>WEIU01005246.1:198022-212721 GCA_013389925.1 Aegithalos caudatus | reverse complement strand
GAGATATCGGCTTGAGTTCTGTCTACTGAGCAGCTCTTCAAAGAGTTTCATACTCTTGGGTTTGGGGTCTGGAGAAGAAAGTGAAGAATGAAGATAGGTTTGGATGGATGTTCATCTTCCTCCACTTCATATTTTCTTCTGTTTGGAGCATGTATCCCTAACTCCTCTCACTCTTCCCACTTTCTCTCAACAGCAAATCCTAAGTCAAGTTGCTTATAGTGTGTTTCCAACAGTGGAGTAGAAAATAAGCTTCACCAGAATAATCCTCCTGCTGTGTTGGAGACCAGTAGATCCAGATTCCAGACCACATAGATAATTCCTGCCCTTACTGGTGCCTACAGTATTTTCTTTGTAGATTGCTTATTATTTACATTATCTTCCAGCTAGAGTCAGCATTTGGAGAAAAATAGTGACAAGGAAAGGCTTCCCAGTTGCATCATGTTAAGCCCTCACGAATGCTAAATCATGGCAGTCATGATAAATTAATTATGGGATGAAGTATGGGTTTGAGGAAAGAAAGAAAGAACGAAAACCTGATGCTTAATAAGGTTTTAAAGGATGCTTCGTTGTTGATTTTTTAGTTGAAATTGAATGTTAAGACCCTTGAATGACCCATCTGTTTCCCCATTTCAGAATGGGAATGAATTAGCATTGGCTTTTTATTAATTTTGAGAATGCAGTTGACATGTTCGTGTGAACTATAATTTGCAACTTCATTTCAGTAGTTTATTAAATTAAAATGGTTGAGAATAATTTTGGGGTTTTTGGAATACAATGTAGTATGTGTGTAGATTTTGCAAAGTAGTTGCTAAGCTTAAATGTTAGCAGATTTCTTATATACTGAAAAGTAACTTCCATGCATAGGTATTTGGAAATATTCTGAATAATGAAAATACCAAATACAGAATCACTGTTTCCTTAATGCTATCTATTTTTCAAAGTGAACATTATTCTTTAATGAACATTGTGTTGGCTATTATTTATCTGAATTAGCATAGCATTTAACTGCAGCAAAACATAATTTTTCTTCTTTTGTCTCTAGCAATGGCAAGCCGGCAGGTAGACATCGCTACTCAAGGATGGTTCATTGGTCTTATGTGTGCTGTTGCTCTTCTGATCTTGATTTTACTGATTGTTTGCTTCATAAGGAGGAATAAGGGCGGCAAGTATCCAGGTATGCTATTTAACCAGGATAGTAAAATCCATCTGTTGGTAACCCATGAAGACAGATCTCAGGCTTACTGGAAAATTAAATTTGCTGCTGGTTTACATTTACACTGTGTATATTGCAAATGAGTCTTACCATTTGGTAGGCTTGACAGGAGCCACCTGCCTACTGGTAGAAAACCTACATCTATTTCAGCATAAGAGAAGGACCTTCTTCATTCCTGGAGGGTCATAGCAGTGCACAACCTCTCTAGAGGGGTTTGAGCTTTCTTTGGAACATCACCACTACTGCACATTCCACTTTCTGAAGTCCAACGCAGATGGGTTTAATCCACTAACATGAGCTGAGTTAGAATTTATTTGGTCAGAAAGTTCAAATCACAGCCTCTGGTTACTTAAAGTGTGGGGAATGCATGTCATAGGAGAAATCTCTTCTTATGTTATATTGTTTTCAGTACCTTAAATTCCTTCCCAAAATCTGTGTCATCTTCAGCCTCTGCAGTTTTGCTGCTAAGTTTAAAGTTACCACCTTTGGTTAGGCTGGGTTTTTTTTCTATAATTTTTTTCTTTCTTAGAGGAGATGTAGAATAACTGGGGGTTTTTTTTATGGTAGGTCTAGGAATGACCAAGTATGTTTTATAATTTTTCATTAAAAATTGGAACTACACAATGTATGTCTTCTATCAAAACATGCATCCCTCCTGGTATACATATTACAAAAGGCATGTGTGTGTATGTGGACACATAGGTATCATACGTATCTTTCCCTGGTCTTATATTTCTTTCTACGGAGTAGGTCCGTAGACCAAAGCTGTCTTGAAAAGGATAGTGAGAACCAGTTTGCACAGTGCTGCCAGATAGGATCTCAGAGCAGCTGTTGAGGTATGAGTAGCTATGAATGAACTTGAAGTGAGCATCAAAAGATAATCTGATTTTTCATTCTCCTATTCTAGCTACAAGAGAAAGTACAGTTGATAAGTGTCATGTAAAATCTTGATTTCATGAAAACATTACTTTAACCTAAGGTTTGGAAATAAATGTCCAGACCCTAGAATGCTTTTTTAAAGTCAACTCAAACTTCTTGAGGTTCATACTGTTGATTTGGTCATGAAAAAGATGGATGCATTTATAAAAGTATGAAATCAAAATCCACATTTTGTTTTATTTTCTCCTGCTTGTTTTGACCAGTGCACTTCTGAAAACTTAATGTCAGGGAACACTAAGAATTTTAGATCTTCATAGGGAAATCTGCTGGAGTAGAGTTAATCTGCTGGAATAGCAGATTATTTTTATGAGAAAATAACTTTATTAAATACAAGAATCCTACTCTGTCCAATCTGTTAGATTGTTTTACAGAGAGAGCAAAGATTTGTAGTGACAGCAAGAATTAGGTAAGAGAAGTTTCTGTTACAGCCGCCTATGGCTATGAAGAAAACAGATGATTAGGGAACATAGTGTTACATAGAGTTGTATGACAGGCTGAAGACATCATCTTAGGGTTTTCTCCTAATACTTGGGTATTTTAAAAGAGAAAATGAGATAACAGCAGATAGAAAAAGTGATTCAGGTGACTGAAACAAGTGAAGTGAGGAAACTGAAAAGAGTAGGTAGGAGGTGGAGTGAACCACCATCTACAGGAGGATAAAACAAAGGTTTTGAGTAAAAGTGTAGAGGGCAGTTGGATGCTAAGGTTGTCATTACTTTGTGGGTCCTTTATATTCTGTCCTTTTTGCTGCTTCTGCAGAATTATTAGTTGTAAGGTATATGTTTTTAATGCACAGATACATATGCATATACACACATATATAAAGCTGAACCTGGACTGTTTATAAGATTTCCAGAATCAGTATGTACTGGTGTTTATAGCAGTGACTTTGTATTTATTGGGTCATTGCAAATGTACTGTTCCATAGGTAGTGACAAGTGGAAATCGCTAAGTTATGAAATCTACAAAAATTTAAGCTATGAGCTCTTTGATTTTGCATGCCATCTTGAGGTTGCCTGTGGTTTGTAGAAAGTAATCAATTACATCAGTATGAAATTGTAGCAGCCTGATATATCTCAAGGTGTTATGCATTATTGCAATTAAGGACTTAGTAACTACTGTCAGGAATGATTCATATCCTCTTAAATAATAGCAAATAAATCAATGATGTACAAATAAACTGTGGAAATTACCAGAGTGAAAGACAAGAGGTTGTGTATTGGATTATATAACTGTATCTGCTAGACAAGAAAGATTTGAATAGATGCCAGAAAAACAGAAATGAAAAGGATTAAACCTAAAACCAGAATGTGCAAGAAATACAATTGTGTAAAATTTAGGTTCCAGTACATGTGGCTTTGCGTTGGGTTTGATCGTGTTGTAGAAAAGAAATTAACAAACCATGAGAATGGTTTTTAAGAATTATTTTGACGGTTATTAATAATGGAAAAAAGTTTCTAAAATTCTCTAGAGGCTTACTACATGAAATTAAGGCAGAAAATGTACAAACCAACAGCATTGTTAAGTAGAACTAAGTCATTCAAATTTAATTAAACAATAACTATTAATAGTCTAAGTAAGTTATAATCTAAATGTCCTGGTTTTGAAAGGACAGGTATCTGCCAGCAAAAGCTGGAAATTCCCTTTGAATAGAGAATGTAAACCCCTCCCTCAAATTATTATAATTTTGCAATTAGGGGCTTTCAGGCAAAGTTTTGGGAATAGGAATAACAGTCCTTTAATGGGAATATTAAAAATAAAAATGTAGTAGTACAGAAAAGAAAATAAACGTGCAAATAAAACAAACAAAAAACCCTAGCAAACCCTGACAGAGTCAGGGACGTGACCTGACACCCTGTTGGTCAGGGTGTTAGAAGCAGTCCAGATGAATCCTTCTGGAGTAACAGATGCAGTTCTGTGGAGTAGAGATGATCCTGTAGAAAGTCCAGTGGTGGCAAGATGGGTCCAGTCTTCCTCTGGGAATCCAGTGGAAAAAGGGGGTGATCTGCTGTTCCTATGTCTCCCCTTTTTATCTAGGTAGGAATGCTTGGGGCCCTCCCAGCTGGGCAGAGCATCTCCCAATGGGATGATGTAATGTCAGGTCATTGGCGAGCGTTAACGGCCCATTATCAGAAAATATCAGCTCTGAAACTCGTGCTTGGCCACTTCATTGTTTTGGTTAAGTACCCAGCAATTAGCTTCCTAGCAACCTAATGTAAAAAATTCAACTAACACAAAGGAAACAATACCCAACCTCCAACAGTAAGCTATTTTAGTGGGGGTTTTAACAATTTTCTCTCTTTAGTGCTAGAAATAAAAGAAAGAAAAAGTTCTGTTAATTCAAAATGACATACAGTCATACTTGAAGGAAAATAAAACTCTATAATTAACTGATCTTTTTTCTTAAAAAAAACCCGAACTGATAGCCAAAGGCCCCATTAAAAATAGTTTTCATTCAAACCACATTTCTGCCAAATGTGATCAGTTTAAGAAATTAATGTCTTAGATTTTCTCCTCTTACAGTTTCATGATAAAAATTACTATTTCAAATATTTTAGTGAAGGAAAAGGAGGATGCACATGCTGATCCAGAAATACAACCTATGAAGGAAGATGATGGAACATTTGGTGAATACAGGTGAGCCGCTGATGTGGTTTGTCATGTTCACTGTTCATGTCACACATGTACTGTATATAGTATCACACTTATTAATTTAAGACTAACTTTTTTTCCATGTCAAAGATTCTGTATCCAGTGTTACTTAGAACTAAAAATAGCATTTCAACCACACCATTAGAAAAAAGAATTATCCAAGCTTAGTATAAGCCATTTGCTAATATAAGTTGAAGACCAGTTTCAAAAACAGTTGTATGTGTTTGAAAGTCAAAGTATGGAATCTTTATTTACAAAACCATCTTTCAGATAGTTCAAATGCCAGATACAGTGTCCTTTCAGTTAGGGCACTATGTTGAGCACTATAGTTTTTGAAAATCAATTTCTAACTGAAGCCTAATGAAGGCAATCTGGTGTTGACCGGAAAATATGCATTGAAAATAGCTGGCAGTACTAACATCTAATCCAGTAACAAAGAAGTGGTGTTATACACAGAGGTGAAGGAGTGTCCTACAATAGAGCAAATCTACCTTTCCTGTATTTCAGTACAAGATATATAGCAAGCAGCTTCAAAGCATGCAACACTGCTCTTATTCCTGACTCTCTTCCTTTATAGTAAATGCAGTCCAGCCCAATCTGGCATTACGAAAAGCATGCCTTGGCAACACTATTCATACAACGACTATGAATATAACTTATTAAATAAGCAGTTTGTTTGTTTTTTGATTAGTACAAAAACAATTATTTTCTAAATAGGACAATATGATTATATTTTACATGGATGTTATAATAGATAGTGCATTCCTGTGTCAAAAGCAGTGTAGAAGTCCTTTATTATTTTCAAGATTTGACATTTACAAATATACATGGAAAAAGCAGTTTATTTCAACAAGGACCTACTTTGTTGCCATAGCTTCTTCATAGAAGGGAAAGGTACATCTTGATCTGTCAAGACTAGATGTACAGTTCATAATGCTAAGGAGCAGCTTCTGTTTATTCTTCTTTGATTAAAAACAATGTATATTCTGTTCTTAGGTTAATGAGTTCAGAATAGTATTTTATTACAGCTGTAAGTGCATATGAATTATCTAAATTCAACTGATAAAAAGGGAAATGTGAAGCAGTCTTTGGAAGTAGAGTTAAAAAAGTAAAAGTACTGTATAAGTTTTCTTGGGAAGCCTAGTTTGCATACTCCTTTATTGCTCCACTGGTTCTTGATACTTGGAACTTTTAGCAGCAGAAATGAACTTTTATACAGAATTGTACAAATGATATGACCTCATCACACGGTTGTCAGGCCTGGAATAAGTATTCAAGCCTGCTTTCGTGTGTGACCTGTAGGAAGATTAGAATTTATGTCTCCATATTTAAGTGGGTTGAGTAAATCTAAAGAATATCTAGAGCTTTACTAAATTATTTATAATGCATTTATTCACTCATGTCTGGTGAATATGGGCAGATGCATGCCAAGCTTTCACACTTGTTCACCTGAAAGAGTTCATTCTATGTACCCTGCGAAAACTCCTTTTTAAAATGTATTTCTGTGTAATTAGTCTATACTGGGCTTTCCTCTTTTTTCCTTAGAGACAGGGCAGGAGCAGCAACCAGTCAGATTACAGAAGATATCTTGTCATCCTCTCTGCAGCCCAGCATCACTGCAGTCACTCAGTTCCCAGTTTGTCTGCCTCACATGATGCGGTGCTTCTTTGAGGAAAAAGGGTATAGGGTTTCCCTTGGAAAAAAAATGTAATTTTTGAAAGATCTAGGAATTCGAGTATTTTGAACTTTTTTCATCACTTCAGGTCCATGTCTGCTTGGACAGGAAAGAAACTGGACAAGGAAAAGAAAAGAAAAGGTAGCTGTGCCAATTCTCCTGAAGCAAACCCTGTCTTTACCAAAGCAAAGTCTGTGAGATCTGACAGATCCAACTTCTTCAGAAGGTCAGGGGATCAATACTCCAGCACCAGATCAGAGACCTCCTATACCAGGAGGAGGGCTAGGCAGTCTTCAGAGCTTACAAGGGTTCGTTCTGTCTCTGCTTCCCTCTGCCGAGAGGAAAAGAGGTCAGACAAATGGAAGTACAGGCATGGCTCTAGACATCATGCTTCTGAGCAACAGATAATGGGGTCGGAGGAGGGCTCAGATTCTCAGGCAGGACAGCCATCCCCTTTCCAGCAACCCCTCAGCTGCAACTCAATTGGTGGCTTACTGCCAAGGCAGCATTCTTCTCTCCAGCACAGACAGACCCCAGACTGCAGCTCAGATTCAGAAGACACTCTGAGCTCCTGCCACAGGAAGGTAAGACCTTCTACTACTACTCACTTCTCTGAATCTGAAAAGAATTCACTAATGAAATCTGTGATCTTGCCTGAGCTGGCCACTGTTTTAAAGGATGCTTTGACAGCAGCCAGACAAAGCATAACATCTGTGGCACAGGCTAGGCCCCATTCAGTAAAGCATCCCAGGGTACCAATTGTAGAAGTTCCACTGGTTCCTTTAGAAGCGTCCGGGAGCAGTTCTCAGACTTCTGAGTCTGATCTTATGGACAGCTTAAAAGATCAAACAGCTTCTGGGAAGGAGAAACCTGAGGCTGACAAGGCCTCCAAGGTTGAATCAGCCCCTGAAGATGGGGAGGTAGCATCTGAGTCCCCTACAGAAGATCCAGAAGGACCAGATCCTCTGCGTAAATTTGATATGGAGAATCAGAATTATCTGTTTCAACACATAAAGAGAGTGCTAATGCTAAAATCTTCCAAACCTGAATGTGCTTCAGAAGAACTGCTTATCCCCTCTGAAGAAGGCAAGATAGATAATGCACTTCCTATCCATTCAGCTGTGGAAGATCTTGTCTGCAGGATTTGGGGAAATCCTGGAGCCAAGCATGAAGCCCCACCAGTCCTACGTAAGCTCTATCCTTTTCCAGTGGATAAAGCTGCTTTGTGGGGGACCTTGCCTGAGGTAGACAGAGCATTGGTTACTGGTGATTCTGTACTGTCAGTGCCTGATAATAGAGATGCTCTCCCTAAAGATCCTGCTGACAGAAAGATTGAGGATGCAATTAAAAGATCTTTCAAGCTAGTTGCAGCCCAGCTTGGAGTATCTATCTACTGCACTTATGCTTCTAAAGCTTTACTAATATGGTTAGAGGAAGAACGAGCCAGATTCAAAAAGAAATGGGTCCCATCTGGTGCCATGCAGAGGAAACGCAGGCTGTGTAAAATGGCAGCTAATTTTATCCATGATGCAGCTGAGGATTCTCTTAGCCTCACTGTTAAAAATGTGGCATGCCTCACGGTAGCCTGGAGAGCTCTCTGGCTGCGTCCTTGGAGCTCATCGCTAGATCTGAAATGTAAACTGCTGTCTCTGCCATACACAGGGGGCAAGCTGTTTGGTGAATCCTTAGTCCACATCATGAAGGATTTCTCAGAACATAAACACTCCTTACGTCAGATGAAAAAAAAGAGCTCTGTTGGAAGCTCTTCCTGTTCTCACAAGTGTCTGAGCTCCTTGCGTTCTCCTCCAAAGTTCAAAGGAGGGAAGGGAAAGTATAAAGTCTCACAATCATTTCATGCCAAGTACGAAAAGACATCTCACTTTCAGAGAGATACCAGACCATCAAGAGGAACTTTTTAAGAACAGAGTCTTGCTTCCTAGTTTCTCAGGAACTGAGAAGAGTGAAAGACATGGAAATGTTTCAGTATTTCTGGACAAATAAGCCCAGTGCTTAGAAAATTAGTTGTTTCAAAGTAAGATTTAAATTATGAAGTTACTTAAATCTTAATGACTAATTAAGATGTTCTAGAGAAATCATAGCTCTCAGTTTTAGGGGAGGGTTTTTTCACATTTCATTTCTAGGCTTCCTAGTGGTCTTGGGGTGGTTTGGATTTGAAGTTTTGCACTCCTCAACTTCAACTAAGAGAACACTTACTGTGTGAGAGTTGGCTGGTCTGCAGGACCAGACAACATCAGACTTTTCTATCATATTGGTCTAATGAAGGAGATAATGTTTTAGGAAATGCAGGTGTTTCAAGAATGTTTGTGGATGCTGTATTCCTGTGACTAGATGGATTCCTTCATTTGACATGGGAAAAAAAAAGGGAAAACAGTGCCTCTGAAGCAATCTGCGCTGCATTCTCAGTGGTTTTCTGAGCTGTAAATTTACTGAGACAGTAAACTGTGGACAGTTGCTGTCTACACTAAGAATCTGCAAGAAACAATAAGTACCACAGATATGTGTTGAGGTCAGTGTAGGTGTATAGATCAGCCTAAATTTTCCTCCTGGTCCATAAATCAAAAGAAATTAAGAAGTTATGAAAGCTACAGACCCGTGGGTTCATGGGTAGGAAGACTGAAAGCAAGCAACTACAAGGAAGTCCAGTGGTCTGCAGAGCGATCTTAGAAGATAAAACAGGACAAGGCAACTACAGTAGTAGGCTTGCTAGTGTGGTAACACAGGATATTTGCACATTTTAATTTTGCTTCTATTCTTCAATATTTTGACACACACTATTTTTCCTAGAAATTCTAGGATATGCTGTGAGGCACTGTGGCAGAGAGTTCTGGGATTGCTAGATAATATATAACTCTTCTTTATTCTTCTGAATTGATAACAATGAAAATAAAGTTTGTAACTACGACTGTGGGTTTTTTTCTCTTGTAGTTAAATAACTTGCAGCTTAGGTGTGTTTCCACAGGGACCTAGCCATGATTTGTGCCTCAGGACTGTAATTCTAAGCTTGGTCCCTTCCAGAACGAGAGATTTTCTCAATGGACTCCCTGAAGGACTGAATAGTCCAGTTTGATTTGGCAGTGGTCTTGCTGTATTCTAATTTACGCATCTGTACTTTCTTTGACAATTCTTGTTTTAATTCTTGAATACTTGAGTGATTAACAACTTTTTCAACACATTGCTTTTTAAAGCCAGAGCTTCATCACCCAGTTTTTCCAGCTTCTACCAGGATTGAAGATTGGGTATTACAGATATGTTAATGAAAAACTACTCAGAAGACTAATATAGATGTGCTTAAGTCTTAGCTATATAAGAAATAGTAAAATGGTTTGAGTCTGGATTGACTCTAACAGTATTAGGACTCACAGTCCTAATAATTTAGGAGTGTGAGCAGAATTCTGTTAGGTATAGGGACAGACTCCCCTGGAGTATGAAGGGAGGCCGTAGCAGAAGGTATTTCTGTGGCTTTACCTGATTGCTTTTACTTAAAATATTTCTGGGCTATTGACCTGAGGTCACAGGAAAAGGAATTTTATGCCAACAGTTCTCATCTTCTGCATCCACTTTCTGTGTCTCATAGTCCACAGTGATTTAGCCACTTTGTTTCATGTTGCCTTTCACCGGACAGTTGTGCTCTAAGGAAAAGTAGTATATTGCTAACCATATATTGAGTCTTTTTGCATGTCTATGAATGTGGCAAAGTTTAGTTGGGAGCTAGTTGCCTGCTGGACTACAGAGGCATCGTAAAAGTGTCTTCCCCATTCTGACTGGTTGCTGCATGTACCCATATCTAAGGAAGAAAAATTGAAAAGTTGAAAGAAGAAAGGAGATTTCAAGGTACATATTTCTTTCAATAACTAATACACTTGTGAAATGGAATTACTTTCTTTAAACAAATAAATTTGTACTTTGCACTTCTGTTATTGTTAGCTTCATCCTTCATATTAACGATTAATACTTAAATCATGCTTTCAGAGTATGCTTTAATATTAAGCACTTTACTTACTGAAAAGAAGTGTATGTTGTACATACAAGTAGTTACAAAAATGATTGGTACATATGAGTCTTTGAGAAATTTTCATCTTTAAAACGATAGTAGTATGGAATTTAGTTACACAGGAAAAAATAGTAAAAGCATGGGTAAACTTAACTTCCATGGCTCTAAATAAAGAATTTGTACCCATTCTCACCTCATGTTTGGTTCCCTTCCAGTATTGTTTTCTGACTATTAATTATATGCACTGCGTAAACAACACTTTCAAAAAATTCTTCAATTTTTGAATTTTACTCAACCCAATTTGCACTTCATTTTTTAATGTCACAGTATTACACAAGGTACATAATAAAGTCAGCAAGCAAAACCACAAACAGAAACTGAAAGGAAGTATGATTTATTCTTATTGCATTTTGGAATAGTTTTATGAACAATTGTAAGCAAGGCTGGCAAACCTTGTGGGTACAGCATCAATACTTACGGCTTTACCACGTTTTGGCAATATAACATTATATATTCAACAGCCTAAAGTGTTCTATAGTCCTTCCTAATGTAATTCAGCAGCTTTTTCAGTTTTCTTCTTGGCAACAAATAGATAATACATTCATTTTGCCAGAGTACCAGAGCCAATCCTATGTTTTGAATCCCCAGGATAGCAAAAGCGTTCTCCAAAACATTGATGTGTTCACTTTTTTCTCCTTCTCCTGTTTGGTTGATAGAGAAAAATGGCATATGTTTTCTTTTCTGAACCAGGAGTGTAAAGTACCTTGGATAATCCCACTTGTTTTCCCACTTGAGTCCTGACAGAACCTCTCTCTAGACTTACATAGAGCAACAAATGAAGGAATCCCCAGGTTCAGATTTGATTTTTGCATTTGCTGTGACTGTGCTCTCACACCAGTGCCCACTTCCCTGTAGATATACCTCTGGGTAAATCTGGAGTTTTGTTTGGTTTTAATTATAGAGACAATAGAATTCACATCCTGACTAAAATATATAATAAAAAATATAAAAATTGTGTATAAATTATACACAATGCAGCTAACTGTTTAGGTATTTCTTCATTGTTGGTCTTGTACATAAACTTTGTTTGCAAAAATATAAATAAGAAAATCGTAAGAGCAACACAAAGCAGTTCTCATTCTCAGATTTTTCTAAATTCTAAATTTCTCTATTTTTTTCTAATTTTTTCTTTCTTTTCTAAATTGCAAAGGCAAATTAAACTTTTCCTTGAATTAAACACAAAAATGTTGATACTTTTAATACAGTAGTGGCGTATTATTTATTTATGTATATTCCAACCTAGTGAATTACACTGGCTAGGGTCATGCTTTAGAATATTTGCACACAGGTTCATGACCAGTTGGAATATGATATAATTGCAGTTTTAATTTCTTTTCATTTCTGCATAGTATGGTATACGGAATTAAGAAGTTATTCACTTGAAGTTAACAACAAACCATATGCCAGCATTCTTCCCTTAACAGTCTTACCCAGAAAGATCTTCCTTGGGAGTAGGACTGCTTACAATTTCAAAGCGGGGGCCTGGCCTTCATTTGACTTGAATGGCCTGTTTTAATGACAATTAATACTTTCTGATGGGGGCATTGGAGAAACTACATTGTGTATGAGTATTAAATACTCAATCCCATCTTCAGCCTTTTAAATATAGGGTCCTTCCAAAATGAACTTTCTTCACTAATGTCTCTGTAATTTGATTGTATTCACAGTGTCATAAACAGTTTCACTTTGCTGCTGGATTCTTGACATTTTGGAATACAGTTTTTAAATGTTACTGGCCTGTATGTTTGCAGCTCCAGTGAGCACAGATCAGTGACAGACATTTATCCTCGTGCCTTGTACACAGCAATAAGTAAAACATCAGGCTGGTACAGTCACATTCGGTTTTGCTTTTGTGTGCTTTGAGCATGAAGATTTTCTTGTGTGTAAATAAAAGATATATTCCTACCACTTTTGTTCTGGTGTATATGCAGAATGATAAAATCTCTGGTATGCTTTTTCTGTAAGTATACGCATATTAGAGGTGGCCTTCGTATAGTATTTAATTACTTATTGTTTTCCAAAACAAAACAAAAAAAGATAAGATGAGGAGAAACAGCTTGATGGAAAATGGGTGTAATGGTTTTCTAGCAATAGTTTCTCAACAGGACTTTTGTTGGCTAACTGTATTATCTGTGTGGCCTTGTACATACATCCTACATTTTATACATATATATATATATATATACACACACACACACACAGATTATATATACATATAAATATATATGGGTTCTCTGGGTGTTCAAAGGTATTAGGGAAAAAATGCATTATTTTAAGAACTAAGATATTAGGGTTTAGGAATTAGAGGGTTAAAATAATTTCCTTAGTATATATTCAGCCTTGTGTTTCAGAAATTCTAAAATGTAATTTTGTTTCTTTAATATTTTATATGTGTTTCTTTTTATTTCCTACAAGCTGTGAATCTACATAAAAACCCCAAACCACTTCCTTTCTTTGTACCCTATATGCAAATCAAGTCACATGTTTTGTTTAAGACAAGGTAAATAATTGCACCCACAAGTGCAGCTGGCAATAGTGGGGTTTCAATTCAAAATGCTTTGGAGCTGCTGCTGAAATCTTCATCTTGAAACTGAAGTGCAGTGTAAAGGATTCTGAAAAGAACCCAGCTATATCTTTTTCATGAAATACAAGCCTATCACAGCTGCAAATTTATTTGAGGATGCTGATGGTGCTGTATCTTTTCCACTGACAAAGGAAAGACCACAGTACTTTGCTACTGAGATCTCCTCTTCTGGCCTTTCTTTCCTTCCCTTTCCTTTTTCTGTACCATGGTACCAGTTGTACTCCAAATCACCATCATCATTGTCAGAACGTTATCAGTCATGGAGTAGGGTAGGGAGATGGATCTGATAAGAAATGAAAAAGAATAAGCATGCTCTCAACTCCTCAGTTCTAGCTACTGTCAGCTGAATTGTTGCTTTACCTGTAATACAGTAAATATTGTAGCAATTTTAAGAGCAACTTATTATTGATAAAATACTGATCACTATCAGGATATGGACTTTGCTTTTCTTCTTAGGCTATTTTCATTTGTTTCTTCTGCACCCTTTTAATGGAATATGTAGGTCTCTTGAAAGGTAAGGTTGAAAATTGCAAGTCTGGCCTGCATTATGTAACAAATTATTTGAAATGCGGCACTTTTATTTTCTTTATACTAGTAAAGAAAATCAGTATATTTCATTTAACCAAATTCATTCTTCATTCATTTTCAAGGAGTCAAAGAAATTAAGAAGTTAACAGACTAACTTCGCAGCACATCATAAGCTTGTTACTTTGGAGAACAAACAAATTATTTTTTATAACTTTACAACCCACTTCTTAATGCTTGCAGTTGCATCTACATGGCCTCCAAGCTGAGGGCCCAGGTCTTACCACTGAAAATTCATGCACGATGGGAAATAAAAATAAAAGAAACCACAACTACCCCTCCCTCCACTGAAGACATTCTCTGTTTAAACCATTCTTACACCATGTTTTCATGTGAACTGCATCATATTGATTTGTCTCTACAATGTGATGTGGGTTTACTAAGGGATTATAGGGCTGACGTTTGTTTTTCATAAACTCTGCATGCATGGCTGATTTTGTCTTAATAAATAGTACATCAGTTAATCCCATGTTTATTTGTTTGTGTCTCCAGCGATGCAGAGGACCATAAACCTCTAAAAAAAGGAAGCCGGACACCTTCAGACAGAACTGTGAAAAAAGAAGACAGTGATGATAGTTTAGTTGACTATGGAGAAGGTGTAAATGGTCAGTTCAATGAGGATGGCTCCTTTATTGGACAATATAGTGGTAAAAAAGAGAAAGAACCTGCAGAAGGAAATGAAAGCTCTGAGGCTCCTTCTCCTGTAAATGCCATGAATTCATTTGTGTAACCACAGAACTTGATCCCCTTGTATCTTCAGTTTGCTTAAAGCACTTGTACATCCTCCTTCTCATACTATGAACACACAGGTAACGGAGCTCCTCACCACCAGATGTTAATGCTATGAGAATATGCAGGTTAATACCAGTACACAGCATAATGACACAGTAAGTGGTATGTTACTATGAATCAAAATAGAAAAATTCAAATTTCATTCAAAACTTGGGTATTTTTTACTTTTTTTTTTTTTTTTTATTTT
>WEIU01005246.1:160074-196524 GCA_013389925.1 Aegithalos caudatus | reverse complement strand
TTTTTTTTTTTTTTGCTGTGAAAACAAAATAGTGATCTGCTTATTTACTGCAGATTCCAACTGAACCATTCAGAGCTTTTGCCAGTGCACTACATTAGCCTATAGGACACCTTGCAGCTTTCATGTATATATTGTAGGTAAAGCACAACTGAAGTAATCCCAATTGTAACTCAGCTGTAATAAGCTTCTTTTTGCACCTTTGAGCTTTCCATTGGTCAGTTTTTTAATGGGAAAGGAAATACAAAATGAATTCTATGAACATTGATTACAAAGCACAAAGAGAACATTTCTTAACAGGATTTGCCAGCGGTTTTGGTAAAAAATATCATTTTACTCTTATTTAATGGTAGATGCTGAATTTTCTGTGCATGTGGGGGTAAACGTACAGGCTTACTTCTGTAATAGTGCAACAGATTTTGTATTAAAAATAAATGTGGTTTTAAAATTTTGCTGTTTGTTCTGTTTACACTAGCAGTAAAAATCACATTGGACCTGTAATTAAGAATTCAAAGGGAAAAAACAACATGAAAGAACTCTGACAGAAGTTGTTCCCATGATGTTACAGAACTTCCATTGCTGCCACCAAATTATTTACAGAGAGTTCCATACCTTCATGTGCTACCATTCGAAAAAGTGGTAAATTTGTCTGACTGTTTCCCATTTAAATCTACTATTTTAATTTTAATTCCATGGATGTTTTTATTATTTATTTAGTCATATTACTGCAAAGCAAACTGAAACAGTCACATACCAACAGTTCCATACCTGTAAGAGTGAATAAGAAGTAAGAACGTTGGTTTGAAATTAAGAGCCCTCAGATAGGATCCCAAATAAGGATTTTGTGTCCTAAAGGAATTTTCTGACATACAAATCTATGGTTATCTGTTTTTAAATAGTATATGAAGTGAGGAATTTTTAGATATCGTTTTCTACAGTACATAAAATCCACTGCAATGCTCTTTTAATATCTTGTCTATTCTATGTATGAATGGAAACAGACTGGGCAGGAGGGCAGCTGTTCTGCATGGAAGACTGCAGGAGAGCCATGGACTCCAAGAGATGCAGGTGCTTCAGGAGATGTATCCAAAAGTTGATGTGTGGGCATGATGCTTGAAAGAGGGATCTTATCACTGAATCAGAAGCCATTCTGTCAGCCTTTCCATATATATTTGGAAACTCCTGGATATTTCATCTCCTGTCATCTGCACAGACTCAGTTCTGGCACTTCTACCTAAAGATGTCTTCACAGTATCTTCAGATGTCGGCTGCCTTGGTTTTTGTACAGGTGTCTGTACAGGTATCCTGATTATTGCAGCAATGTAAATTGTCTGGGAGATATGAAATGTAGCTGTTTCTGTTTCAATTAAAGAATATTTCCTGAAAAGAGAGGTGGAGTTCCCTAGGCTTAGTTGGGAAGAAGGATTTCATACAGTAACAATTTTTGGAGACACACATACATTATTTGTGCATGTTCCCCAAAGTGTACTAAAACGTATAGTTGCTACATTTTCCTTTTACTGATATACCTTTGCTTTTGATTTTATTATCACTGAAGTGATTGTATAAATTCTGAGGGAATTAAAGAGGATACCCAAATGGTAATTTTTCTTGTAATCTATTCTCACATTGTTCCTAGGAAAATATAATTTCCTTACAGTTCTATGTAGCAAAGTGGCAAAAGATTTGGGAACCAAATGCTCTTTTTATGATGTCTGGTCTATTTTAAAACAGAAACCCTAGGAATTATATATGAAGAAATATTATCTAGCATATGGAAGTGTCATCTTTCCTGAAAAAAGGAACTGGGGAGAAAAGCAGAAAGAAAATGAAATTCCAATAATTTCTGAAAAGCAATTGTCCTTTGCTGTATTTCTGTCCCATTCCCTCTCTCTGTTTTCCCCCTTTCATTTACCTTATGAAAGAACATTTCAGAGAGTTGGCAGAAGCAGCAACTGTTTTTTTGGGAAGATGGAAATAACTGAATTTGCTACTTGTAGGAATCTACCCGCAAATGATGCCCCTAGAGTGAAAATAAATCCAACTGGCCATCATGTTTTGATCTCTGAAGGGATCTCTGGCTGCTCTTTGTACATGAGAAGTGGAAACTTTAGACCAAACTGTCAAGATAAATATATGTCAGTAGGACTATGACAGACAGTAGATGTGATCTGTTATGATTGTAAGCAAGGAGAAAAATGGTGATCCCAGTGTTCTCATGAATTTTGGCAGCAAAAATATACACAAAGTTCCTTACTGTGCTCACATGCAAATGAGCTGGTAAGGAAATGGTGATCATGTTCAATACCTTCATCTGGGGTTGGAGAAATTTGCCCTGTTGTGAATTTGGCAGCACTGTCTTTCTCCCTCCAGGAAAGCTGCACAGGGTAAATTTGAAGCCAGCTGGCAAGTAATAGGTTTGCACATGTTTAAATTGGAGAGAGGCAGAGCAGGAGACAGCTCCTGTCACCTGGACCCAGCCAGCCTTTTGACCTGTTTTGTCTTGCCCTAAGGTGCTCAACTAAAATAAAAAAGTTTAGAAGGTAGTGTGGTTTCCCTGCCAGCTGCAAAAATGGCATCATGTCAGAAATCTAAGCCACTGCTTAGATTTAATTCTGCCTGGCTTTCTATCACATTTTGAATATAAGTGATGAGGAGGAAACATACCTGGTCCATGCTGTAAAAATATGGGTTTCAGACCCGAGCTTTCAAACAGGGAAAATTTAGACAGGTGCCAAACTTTTTAAAAATTACAAGGTCTTGTGCTGCATTGAGGAATGATCTACATTTAGCTTTGACAATAAACTGTACTTGATATATATCTTCCAGAGGGTACCGCTGTATTTCCCATGTCCAGAGACCTCAGAAGAGGGATGCTTTGGCTTTGAAACCCAACATCTTACCTGAGAGATGATAGCAGCCCTCCACTCTGCCCTGTGTTTGCAAAGATCTAAAGGGCTTCACAGGAGTGTTTTCTAAATGGCAGTGTTCATGATACATTTCAAGTAGATGATCTGTAATATATGTACTGTATTGAAAGAGAGTTATGGTCATGCTGGCATGAATAGTTTGCCTGTCTGGTGTGGCAAGAAGGTGTAGTGAAAATGAAACTATTGGGATAGAGAAAATGCAAGAATAAAAGTATAATATCTGAGTTTTTTTTTTTTTTGAAAGAGTTGAGAAACAGCCAGTAGGATAGCTGGCTTGAAGGGCAAAAAGAGAAAGACAAATGGCAGAGGCAGCAGGAGCCCTTGCTAGTGTGGAGCAGCACATCCTGCTGGGTGCAGACCAGACTATCTGTTGGTCACAAACAGCGTAAAATAGATCAATAGGACATCATTCTCCTTTCAGATTTTTTTATTATTATTTAGTTATTGTTCCAAGAGACTTAGAAAGACTTACAATACTAAAAATGTCTGTCAAAAAATTGAAAATTGCCAGGAAGTTTGTAGGTTTGGCATAGGGAAAGTAACCAGCTGGACAATCAAACACACAAAGCAGTTGCTTTAATTTCCTTACTTTTTGAAGTAAGCTAAAACTGTCTCCTGGAAAGCACACACTTTCTGCAGGTATAGGACAAGGCAGTCTAAAGAGATCCTTTTGCCTTTTCTTAGGAATTTGACTAGTAATGTTCCAGTAATATGAGGAAAGTGAGCATTTTCCTAGCTGTTGAGATGGGGAAGATACAAGGGAGCCATACAAACTGTTTGGTAGATGAAGAACCTACATGATGAGGACTCCAAACATGGAATACCAGAATTAATGTTTTTAAAGAGATTCTTCAATAATGAAACTGAAGAGAGGAAAAAATAAAAAGACAGCTAATTGCAACAGTTTCTGGACAAGTCAGAGGACAGATGAATGTAAAAGAATGCTGACATAGGCAGGAATAGTTTGATTTCCAGTAAGGAGAGGGAAAATGGCCTTTGCTAAACTATGTGGTGGCCTGTAGGCACAAATACCATATGAAGAAGCACAAGAAAACTGGTCACCTTGGCTCTAAGTGAGTACTATAGCTTTAATTTTCTAGCAGTACACAACCACAAAATTTTTGGCATAATTATATAACGAACAATTAGCCAGCAAGAACTTCTATTTAGCTGAGATTGTTTGTCCTTCCTGTCCTTTTTGCTACAGATGCTTGGTTCCAAAGTTTTGCTTTAATAAGGAAGCAACCTGTGCAGTTCTACTACAATTAGGCAATGGCCATAAACTCTATCAAAGGGGAAACTCGTGTATTATATTTTTCTAAAACAAGCTGATTTATCTTTTTAATAATGAGAGGTAGATGAGTCTTCAATCACTATCATTTAAGTAACAATTGGCCACTAGAGGGAAGTTGCAATTTTTGGTCAGCAGAAGCCCAAAGCATCCTAAGTTCACATCCCATGTTAATGGATATAAATGTGTGTGTGTATATCTATATATCTAAAGGCACTATAAAATAGTGGTTAAAAAGAATAAGACATAGGTTCATGACAATTCACTTGTTTTCTGTAACACATTAATTTTGTTTGTCTATGCAGCAATGGCCTTATTCTAATTCAACCATTTGTTATCATGATTGTAAATTGAAGGGACATTTGGGAAGAATTGCTGTTTGAAAAGTAAACTGGCAAGAACTATGGGACAGGGATGCTTGGTCTGAAATTTGGCCGATACCCCTGTCCCAAAGGCTTTTTTGAGGCAGAATCAGAAGCCAGATGAATGTCTTGCTAGGCTGTCAGTTCCCAGATACATGTCTGTAGGTATGTGTGTCTGGCAACTGTTCAATAATAAAGATTTTTAAAATGGTATTGACCTGGTTGCAGTGTAGCCAACTAGCTCAGCTTTTGCAATGCATGTGACGCCTACGCTGCCACAATGGGTTTGGAAAAGGTGCTGCCTGGTGCTGCTCAATCTGTGCAACCGGAGGGGACATGTTCCCATGAGAAGTCCAGGAGTGCATCCTGCCTGGGCAATTTGTAGGCCAGCGGTTCATCTCACTGAAGTCCCATACTTGATCTGTTTTTGAATTTGTCGGGATTGCCCTTAATCTCTGTGTCAAAGAAGAAAAGCTTAAGGTCTTGACGCACGAAGATGGGAACATCTCGTCAGGCAGCAGATTGCTCTGTGGCGGGAGCAGGGCTGGGCGCGGCGCCTGCTCCGCGCCCCCGGCTCTGGCAGCCTTTAGGCCGCTCCCGTTAGAGCGTGTCCAGGACGGTGACCACCGTTAAGTGTTTTGATCAGGATGGGTAACACACGGCACATTTTCAGTGTCGCAGCCTCAGGAGTCCTGCTGCTCTGAAATGAGATAAAGAAATGCTGAATTGATTCATGTTGTCAGACAGCATCATCTTCAGAGGGACTCTCCCTGCGGGAACCAGCTCAGCACGTCAGGGCACATTCATCTGAGGAGGACAGAAGCTCTGCCCTTTGGGATTGGCATCACATCATCCTTGTGGTGGCAGTGAGGGGTGGAAGGGGGAGGCATCTGCAGGGTGTGCGTGGCTTTGTGGATGGAGACTTGTTGCGTGGATTGAGGCAGTAGAATAAAATAAGAAGGCCTGAGGTGTTAAGAAAGTAAGAGAAGCTTTCATAACCCTACTATACAAAAATCATCTTATGTCAGCATCATACCGGACAAATAGATGCATGCTGCTTTAGAGATGGTAATGCAGCCACAGTTTAATGAGTAACAATGAAGAAAATGTAGCAAGTTTTTTCTTTTTCCTGGTGATGAGAGCAGGGCTGCTGAAAACTGGAACCCAGGACAGCTGTTTCAGATAGAGCAGGCAGTCTCCACCCTGCCAGAGCCACTGAAGCTGCTTTCATTGACACCAGCTGAGTCTAGTGCTTATGGCATTTTAGGCAGGTCTTCAGGCAGAACTTTGAATATAATGAATATTTTTTAGTGAGTAACTGTCTAATAGAGTGTCAGAGTCTCCACTAATGACAGCAGCTTCAGCCTCCAGTAGGGACATCACAGCCACAGCCAGTTTATGTGTTGGAGATAGTAATCTATCAGAAATGGGATTTTTTTTTTCCTAAATCATGTATTTCAGCCCGCAAGTGAAAAATGTTCTGCTAAAAATCTTAAAAAAGCAAACCACTTTGATAAGGTACCTAATTTTGGTGAGATTATTGCTTGTCATTTGTTCACTAAGAATTTGTAATAATAAAAATAAGGTAACAGCCCCATTGCAGAAGCAGAGTCCATGTTTTTATGAGGCTTGCTCTCAGGGTGTACATTTTAATCTAAACATAAAAGCTTGGAGAGAGTCACTGCAATATCCTTTTTACTTGTGGATAAAAGTTTCTATTTTAATGGCTGGAATCCACATAAAAAAAATAGAAGAAACAAGATAAATTTCACTATCACTCATAATCCTTTCTGCAGATTCAGTTCTGGTTTTGGTTGTGTGTCAGGCTTTTTTTTTTTTTTAATATATCTAGTAGGATAGGTTTCAAGAGTGATTTACATCTATTCATCGCTGGGTGATGAGGTTCAGAGATGTTCAGAGAAAGATTATTGTATACCATAAGACTTTGTCAAAAATCTGATGTGACAATCAGTGCAACATAGTCCTGCATTTAGCAAGTCTTTCCCTGTAACTCAGGTTTTAATGTCAAAGAAGCTTTCCATGTCAGACTTGAATTGGTATAAAAATACAGATACTGAATTTGCAATGTTCAGCTACTTCAAATGACAAAATAAAAGCTAATATATGAAACACATGGATTGCTCTAGTTCAAGACAAATGAAAACCCAGTAAAATCTGGGGGGGATAGGGGGCTGGTTTTTATTGAAGATAACATAAAATGAAGCATATGGCAACAGAAATTATAGCCTTGCTAAAAGTCTTTGCATTAGTTTGTGTCCCGATCTCACATCAAGAGCTACAATTACTTCACCCCACACATAGCCTTAAGGAGCCAGCTCTGCTCTGAGGCAGGGCTCTCACCCAGGGCCAAATCCTACCACCATCCCAGAGAGGAAGAGTTACGGGGGGTCACTAAAGGAAGGCTAATCCTTGAAACACATTTGATTTTTCACACCTTCAGAGTGCCAGATGAACATCTCACACAGTAACCAGGCATGCACTGGAAATAGTTCCTGCAAACAGGGTGGCTGTGGCCACTTGGCTTAACTTTGTCTTAACAAACATTTTGTTATGTATTTTGAATTTAACTCTATAAAGAGTTGACACGTGGAGTTATTTATACAAAAAANNNTTGCACCGGGGTGTATTTTTAAAAAAAAAAAAAAAAAAAAAAAAAAAAAGGAATAGAGAGTAAACCAAGGCTTTGTGCACCTTTAATTCAGGCCAGCAAATACAAATAGAGCAGTGTGTTACCACACAGAAGATCAAAGACACATGAAGATGCCCACCTCATTTGGCAAGATCACCCCTTTTCCTTACACAGGGCAGAGACTTGCACTGGCACAGAGATGAAGATTTACCAAGTTAGGAGAGACCACCCTACCCAATGTCATGAGGCTCCTCATCATGGGAATGGCCTTGAGCCACTTTTGCACACTCAAAGAAAGTATGAAAAAAGCATTCTTTCCAAAGAATAAGTTAATGTGTTTCCTTTGCCAGTATGGGAAGAGCCTGCCTGGTCAGAGAAAAAGGGGAAACCGGTGTCCCTATCTTTCTGAGCCAGTGTGATGTTGGTGCTGGCAGCCAAGCTGTCACCACAGCAAGCCTCCACTAACCCTGCTTCAGGGCAAAAATGGAGACAGAGCAGGACTTGGAGGTATGTTCCTGACCCCCTCCTGAGTTACTCTGCCTGGAATTACTGATCACAAGTGAACTGTGCTGATGCCAAAACATGGCATCGTGGTTACTGAGGAGGGACGTGCTTTAGTGTGGAGAGCCATGTGTCATTCTTGGGTTCTCTTTTGTGTATAGTGGTTGATAAGATAGCTGTGATAAGGTAGCCAAGGTAAGCTGTGACATGTAAAATCAAGTGTCTGCTGTGCTTTTTTTTAAAATTCACATTGTCGTGTGTAATAAGTGCAGTAGCTGTGGATAGGACAGCCAAACTAAATACTGAAAATGAACCCCTGAATGTACTGTGAATAGACCACCCCTTAGTGCTCCTTACTGATCTCATGATAAAAAGGATATTTTTACTGCATGTTACACTGTTGTGCTCTTACCTTGCATGCTGGTAAACAAAATGCTTGGAACTATTCTGTTGACTTTTGGCTTTTTCGTTCTGATAGAGACACTTGAGACCCATGTAAAGGAGCAGTAATTTAGCCATCAGTATGGATTTCCTAAGCACATTAACTTTACGTTAGATCTTTACCTCCAAAAAATCCTTTTGAAATGAGTAGACACACACACACAATTTTGTTGTACAAAACAAAAAAGCATTTGTCCTTACTTCATAAAACACTCAGAGAGGTAAACTTTGAGATAGCTTGTGTCATGCAAAATGAGTATATTCCTAAGATGGTGGAGGTTGGTGGCTGTGAATCACAGTGCTGCTCAGGAGACCTCTGTTTCCCCCATGTTTCATTGCTCCTAACAGCAACAGGTAACAAACTAAAAATGCATTGGTGCAACTCTTCTAAAACTGAATGTCTTTGGGTTTAACCTCAGCTGGCAACTAAGTGCCACACAGCTGCTCACTCCACATGGTTTGCCTGGATAAATATGTTCATTGAGAGGTTACTGTCCAGATTGAATAGCTCCAGGCATTCTGCTTCAGTTTTGGCATGGGTCCATGCATCATCCTTGCAAGAAAGGTTGTCAACTTTATTAATCTAACCACTACTTTTTTTTCACCTTCTAAGGTACTAATAAGCTGAAAACATGCCTCACCTTAAAGTGAAAGCCCAAATCATATTTGGGCACAGATAAAATTGAAATATATACCAATTAAAATAAATTGCACATAGCTGAGCTGCATGTGGCCAAGTGCTAGTAATGTGATATTATAATTACCAATTGCACCCCTACATTTTCAACAGGTATGCTCAAAACACATTCATCATGTATACATTTTTCCACTGAAATATACAAATACCCAGGTATTTTCAGTCATAATTTCTTAGAACATTCAAACCAGTGCCGAAACCTCCCCTTGTTCCAAAGGTTCAGTATAGCTTTGGAACGTGCTTGTTTGCGTCATTCTGCATGAGAGCAAACAAGTGAAGCTAAGCCCTAATGCAAAAATGCTTTGGGGGTGTTTTTGACTCTGCGCTGACCTCGGTGGATTTGTCTCCACTGTTAATTAGAAGCATCCCTGGTCTAGGCTCAGTTCTGGGGCCCCTACCATCCCCACAGCACTGCTGTCAGCTCATTACCAGGCTTTCTTGAAGGGCTCTGCAAGTGCTCTGTAGGGTCTCAGAGGTACCTGCTCCCAGTTGGCAACGGAGACAGGACTGTGTGAGCTGTGGCTCCCTTCAGTGCTGTCTCAGCAGGTTCCATACACCAAACAGGATGTACTACTGTACATGCTGCAGGAAGAATGTGATCCTGTATCACTACCACAGCTTTAGACTTGGGGAGGGGGATGGAGGGTCAGGCTGAGCCTCAGTGGGGGCAGCTAATCCCCTGCAAAGTGGGGTCTACACAGGGTTGTCGAGACCAATTCTCTGCTCCTTGGTCTTGTGGCTACCACCTCATCCTACACCTTCTTTAATTTGAGGATATACACGTAGCTGCACTTCTCTGGTCCTGTGACAAATGTGCCACCCTGAAAAGGGTGATAGGAGGAGAGAGGGAAGGGATCCTTCAACAAAAATTACTTTAAATAAACACCCCAAAATTACCCAATCATATATTCTGAGAAAATAAATAGTTGGTTTAGAAAACCCATCTCTACATGTGTACTTTTGCAAGCAGAACAGTGACCATGCCTACCAGAAAGCAAGATCTCACTGAGTTTGCACTAAGAAATAAAATCCAAAGTGGCTAGTAGGGTGAATATTCCACTCTTCTGTGAGGTTGAAGACTCTCCCCAACTAATGACAGTATAGAGTAATTGATCTTGCATGGCAGGCATATTTTATTGCAGTGCTCAGCTTTTGCTCTATGATAACAGGTGATTTTTATGACAGGTTTGTTTTCCAAGGCTGCTTTCTTTATTCTCTCATATGTCATGATCTATTTCTTAAGATAATATGCAATTAAATTCCATTGTTTGCTTAAGACACAAGAAATCTTCACTATTATATATGTCTACAGTGTGTTTCTTAAAATATTTTAGTTTTTAAGGACATGAACTACCAGCAAAAATGAACAGGACAAAGTGCCTGGATCAGCGAGCATGCACATATAGTATACATAGGGTGGCCAGTATATATGATGTAAGTGTACCCACTTTAAGGTACATTTCATGTATACACTGATTTTAGCATTAACACCCAACAGAATTCAGGAGTACGTGCCAAAGAAGAGAGCATAGGAGGGGTGAGGATGGTGAGGAAATAGGTAAGCAACAGATCAGAGAAAAAAGGCAGAAATAAGAAAAGTGTAACTGACCAAAACAAGATTTTTCTGCCACAGATGTATTTATTTCTGCAGCTTTGAAAGAAATGAATCTCTAAGATCTTCACATTGGTTTTCTATAAATAGGCAAGAATAAATCCACCTAGAAAAACTTTATTGCCACTAAGACATGAAGGATTAATGAATGAATGGATGTTTCAAGCATTAACCTTAAAACAGAAAGCAAAAAGCTGACTGCCCAAGACTAAAAGGAAACTGCCGGCCTGATGCATCATGTACACTTGTGTGATGCCTTAAAATGTTTTTGTTGGAGGAAAAAGAACAAGTTTAGACCCAAGTAATAGCCACTCTTCTAGTAAATAATAGTTAATAAGACATCCATTGAGAATTGAGTTCATTTAAGTACTTTAAAGGGTATTCAGCAATCATGTTCTTACTAAATGGATAATCAAATTTGTCATGCTCTCCATTTAGAAATGCAGTTCATTGTTAAAGGACACTGTTAATGTTAATATCTGGGTGCTCAGTTTTTTCTCCAAATCCAGCCCCCTTTGGAGGCTCACACTGCACTAAAACCTCCAAGCTGAAAAAACTCTGCTTTACATTTTGGATAGTCAAACCACAAGTGGTAGACTACAGACATGTATGTTATCAGCTTCAAAATTAGTAACTTCTCTGGGTAATAACCTTAAGGGTAAATTGAAATTTATATGGCAGTGAAGTTAATGGAAAGAAGATCAGATTTTCACTGTTCATACCATATACTTTTCCAGTGGGTTCACCTTGCTGTTGTGCTGCCCTGACCACCGTGTGCCCTTTGGGTAGTGAAAGACAACAGAGTTGCTCCTCAGTCCATCTCAAACTGTTCCCACTGAGTAGGACTGAAAAGGTGGAAACAGACAGATCCAAAACTTTTATGAAAATAAAAAACTGTGACTGTCAGAATTCAGGGAACTTGGAAAAGAGATCTCAAGACAATTAAATAAGTCTCTTTTTACTACTCTTATGTCTGTGATTTTCCTCCAGGAGATCAGATCCATCACCAGAAGGAATCCTTTATGGTCATTTATAAAAGCACAATGAGGCTTTTAGAGATCACAGTCTGTGATTGATACTAAAAATGTGATTGGGCCCATTGTATCCAATTTAAGTTGCTTGAAAAAAAAACAACTTAGCTTTTGACTTTAAATTCATCTTTATTCTCTCACAATACACACTGATAAGATATTCCTCTATTTTGCAAATTCTCTTGCATAGCAGCCAAGTGTAAGTCTTGGGGCCATGTCTTAAATCCTGCTAGGAGTAAAAATGCACATTATGGATTGGGAGAGGAAATGGGGACACAGTGGAACCCATAGGACTTGCCACTACCCACTTATTTCTCTAAGATGTTTATTTGGATCAGACCCTCATAGTAGAAGGAACCAGCTTAACTTTTTTCTTCCCCAAGAACTGGAAGGGTGTTGCTTAAGGGACAGATTCTTATAAAAATATATACTCACCTCCAGCTAAAAGCAGAAGTTAAGGTACACAAATGTCTTCAGTTATTCTGTTAGAGATCCCTGAGCAAGTTGACATACACTGTAGTTGTCACTGCAGAAACTGTGTGAGGGCTGGTGGAGAAGGGGAATGATGGGAGTGGGGAAGAGCTTTTGATGGTTGAGGGAAAGGTTTCCACTTTCTTTTGCCACCATCTTCAGTTTTCTTCTTCTTCCCCAGACCCAGGAGAGCCCTGCTGCAGGAATTGAATTCAATGTGAAAGCTGAAAGCTTTTTGAATAGAAGTTCATTGCCGCAGTTTTACTGCCTAATCTCAGGGGAATTTAATTTGTTAGTTTAGAAATGGGAGTGTACCTCCAGGGTATTTTGAGCATACAGCTGCAGAATTACCTTGGTGAAGGCTGGATATGATATGGATTTGTCCTATGACTAAAATTTTAGCAAACTAAAATGTTGCAGTCTGGAAAATTAATGGAGGAAAACAGGAATTGAACAACAAATTCTGGGTAGTTTATATTTGGAATAGGGACAGAAATCATGGGACTTACAGGTTTTAAATCTTTATAGAGTCTGGCTTCAGGTGCAAATAATTATCAATTTGGAATCAGACAACTGAAAATATGGGCAAGTTCATTAAAATAGAAGCATAAACGGGGAACTGCGCAAAAACCCCACTTGTCCTTAAATCACAGATTCTGTAGGAAACCAAATCTGTGCCCTTGAAGAAAGATATTTCAGTCTGTTAAATCCTGGCAAAGGGTGATTTGAATCCATTGTCTCAGAAGTATACTCCTCCTGCTGGAATAACTCCAGAAATGAGATTAGCGGTTGTTCAAGCAGGAAGTAATAAAAGCAATTCAGCCTCCTCTGGGGAAAGGTAATACCACAACAACGTGATTTTCTTGGGATAATGCAGCATTAGGCTGGTGAATGAGTTGATGTCATTGATAAAAGGTAGACTGGAAACCTTGATTACTCCAGTGAAATATTTCTACTTCTACTCTAAGAGAAAGGGCATAAATCATGATATGTACCTGAAAAATAGTCTGACATTATGCCCAAGAAGATAAAATGGCAACAAACACTCATGGGTATCATACAAAAATTTTTGAGATTATATTGATGGCAGTAATCCATCACCCAGCATTTTAGTTATCAAGTGTGAACATCTAGGTACCATCCAAAATCCAAAAGTGGACAAAAAATAATACTTCATGAAGCTTCCAGTTTTGCTCACACAGCTGCAGAAAGAAAAGCTGAACCCTGACTCTTTGGCACCCTTGGAGCCCAGTTCCGTTTTGAATGGAGATGGCAAAGAGGTGAGGTCCCACAGCTCTCTCCCATGGTGGGTCCATAGCTATCAGTGATGTGATTTCAGTCTTCTACTGTGATGAATGGCTGTAGAAGATGTGCGAGTCAGCACCCTAGCCTGCAGCTGGACATGTCGCTGAGAAAAGGTATTATTTCAAACAAATGCATGGTATCTTTTTTAATTATCATTCCTAAAAGAACAGAGAACACAAAAAGGACCTGAGCCAGTGGGACAGGAAGATATATACAAACTAAGAGTAAAAGCACTGATGGCAATTTGGCAGCCTAAGGAGTACTGGAGGGATGATAATGAATAGGAACTGTTTTTCCAGGCACTGAATACAGCTACTGTGATTCAGATTTGGAAGCTGTATAAAGGTCTGTAAAGAAAAAAACATTATTGAGACTCCAGTTCTGAGAAGATCCTATGTAACCCCAGGGGTCAGAGCTTGGTGCTATGATAACACGTCTGACTGCTTAACTGGAATGTTTTCATAGCTACATATAAAATGATTTCTGGGAAGACAGACCTGCAGCTGAACCATGTATCATTGTTTATGGGCTGTCTGGGTTCAGACCATGCCTCAGGAGCAAAGAGGCTTCCTGTGGCTCTACCTTAAGTATACATATCAGAGTAGACATCCTTTACTCCATAACTGACACTCTTTCTCTGCATTGGAAACAAAACAAATCTGGACTCTGCAGTGTCAAATCTGGACTCTGCAGTGTCAAAGGAGCCCTTAAATGCTCTCACTGGTCCAAAATAGTTCTTTTCCAATTTTGTGAGCTGTACATTACTAAGTGCAGAAAATGTATGGGCCTCAAAATTGCTCCATTTCTACTGTAACAAAGGCGACTTTTCTTTTCCAAAAGACAAAGAGATGGGCAGATGTGGTAGTCCTGGACTATCCACAGAGAAACAGAGAACAGTTCACCCCCTTAAAGAGGGCACAGACTCTAAACTGCCTCAATTTGCAGTGACTCCTCTTTGGGAAGTTCCCTTGGGAGACATCCTCGTAGCTCAGGGTGAGCAAAAGTGCTTCAACCCATGTGCAGCCCCTAGGCTTTTTCAGTTGGCAGGGACTCTCCTTTGGGAAGTCCCTTTGAGAGTTTCCCTTGTGGCTCAAGGTGAGAAAAAATACTTCAACCATGAGCCTTTGCAATTCTACGTTACTGTTTCATACCCCATTGGTTGTTCCCTTTGCTCCTGGTTTTTACCCCTCCTAATGGGTTCTTTTTGGACCCTTCCCCTGTTTGGTCCCTTTCCCAATTCCTTTCCCCATTGGCCAAGTTGTGAAACCCCACTCCTGGCTACCCTATATAATCCTTCTCCCCTGGGACCCTCCAGCTCCATTCTGCTCCAGACCCTGTGGAATGAAGAAGCTCTCCTGGAGATTGGAAGACCCCATCTCGCTGCTTTTACTCCTGCACTGCCCGGGGTGGCAAACACGGCTCTGCTGCTCAGGCAGCCTCACAAAATGCAAATCACTCTGCACTGAGAGTACCCCAAATAGCTGATCACTCTGCACCTAAGGGTGCACAAAGAGCAAATCACTCTGTGCCTGAGCCTCTGTCCATCTAGGTGTCTTTTTAAAGACACTTCTAGCGAGGAAGGTTGTGGCACCTTAACAGACAGAGATTTGATAGAACAACTAATATTTGGAGAGAGAAAAAAATATGAAGGAAGCAGAGGAGTGCAACTACTATCTGGAGCTGTTGCACTGATTCAGATGAGGGAGAGATGAGACCCAAGTCTGAACAGAGAGAGGCATAAAAACTCACATAGGATGGGATACCAAGAAAATATATAATTGTTGATGCACTGAAAGCAGAGAAACTGAGTTGGGTGACGCATAAATGTAAAATCTCCATAAATGTAAAATCTCTGTGCAGAGAAGTTTCACAAAGCAAGGAAAAATATGGGCAGTGGGGCTTTTAGAGGAAGTCACAGACAGCTCACTTGGTAGAAATGCAGAGGTAAGGATGAAAAGGGGAGCTACATGGAACAGGCTGAGAACTCTCTTTTGGAAAGGAGACATTAGATACCAAAATGGTAAGTAGGCCTTGGTATTTCCATTGCATACATACACAGTGAAAATTCTTTATGAGTTTATGTGATAAGACTGGCAAAACCCTGTTTATTTCTGAATTATTCACTTAATAGGAGTTGCTGTATTTTGCCAGTATGAAAATGGCAATGTAATTAAATGGGTGTATAAAGTGAGTAGATATCATGGTCAAGCAAACATAACCTATTGCAGGGAAATGCCATTGAACTTGCCCCACATAATTAACAACCAATCATCAGCTTGCTCAGGGCCCTGCAGAAATGTGCTTTCATTAGCCTGAGCTGGCTATTGATAGCTTCCTGCATTTCCATCACCCCCTGCAGCACGAAGCAGAACTTCACACGTGTCTGTGTTCAGGCATGGGGAAAGGCTGCTAGGGGCCAGCTGGGATAATGATTTTTAACAGCTGAACTACAGAATCCAAGGCAATTATATAAAGTTAATTCAGTTTGTAAATCCAATTAAAAATAAGTTTTATCACCACGAAAAGCAACGCTTTTTACTGTAATTATAGAAATATGCTTATGCTAATTATTTTTCTCACCAGAATGCAAAACAATGTTTGATGAGTATAGTCCTGTATTATCAGCAGTTTACAAATATCACAGAAATTGTGCAGGTTTGAAAGCTCAGCTCTGGTTGTGAGAAATTAAGCAAGTCTAAGCAAGTTCCCACAAAGAATCAGGAATTGTGTCAGGCTTTTGATTTAGTGGCACCAGAAGTTACCGAAGGTCTAGAGCCAGTGAGATTCTCACAACTGAAGAAGCAGCTCCTTGTTTAATAATTTTAGGCTGCCCATGTACACTGGCTCATAGCCACAAGTTTGAAAGTAAATGAGTGAAGCTTTTGTGGGAGTGCAGGAGTAGCTCCTAGTGACTGTGTGATTACTGGGTTTTGGCATTCATCTGATACACAAGATCATGTATTCTAATGAGCATGTTAATGTTAAAAAAATGTGATAAAATAAGCCTTTAGTAGACTACCAGTGCAATAATTGTTTTTGTTATTATTTTATGTGATATTACATCTCTTTTGGGTTATCAACAGCAGCACAAATGGCAGCTCAAAGAAAATAAATCAAAAACCTTTAAAAAATATAATTCAAAATTTCTATGAAACATCCCATTTCCTAAATTCTACAGGAATAAATACAAATTTATCATCCAAGTCCACAGACAATCTCAGCAATCTCAATTTACATATCCTTTTCTTCAAGTGTAAAGATAAGGATTGAGAAAGAGGGATGCTCCTGAAACAGGATCTATTTTATTTTCAGGTAGCATGAGCAATATACACTGACACCGGCCTTCCTTTCTTGAGGTTAAGGAGTGGCCTCTCTACCTAGGTAGAAAAGATATAAATGAAGTACAGTTGTGAACCTTTCACTGTTGTGACTACATGATAAATACATTGAAAATACATTAAAAAGATCTAAGTACTGTCTCTGGCATTTAATTCCCCATCTTTATTCATATGGTGAGTTTTATGGCTCTTTCTGCCTTACTCAACATGGCCACAGTTGCTACACACAAGATACCTATCCGGTAGAAGACCCATATGGCTTTGGCTCCTCATGTTCCCTGACCTTTTCCTTCTTCAAGATGTCCTTTTATAATTGCTTTTTCCACAATCACTAAAAATTTTGTATCACATCCCAGTATCTTCCAAGTGTTTTTCACTGTGTCTTCACAGTCCTTACTAGCCTTCATTGCCCTGTCCCAGTACTTAACCTACAAGATTCAAACTGCTTCTATCCAATCAAATACAGAAAATGTTTGACAGTGTTGCCAACAACTTGGTAGATGAAAAACTGTAAGGACTCATAGGAGGGCTTCAGGAATGTGACAGCTCTTGGAAGGATCATTGCATAGGTTGTGTGCTAATTCTGAAAACCAAAGCAGTCAAACCTGTGGGGGTTTTTTGTGTTTGTTTGGGTTTGGTGGTTTTTGTTTGGGTTTTTCTTCAGGTTTTTTTTGTTTGTTTGTTTTGGTTTAGGTTTTGTTTGGTTTTGTTTTTTTTTTTTTTTTAATGCTGCTGTATAAAATGGAACTTGAGGTCTGCAGAGGGACTTACTTTTGAGTGTTCTTGGAGCATGTTGTTCCCTCCTACGCCCAGGAGCCATTTGGGAGTTCTGCCTCTGGGATTCCTGGAGGGACAGAGCCAGTGGAAAGGACACAGCCACATCTGCACTTCAGCTTGTTAAAATTTGCTGAAAACGGTGGTGGCGTCTCAACCCTTCCAGATCTGGCCAATTTCAGCCCTACTCTTCTTTCAGTGTGCTGCAATAATTATCAGAGGATGAGAAACTCTCCAGTGCCTGCCCCTCCTGGCAGCAAGGCTGCTGGCTTCAGACAAATCTTGGCTGTCTCCCAGTACAGGGCTGTGAGCCCAGACACCAATGAATGACCCTCTTCTGCCATATAGACACAGGACACGCATTCCTTTTGAGGGAAACTGCTGTGAGGTGAGTTGTTCAGCTGTCCTTGCATTTAGTATGATAAAATAATGCCCTTGTCTTTTAAGGAGGATGTATTATAGAGATAGTAGACTTGTTCAAGATAGGTTCAAAGAAGCCAGAAATTTTGGGAACTCACGGAAAGCAGAGCTGTGTATCTCTCCCATCTAAAGTGAGTTGACAAAAACCCCAAAACTTGCAGTTATTTCATTTTTCTACCTATTTACTCCCTGTTAAAAGCATCGTGTTAATGAGAACAAGGTGTCTATGAGGCATAAGGGGTGTCCAAACAGTTCTGAAATATCTCCTTCCAAATTGTGGACAATATTCCTCTTACTCCATTAATTTAAATGACAATGAACTCACAATAGATGTAACCAAGGGAAGGATAATGTATGCAAAGAAATAATTAGCTTGATTTGCATTTTCTAACTCTCCTCTAAATGGAATACATATATATATATATATATATATTAATATATGTTGAATTATCAAACACACAGCCATCTATGGCATTTACTTTGGCTCACAGAGGGTGAAAGTGCCATTTTTTTGAATCCTGATGTAGAGCCTTCCTCATGTTTGGATGGTTCTTTGTGGGCATCCAATACTGTCAGTTCTGACTCTGGATCCTTGCATCTAAGGATTGTAGTTCTGCTTGCCACTGTGTCCTCCTCTGACTTTATTAAGTGTAAAGCTAGGACTAGATCAGCCTGCTGAGATGAGGGAACACCTAGTTTTATGTGTCACTGGCATTTATGGGTTACTGAGATGCCAAAGAAGCTCATTCATGTAATACAGCCTGCACATTTCAATGTGCCCCAAGGGGAGATATTTGCTGCAAAGCACTGCCAAAAATACGTGCTTAAAAATTAGTAGCTTTGGGGGATAAAAATTGAACTTGAGCAGCTATAAGGATGATTAGCTCCTTAAATCTCTTCTGTGAATCCCATTAAATTCAACTTCTACTGCCTGAAGAGCTGCTTTCCTCTCCCCCTGCCAGCTGCCTAGATAAAGGAAATGTGTAATGCTGGACAAAATATTATTCTAACAGAAGGCTTCCTTCATAATTAAAAATGAAGAAACACTCATCAATTCTCAAATTACACGGGATTCAGCTCTATATAGAGACACCATTTCTGACCAGTTTTGCATTCCCTTTACTGACCTTCAGAGTTGTTCATGAATACTTGAAAGCTATTAACTTCCTAAACAGCCTCAGAAGCAACCAAGGAGAATATTCAGTACCACTGCATTTTCAGAGAGTGCTTTGTTGTTGTCTCTTTGCGTAGAAACAACAAAAAATAGAGCCTAAAATTACTCCCTTTTTTGGGCTTTAAGATATTGCAGTACTGTACAGTGGTGCAGATGGTGAGAAAAAGGGCCTGTTGCTGAGAGTATCTGCTCCCCTTCACAAAAATTTGAATTCACTGTGACCCAGTCATCCCTTCAATGTTTAGCTGAGCTATCTGGAACCTGAAGAGAGCCTGGAATCTGGATTGCCTCCAGGCACACTCAGCTTGTCCTTGTATACAACCTGAAATCTAATATGCAGTTTCTCCCCATGTCATACAACCCTGAACACACACAGTGTGTATTAACCCTCCGACCTCCCACTGGCACCTGTGGAGGCTTTCCACATTAATTTTGATAAAAAGGATAGACACCTAGGTGATTAAGGCCCAGATTTTGAGAGGCACAGAAATCCTTAGTGATGCACATAAATAGCTGTGTGGGGTTCAGACTGCATAGAAGATGACAAGAAGTTGGAACACAAAGTTGGTGAAAAAGCACCTGGATAAGGGTCTTGTGGAGCTGAAAATTAATCCCGGAAAAAAGGACAAACACACAAGAGAAAAGAGATCTCTGGTTTTAATGTGGGACAGACATTTTGAAAAAAAATTGTTTGAATGGTTATCAGTTCTATTGCTAATCTCTGGTATTTATTGGAAGCGTTTCTTACAAATACAGTCCTGCAAAACCATGCAGTTTTTCTAATTGCTCCCTTCATGAGCATGTGGTCACAAGTAATTTGAATTTTAATCTTAACTGTGACCATTGTTTTTCCCAGCCTTAAATCAAGCGTCCTTCCCCAAGCCCTGGCACTGCATGAACCCCAGGAACACAGACTGTTTGACAGCCAGCCAAATCCTCATTAACCCGCGGACTATTCCAGTCACATACTGACCAACATGTCCAAAAGGGTCAAGGAAAATAAAGGTCAGGAGAGGGTGGTGATGTCTGCTGGTGATGTAAACCTGTGTCCTCACAGTGGCGCTGCAATTTCATCACTGCACCTTAATCAAAAACACACCAACAGGTATGTGGAGTCTTGCAGAATCTACAGCATATACTTGGGAGATAAGGGAATATTTTTTAATATGAGGAGGGAGGCTGGGTTTGCCTCATGATATGTGCATGGATAATTCATTTCTTATGGAACTGGTCTCTTGCACTGTAAGACACTGAAATAATCACCAAATGCCAGATGTGACAAAAATTGTAATCACCCTGGTTTTGACCCCATTTTTAATCTTGTGTTAGCTTTTTATTTAATACAGACACTTATAACTGAGCCCAAACAATAGGGAGCTTTTATGCCATCATGACAGAATGAGTACATATTGTGTCTCCAAATCTCATCATTTCAATAAGGGATCTGATGAATAAATAAAAATTAACATAAGCTCTGTATTAAAAAGTTGCGTCCTTTTAAGTCTCCTTCTCTGACCTATTATCTCAATTATCTTCTATATTGCTACTGCAAAGCAAAGGCTCAGTTATATTCATTAGTTTATAGTCCCTCTGATGTAATATTTAAAAGAGATCCAAATCTCATTGGTATTTTCTCAGGTCATCACTTTTATTTACATGTCTAAAGCTTGGTGAAGTTTTGACATAGCTTGAAACAGCTCTCCTACCAGAAAATCAGGACAGGCTGCTGGAGGATGGTCTTTTTTGTGGATAAAAGCAAAACTCAATCACTCAGGTTTGATTTTGCACAGATGCTGGTACAAAACACAAGAGTTCAAGTAATCTATCTGAAGGCAATTCTTTACAACTCTAAGCACCCCAGAGAGTCAATGAGCCCTTAATTTTACCATCAGACAGACAGTTTGTCAAATTCTTTTACTATGTCTTGTACCAAATATAGAATATCTGTTCTCATTACTACTGAAGAGCTCTCAGATGTGAGCATTGTGTCTGTAATTAACTACAGCCTGTCTTTGTTCTAAACTAATTTTTCCAATAGTAAAGCAACATGCTCTTCAGCAGCTTATTACCAGAGCTGTAAGCTGGTAATATTTGCAGGGGAAAACAGAGAACTGCAACTGTACATGTGCCATCTCTCCTGCATTCAGCCTGAAGGATGGCCTATGGCAATTTTGTCTGAAACAAACCAGTAAAAATGCTTAAACTATTTAAACAAAAATATTTTTACCTAAATTTTCAATTTCTAATTGCATTTCTCAGAGTGTTTTGACTTAGCCATAGCATGGATGCTCATAGCACCTCTGTGGAGAAAGGATAAATACATATTTATGCATTTTGTCTTAAATGTCAAGTCAGAAAAATCTGTTTTAAAATTGCATTATTGATGTGGGAAAGACAAACACTAAAAAGTAACAAAGTTCTAAAATGAAACTTTTCTGCTTAAGCTTAATTTGCTTTTTTATGCATTGATCATAGTAATTTTTTACAAAATAGGCATAAACTATTTTCTCCACCAAGATGTTGTCTCAGTGAGCATATGCTAAGTAGTATGCAAAGTAGCACTGGGGACATACTCTGGGAATGGATTGGCATTATTTAACAGGTAATGTTACTCACAAAGCTTCAATCAGTTTTGTCTACCTGATGCTGTTTCTCCTGCCCAGGCATGCCTTGTCTCTCCAGGAGCTCTAACTGATAGCTCTCCAATGTCCCCCTTTTACCTATCTGGTCCAGTTCCACCTTGGTCAGCACATAAATCCTAGCAGGTATTGAGTCAGGCTGCTTCTAGCACAATACCAGGAACCCAAAGTGAGAAAAAGGGTGTGCTAAAGTTAGGCAAAAAAAGGAGTTTCAAGGAAAGTTTGGCTTGCTACAGGTAATCTTGGGCAAACACAGAGTCCCTCTCTGTTGCTCATGCAACTCAAGCTTGTTACAGAACAGGGAGTACAAAGCATGTTTGTGAGGATGACACATAGGAGCTCTGAGGGCAGAGCTGTATTAGTAAATTTAACAGTCTTGGGTTACTGACACCCACCTGTCTGCACTCTTAAGTGATGGCATAGTTTTGATAAGGACCAGCAAGCACTCTGACAAACAGTTCACTGGCACCATTCAGAAACTAGCACACCCAGGGACCTTTCCCAGCAGGCAGAGACGAGGCCCCCCTGCTGTAGAGAGAGAGATTATAATGACGCCATGGGCAATGTCAGGCCAGCTGGTCTCTGTACTAGACATGGCACATTTCATTTTTTTTTGCCTGAATATATTCTGACTCATTTGTGCTTATTGTGACCTGACACATTACACCTTTAACCTGTAAAACAGTGGCAGTCTTTAGTCACTTGAGCAGTCATTTGCCTGAGTTTGACCAACTACAGAAGTAACAGCACAAAAACTACACCCCAGTCTAATTACAAAGACCATTTCCAAAGGATGAAGTTCTAGGGTTTCTTAAAGAGAAACATCAACATTTTAGGAATTTGTTAAAGACTGTATTTGGGCATGGAAAATGTCAAGCTGTATGCCTAAAAGCATCCTAGTTTGGCAATCATAGAAGCAAGTTGAACAAAATTTCCTGATGCAAATTAAAAGTGACATTGATAGTACAGTTGCTCCAATAATGACACCTTTAGGAAGCTCTTTAGCATAAGGAAAAGTAAGGCTGTAGAGATTACATTTACTTTTCTTAGTTCCACAGCAACAGCCTCAGGAGTGTTGAACCTGTGGTGCGAGCAGCCCCTCTGTTCTCTCCAGCACACTGCTGGCTAGTAATTTGTATTTGGGATACATTAAAGTCTTAATTTTCAGCAACTTTCCTTTTGGTCAGGCAGAAAACATTACATTCGTTCTCCAGAAGCTCTCTAAAAGGTCAGCTCACCAAAGGGGGGGCCTTTGGAAAGCTGCAGGAATAGCATGTGGACTGCCACATAAGGTGCACACAGCTGGTGTTCAGCAGCTGTGAGCTGAAAACCAGTATAGAGCTCCAAAAAGACTGCTTCCAGGCTGCTAGCTTGTTGGATTTTGTGTTTGGATTTTTTTTTTTCCTACCTAACAGTGACTTTCTGCTCTTGATTTTTTGCTTTCTGTATATATGGCCTTTAAATTCTTGTTTGCTATGGGATCATTACTGGAAATTCCATCTTTTATGCTTTACTGATGTCAGGTTTGTACACAGAGGGAGCCTTTTTGACATGTAGCTGCAACATTTTGTGGAGATGACTGGATCTGTTGGAAAGTATCACCTAACAGCATGACAGTGTCACTGTTGATGCCTGAAATGTGTCCTCATGTGTCTAAAAATCCTTAATGCAGCTGGAGGTAACTGCACACAGCTGATTTTCAGATTCTGCTTGAAAAACAGAAACTGAATGGAGAAATAACACAGGATCTCACATGACCCTGGATCTATGGGTGCTTTGGGGCCTGTTATATGGTGTCTCAGTGTCCCACTGGCACTGCAGACAAAGGCCAGGACAGAAGCAGCCTGGCCACAGCCCGAAGTGTTCATCTGCACCTGCTTCCAAGGCAGTTCTTGCTTACCCACACAGGAACAATCTGCCTCTTCCTTCAATCTAAGCCAAACACTGGGGGAATAAGCAGAGACTTTTGCACTCCCTTCTGATTTCCACTCAGTCTATTTTCTTATCTTTTGTTTGTTTTTTATTCCTATTGTGTTACAGAATATCTCACAGCTATTTGGGTCTCTTGCTTGGAGCACCTGCTTCTTCTGAGGAGACAATTTAAACCTAGTAAGGGGATATATTGTTGTTCTCAATGATAACTCCAGAGAGCAATAACCCTGTGGCATTCTGGGATCTGCTCATTTACCCACCTGTGCATTTGGCTTTTTGTGTCTATAGTGTTTATTTATAATGCAATTTCAGTAACAGCAGTCAGGAGTCAGTTATCTGGAGGTCACTGGAAAAGAAATAAATATGCACATTAAATATTGATTAATCATTTTTCCTACTGTATTTAAAATGCTAAGGTGGAAATCAGGAGCTTGACCCAGAAAATTTCATCATGTAGGTAGTTTCATTAACCTCATAAGCAATGGGAGGCCTTTGTGTGTAAAAGTCTTTTCAGTCTTTGCATGAGAGTGACAAGAAGGTCAATAAATTTCTCTTATGTTGTCTGAATTTCAGTGGATAGCAGTTTAGGGGAACACAAGAGCTTTATCTGTGATACATTTCAGCAAAGCCACATTCACTGTATTAATTTTTAGAAATATGCTGATATTTAGGAAATACAGGCATGTGCTGGCTGAGCAGTTCCAATGCAATAGTGTTGCACACCAAATTTACAAACACTTCACACTGCAAAAAACATTTAATATTTTTTACAAGGTATGGTATATTTGTTTTTTTTCTCCCCTCTAGCAAGGTTATAGGGTTTTGCATTGGAAAATCCATGGAAACTTGTTGGGGAGTCAAACATTCATGGTAAAAACCAGGAAAGTATTGTAGCTGTTACAAAAGGAGTGGAATTAACCAGTATCTCCCTTTCTACACATCATCTTTTTTCATCTCAACATGAGTTCCAAGTAGCTATCTAAAAACATGTTTACAATGAAGTCTAGGGACTGCTGCCTAACACCGCCTTGTACAGACTAATGCATCTGGGTAATATACATCGAATCTCAGAAATCTCCTTGTGATCCCTAGTTATTCCATTAACTGAAATTATTCTGTGTTATATACAAATATTTATTTCCTGTCAAACTTGAAGGGGTTTTTAAAGATGGAAAAAGAAATACAGTCTGAAGCTCTATGTATTTTCAGGGGTCTCTGTGCAGGGCAAATTTCTTTGCTCATCTTGATTGGCTTCTGTATTCTGGGTCCTCAAGCAATAAAAAAAAAAAAATTAAGAATTTATGCACTTAAGGAAACATTGTCTCTAGTAGCCCCAGAGCTAAGTTTTCTGCTTTTTTTCTCCTGGAAATGACTGACTGAGAATGATTCCAGCACTGTGCAAGGTAATATTCGGATGGAACCTGGTAACTAAATGCTTCTGCTAAGTGGGTACATATACTGCAACAATTAGAATGGGATCTTACTGTCATAGGCAATCCCAGAACAGAACATTGTAATAAAGAGAAAAATATACTGGGGAAAATGCTGAAGAGGAGGAAGTGAGAAGAGAGAAGGGCAAGATGGAACAGACAGGCGTCATGGAACCAGTCAAGATGCCTGACTCTTCAAGGGAAGCTCTGGTAAAAATCTGTATATCCGGTAAGATTTCAATGCTATATAGTTTAATATAACGTAATTGTTGAGTCCAAAGGAAAAATACGTGATCTTGTAGGAAGAAATTTGATTTTGTAGAGGAAGGGTGGGTTAAATACTTAAACAGTGTTGCTGAAGGGTGCGTTCTGTTCTTTTCTCAATTAAAAATAGTGTTTTATGGAAAATCCTAACATAGGAAAGAGAGATATTTTCAAGAAAAAAATCTTGGGAGACAAGTGCCATGCTCCTTCCTTTTAGATTATTTTTAATGACTGAAAATACAATAATCTGATAATGAATATGTAACTCTAGATATAGGATGAACATAACCTTTACACTTCATCTGGAGAGACCAAGAGAAGGAACATTATGCTTTTCAATCTACATAGTAATTCTAATTCAAAGTAAACACCAGTAGACAGCAGTTTCAATCAACAGACTCTTAAGCTGAATGATATTTGCCCTGATTTTACATATTAATTCTCTGCTTTTAACATCACTTGCATGATACTTTCTTCTTACAGGGTCAGTACTTTCAACTTTATAATTTCTACCTCCTAGTTTTATCTGCAGTTGACACTGTTGAAGTTAACTGAGACATGGAGTGAGGTTTCCCTATTACCTTCTCTTTCAAACAGCTGCTGGTTATCAGAGTTGTTTATCTAATACTGTTAGGTCAATACTGTTGGACTCTGAATACAGACACACCAGATGATTTTTTTTCTTAGAGAATGAGGATATTTACCATGGAGAACTCTCCATCTGAGCTATTCATCAAGTCTTTCTCTAGTCAATGGAGAATAATACGCATTCCTGTTCATCTCACCCTGATATGAACACATTCAATAAGTTAAATGAATTATGTCCTAAAATTGTCTAGTTTCTCTGTTTGCCATGAACGGAGATCAGCATGAATTGGGTGGTTGTAGGCATTTATACAGTAGACTCAGGGAGGAAGGTGAGATTAATCGCTGCTTTGGCATTTCCAGCAGTTTTCTCTGTTTCAAAATTGACAAGTTATGGTAGGGCTGGGCAGGTTCCAGGCGGGGTAATAAATGAAGTAGGCACTGTTTGTGTTGCACTCTCTTCTGATGGAAAGTAGCAGGTGTTTCCATTCAGTTAATGCAAAGTAATATGGGAAAAAGAAATTTTACAGCTTCAGAATACAATATTGCTATGGTCTGGATAACCTAAAATTGGCACTGAAGATACCCAAGAATTGGTTTTGCTATTGCCTGTGGCTCTTGAGACAGGAAAACAGTCTAGTTGAGATTTAGACATCAATAAGACCATCGATCACAAGGCTGAATGAGCTTTAAAGAGATCACCTGCTACAGACAAACTCCTAAGGCAAGGTCATCTTTAGTGAGATTATTTTTGTCTTTACAAAGCTCCCAAGTTGGACACTTCAAACCACTAGTATTTAAGATAATGCTTCCTAGTTGTAATTTATAGCCACTACTTCTTGTCTTCTCTACTATGGGCTTGAACAAGAGGTGAATCTCCTCTTCTTCCACCTCTTCCATAACAAACTTCTGTCATCTCACCAGTTAGTTTCCTGTTCTCTAAGCTAAACAATCCCATTTTGTCTGATTTTTTCATACAACACAGTGACTCTTCTCAGCATGCCTCAGCTCTGTCCAACTGCTCCACTTCCATTTGTCATGTTCAAAAATAAACATGTTACTGTTATAAAACTTTGTCAGACTTGTGGTGGGTGGACGGACTGGCTTACAAATTGTGTATGTTGTTGTTTCTAAGTCCCAGTATAATGTATGATTTTTCTTGCAGCACTATGACTCTGTTTGCTGTGCTTGGGAATCATCTCAGATGACCCACAGATCCTTTCCCACAGTACACTGGTTTTCTTCGATGGATTCTCCACTTGTCCACTCTACTTTGAAGTAACCTGTCCTCTGTCAGGCTAACTCACTGCCAACTAGACCATCTTTGAATTTAGTAAGTGTGATGGGTTGCATTGTTCCCTTGGCCCCCTCACTCCCCTTCTCCATCGCTGATGGCCCCAAGATGCAAAACCCCAGGTGGGTATTGCAGGAGGAACCATGTAGGTGCTTGCATAATTAACGTGCTCCAGTGATGGGGGAGATGAAGAGTGTGCCATTTCCTTTGGAGCTCATCAGCCTGCATACAGGTATAAAATGCTGCTGGAGACTGGTCCAGTGGGGTAAACTGGTACCCTGAGGTTACAGGCAGCTTTTATGTGGACTGCTCCCTCCACATACACCCCAGCAGGGACTCCTGCAGGGTGTGTTCAGCCCAAAGACAGGACACACTCCCTATTGTATGCATGAATGAAAAGCACCAAGATTCAGTCAAACAGGGAAATAAAATCCTGAAGTAGCTACATAGATGTTTTGTTGCTTTTAATTGTGAATTCTTAAAGGCCGAAGACTGTGAACTTGTGTATTTCTAGCTGAACCGGCTTATAGCCCCTTTGAAATACACTGTTGACCAAATCTGAGATTAAGTGGACTGAGCCACACCTGGGAGTTTAGAAGGCAAGTGTGTCTCACCAAAGCCCTTGACTCAACAGGAGGGACCACAATCTGAGTGCACTATCACCCATGTAATAGATGATAGAGATGTTACTGACATGTTGCACTGGCAAAATTTAGACACTGTATTAGCAATAAATCTAATCACAATCATCCACATAATCACTGTGTCCTACTTCTCTGGCTGAGAGCCTTCTCTCCACTATTCTGCCACTGTAAGCCATGGAATATGTCCTATTGCTCCTCCCAACAATGCAAGTATTAACACCACGCCAAGGCAGGCCCTTGTCACATCTCTCAGATACCTCCCCATTTTGACTCTGAGTCACTGCTAATTACCCTGAGTATTCTCTTCCAACTGCTTTTGTAGGCAGGCAACAGCATTTTTATCTAAATCATCCTCCCCAATTTTCTCAGTATCTATTATGAGGAACTTTAAAAGCTCCTAGTATTTATCTTTCTTCAATAGACGTTAGGCTGCTGTATGAGGAGGTTAGACCATTCTGATACAATTTGGTCTTGACATATCTGCAGAGAAGCAGATAGGCAGGTTAACAAAAGGACCTAAGTGCCACCTGTCATCTCAGATAGCTAAGACTTGTATCATACAAACTCATAGCTTTTAATAACTTAAATTCCCTGGACTTTATGTTTCTTGTAGGAAGTGTTTATTTTCCCAAATACAGTCTGCATCCCAGTAACACTTACCTTCTAAATCCCAGCAGGATTAAGAATCTCCAACTGAAGCTTTGTGGAAAATAAATGAAGATCTAATGGGAGAGAACTGAAGAAGAAGAAATTATGTAATTCATCCAAGATAGAGACCTTCAAGTTCTGGTTGCTGTTCAAAACAGTTTCTACGTGTTCCATTAGAATGTCACTGGATGAAAAAAAAACAAACCAACAAAACAGATGGTTAATAGGCTGAATTTAAATTTTTCTTTCCCAACTACCCTTTGAGCAGAGGTATTGTGTGCATTGCAGTGTAACAATGCAGTTTGTTGAGATTAATCACAAAAAATGTTAGGAACTAGAGAGGCATTAATTGTCAACAGTAATTGTTGGTGTTTTTTTGTCCCCATAGGTATTGTATCTGCTAAGCACAATTTCTCCAAACCACTAAGGAACAAATCCTAACTTCACTGGAGCATTTTATTACCTCTCCCTTTATTTCTTTACTTTTGTGTCCTTTTAGAATAAAAATACCTTGCTTGAAAAGCATGAGTGAAAAAGTATAATCTTTTGAAGTGGAAGTTTCTGGTTGAGTTTAAAGATAAGCTTTTTATTAGAAGATCTCAACTACTGAGCAACCAATTTGCATCAGTCCCATGAGAATTCTTTACATTAAGTTTTGTCATTTTTAGTTGAGAAGATTAAAGGCTTTTTGGAGCTCAAAAAGGAAATATTTTATTGGATGAAAATTAGGACATAGTCCTTTTAATTATTTTCTTCCAGATGAAAATTGTTCTAAATTCATTTGTACAAAGGAACATGCATACATGCCTGTATCTATCTCAATATAACACCTCTATCTCTATCATCTATCTATATCTTTACCTATATGCACAGTCAAGACAGAGTGAACAAACAGATTTCAGGGATTAATGGAGGTTTTAGGGTTGTAGCCTTTTCATTAGCAGTAGCAGGTATGTGACAGAATTCTATGTCCCTCATGTTGTAGCTGTAGGGCTAGAGCATGCTTTTCAGCATCTACATTGTCACATAAAAGCTCGCCATGGCATTCACACAATGCCCAATCTTATCTTGTATGCTCTTTCTTATCAGAAAGAAAAGCTGTAGTACAACTTCTGAACCTGATAAAGCTGAGGTTAGGCTACCTAGGACAGGATATTAAGAAAAAGATACAGAGAAAATGTGATATTTAAGGAGGGCTGGTCTGCAAATGAAGTAAGAATTAAAACTAACTGAAGGTGATGGTAGTCTTTGGCAATGTATTTGGATGCTGCTCCAGCACATCATTTTGATAACCTTATCTCCTATTCTGGTGATCATCAGGCAAATGTGCTGGCAAGCAGTAAACTTGGCTGTGTCTTTGCCATTGAGCTGATATTGTGGTTGTTTCATTTTAGACATTTGAATGGTAAGATCTTCTCAGAGTAGCTTTGCAAGCACTTCAACATTCCAGCCTCGACACAGACATGTCCATATTCCCCAGCTAGAGACAATGGCAGTAACAAAGAAGCCACCAACTTTGACCTTGATGGCAACTAACAGCAGAGAAAACAGAAGACATACAATTTTTAGCACTAATCTTTCTCCCACTTCCTCCCACAATCAGGCAGGGCTGTATCAGCTTCTGTATCTTGTCCTGTCAGGCAGATTTCAGATAAGATTTAGGAAAAGGAGGTTAAATCCCACATTGCTAATAAGCAATGACTATCAGGCTAGTGCAAATATAAATGTATTAGAAGTCCAAGGCATCTGCCACACCTTAGGGAAAAGCATCCAATATAAGTATATAATTATATAAGTATTATATAATATTCTTATATACTTATATTATAATTATATAAGTATATAATACACAAGTACCTTCTGTGACTGAGTCTTCCATTAGAAATGCTGTTTCTAGAACTTCTTAAAATATCATCAAAGAATTGTTTAATACTGTTCAGAAAACTGGAGCATGCTGTAGCCTCTACAGATAGGCTGAACTCTACTGCACAGAAATTCCTCTTCTTTGAAGTAAATTAATTCTTTTTTGTGTGTGTCTGATTAATATTTTATTTTAAAAAGCAAATAAAAAGTGACAGAAATATGCATTATATATTTCCCTCACAAAATGATGCTGAAAGAACACAATAATCCAGAGTCCAAAGTAAAGATTATGTTTGCATTGTTACTGAGGTTTGAATGAAGCAACTTTCTTTGAAATCTATATATTTTCTTATGAAAGCCTTACACTGCAGCAACGTTTCAATAGCAGAAAGTGCTTAAAAGAAGTTTTCAAGACAGGAGAACTAAGCTCTATGTCTTTCATAGTCTGTGTTACTGCACAAGCCACTTCAGTCATTTTTATTTTCAAAGACAGTAGATGTGCTCTTTATTCTTCAGTCAACCAGCTTGAAGTGCCAGTCTCAGCCCTGATTTTAGGTAATCTTATCTAACTTCTACCTTGCCTATAAAGAATATGGAAAATGTTTAGCATTTCTGAAGAAAACAGAGCACCTAGTTGCTGAGATATTTGCAATTTTTCTAGTGATTTCCATGTAATTTTGTATCTTAGATGCATATACTGAAATGAAGATACTAAAATCTTGTCATACCTGTGTCTTTGGAAGAAAAGTTTTGAAGACAGGAACCTTGGAGAACATCAGGAAATGCACTCATGGTCACAATGAAAAAAGAAGAGGAATTTTTACTTAGCACCCCTTAACAACAAATTATGCTTGTGTTGGGTATGTCTTGTGTTGAAATGACTCCCGAGATGTTAGAAAACATCCTTTTCCTGAGCCCCAATACCAAATAAGAAGTTGAGGAAATCGTCAGCTCTGTTTCTCAAGGCTGTTTATTCTTTCTTCTCTAAACCATTCTTTCTTTGCCCTGCTGAGGTTCTTGCAGCAGCTCAGATCATCACCAACTCCCCGACCTTGGGGTGGTGTTAACTCTTTACACTATGTACTACATAACCTTTATTTATAATAGTTTTCCAATACCTATCACCTATGTTAGACAGACAGTCTCTACTCTAAACCAATCCAAAAGTGCCACCATCACAGCAGAAGATGGAGGAGAAGAAGCAGCAGAAAGACAGGGACACGCCCAGACTCCTCCATTTTTCCTTCTTGAAACCCCCATCCTAAAAACCCTAAATTCTACTTATGCACCCAGTGATAAACTACACTACTGTATTTCACACCTTGGTGGCTTGCAATTCTTCTCTCAGTGTTGGAGGCTATTCCCATGGACTGAAGTCAAAGCCAGTCTCTTCCTGGGCTCTGTGCCAGGGTTTCCAACCCCCCTGTACAGATCCCAGACCCCCCTGTACAGGCATCAAACCTTCTTGCTTGGGTCCCAGACATCTCTGCCGAGGTCCCTGACTTTCCAGGGCGACCAAAGGGATGTTCTGGACTCTGAGACACCTGAATCAGTTGATTTTTTTGGACATTAAAAAAAATATTACAGAGATGCTGTATCATATCTATTCACTTTTTGTAGTGAATGAGACAGGAATTCTTAGAAAAAACGCACTAAGCCCCTGCAAAACTCTAATGTATAAGATTAGGGTGAGGAAACTAAGGTAACACAATACCACAAATTTAAAGACTTGCAACAGCAGTAAGTACTAGTACTCTTTTTCCATAGTGTCAATGCAGATTTTCACATATACTTAAAGAAAACTGAAATATTTTCCCTATATATGAAACTGTCAGTAAACTGCAGAATTTTGTGTTCATGAGATGATGGTCTATCACCTGGGCTAAATGAGTAACTACGGGAATCAACAGTAATCAATAGAAACAACATCACGTGGGAAATAGCTGATACAGGGCTACACAACTTACTTTCTAAAAATGTTTGGTTTCATTTCCTCCTTTGTTTTGTTGTGATAAGGCTGTGTCTATGCATTTGGCTATATGCATCCATGGAATATAGACTGGACTGGTGAGGATTGTACTTTTGACTCTGGAGAGAATCTGGGCAATTTCTGCATCTCTGAAGACGCACTTGAGTCGCCTGTGCTGTGGTATCCTGATTATAGCTCACAGAGAAAAGAATTTCAAGAAACTTAAATATTTTCATTTGTGGGTAGATTCACAGGAAAGCTGTGATCTTCCTGATGAGAGAAAAATCTAATTTTATATTCACCAAACCCATGACATGATGTGACTGCTTCTTAAACAAACTCCAGTGCAACTTACAGCAACCTAATGACCAAAGTTGGACGGGCATCCAGAGCATATGGTACCAGTCGGTGATCAACAGATTGTAAACATATTATCATGTCATCCTCTTAATTTCTCTCCTGCTCCAGTTCTTTGTCAGATATTAATATTTTTGTTTGTACAAAAAAACAACTGTCTGAGCTCTAAGCTACTTTTTTTTTGCCAGACCTAAAGTTCTTAATCCCTTCTGAGGAGGGATATAGTGATAGTATTCCCATTAGAAGAATGGTTGAAAAAGATGTTTCTCATTAAAAGTATCTAATTTTATCCTTTAGCATCCTCAAAAATGTCTGAATCATTTTCCAGGAACATTTAATTCATGAAAGAGATCAAGCATAGGAAATAACACCCTCAATGATTAAACTTCAAGCTATTGAGAATAGACTCACATGATACAGAATCTAATTTCAACCTTAAGTCCTGCTGTATGTTCTATTTTAAGCTCTATAATTAAAATTACCTGATGTGTTTCATCCACTCTGAAAAGCTTGGAATTTAAAAAGAATAGTGTTCAGCTCAGTTAAGTCTGACTCTAAAACTTCCATTCATCTGAAAATATTTAATATCATGGGAAACATTTTGCAACATTTGGGAGCAATGGAAAGGAACTTGCATGTGTCAATTTCATGGATGATAGGCTTGGGTCTACCCAGAGTTCAAATTATCTCTGCAAATATACATGTGGAATTCAAATAACCAAGGATTTTAAAATGGATTGTTAGCATTGTTAGCCTTCTTTCAGCAGAATAAGCTGCAGCAAGATTCTTCAAAGGAATACTCTTAATCTATTTTAATGCATTACCCTCAACCAGGTAAGACTCCAGAGACACAGGGCTGAAGAGCGAATAATTTGTTTTTTGTATAATTTGCAGTTGGTACATGACATTCATTCTTTGCTTTTAGTCGTATCCCAAGGCAGCACTGGAATATGGAGTAACATATGGTCATTCCTGTATGTTTACAAGAAAAGCCATTTTTCAAATAAACAGCCATTAGCAAAACAATAGGGGCTTCTAATCTCATTAATCCTCTAAAAGATTGTCGGGACTGGGTAGGGGTATATAAAGCTCATGCCGGCCTCTGCCTCCATTTTATTACAATAACAGAAAACTGTTGTTCCTTCATATTCCCTTCCCCCCCTTTCCTCCCAAGGTGGATGCTATGAGTATTGTAAAAATATGAAGTGAAGTCAGTGGTTGCTGTCCCTGAGTAAGTGCTGCAGGCTGGAGTTATGTCTATTTCATCCTTGTGTTTGGATCCCAAGTGACTTTTGACTCCTTCTAGGGAGCAAATCCCTCACAGGAATCAAGTACCTAGGGATGTAGGTATGTATATGAACTAAAGTATACATTGATCATAGAGAGAATGTTAACGGAATAATGAGCAGCTGATGATTATAAACACACAGGGTGCTGAAAGCACTGTTTCTGCTTTTTGCACATTTTCATGTTCTGTTTTGCTTTACTGACTCCCTGACTCTAGTGAAGGACTTTTGAATCAAGCAAAGGGAGAGACAGACGTTCTGTGCAGTGCAGAGACACCCACTGGTATATTTAAGTAAAAAATTACTCTGCTTCAGAATGTGCAAGACAGCCATCTTAACTTCTGGCAATGAAATCGTAAACTGAAGTTACTGAATATTGGGGAGGAAGATCCTTCAGAGAGTACTGTAAGTGTTAAATTCACAGTGGCAGTATACAGCAGCCCATGCTGTACATCAGAGGGGACATGCCACAACACTTCACCAACTCATCCTAGAGCTGACTTTGTGTTTTAGAGTTTCTAGCAGCAAATGCAGCCTGAGGCAACTGAACACCATTCAGAGCAGTTGTAAGACTGCTCTAAGTCCTGGCAAGGGCTGAAACAGTTTTATAGTGCTCACCATAAGAAAGCAGTTAAGGTGTATAAAAACTGATGTTCATGTGAGGTCTGTGCCAGAGATTCAAAGATCACTAATGCTTCAAATGCCTTCTGTTTAATGACTATATACTCTTCCAATATGTGTAATCTGACCTGCTTACCTTACTGTGCTGTTAGGTCATTTCCTATTTTTTTCTGCACTTTTGCTACCACCCAATTTTCTCCCTGGCATGTCATCTCTGTCCCTGCTGCTTTGAGAGCACACCAACGGTGACTGTGTATACATACAATGGTTAGTATTGGATTAAGACACAGGAATTAAAAGATCCAAGTCTAAATCTCCAACTCTGGAATGATTAAATGAAAATCTATTCGGTTGGGGTTTTTTATGAACTATCTTTTTTATTCTTGAACAAGCTTCTGATCCATATGGTTGTGAGAGTATGAGCTCACTGAACTTGACATAACCGTATTTGGTACAATCAGCAAACAGTAAAGCCGTAAAGTCAGTGCTATCTTGTGTTTTAGAGTTCAAATCCTTTCAGACATGTGAGAACTACCCAAGATGACAGCTATAAGTGTAGTCTTCCCCTCCTTACTTCAAGTGGCTGGAAAAAAAAGGAACTGCAGAAACCTGATTTTTCATAAGGGGAAATGTATGTTGCTTTGGTGTTACTTCCACCATAAGGACTGATCATGAAAAACAAGAGGCCTCAGGCAGAGGGCCTGGACTAGCTGTAGTTTTTCACTCTCTGGTCGTTACTGTCATGCAGGTGGTGCAACCTGGTCAAGTGCTATTTCTGCTGTGCATGCTAGTAACTGTGTCTTATCTGTCACTCTCTGTAAAGATAAAGTGCCATGGTTCCAGCCCCTGCTACCATCAAAACCTAAATTTCATATACATGGTGAACTTATATCTCAAAATTTTCCAGGTTCCATGTTCCATCCCTCATGAGTCCTTCCTGCAGCAGTCGTCACAAATGGGCAGCTCATGACTCTTCAGTGGATCATGTCTCCACTTCTCTGGACCTTTGCTTGCCCCGTATTTGTCTTTTTTTTTTTCACTCTGGTAGCTTTGATTTCTGCAATTCATAATCTGGAAAATACCATAAAACTTGGGTTCAAGGGACAAGCACATGCTTTAAAAACAAATAGCTAGTCTTTGTGGTAATGAAAAAGAATTAAGAACTATGGTCCTACATAGAAGACACAAAATTCAGAAAATAAATTGAGGCTGAAGACAAGTCACGTCAGTTCAAAATCATTCTCCTAGTTTGTGAGGAAGGTATGGATTGAAACTTTGAACCTGGCCTTGCTGAGCAATCCCTCGGGGATCCCGAGCATCACTTGAGGTCTATCCCATCTCTCGGCTCTTTCTGAGGCGGTCCGTGGATGCCGGCGCAGCAGAGAGCAACGCTCGGGGCAGGGGCAGCGGCTTAACTTGGGCTTCCCCCGCCCTTCGGGCGCGTGCAGCGCGCACGCCTGTGCTCGTATCAGTCTGTGCCTGTGGCTGTGTGTCTGTGACCGTGTGTCTGTGTGTGACAGCAGCAGCCGGTGCCGCACAAGCTCCCTGGACAGCGCGGGATGCTGTTCCACCTGCAGTCGTGTGGCACGGCCAGCGGGACGGGAGCAAACGGAGGGATGCCAAACCTCTTCGCCCCCGGCCCTGCTCACCTTCGCCCCTCCCGCTCTGCAGAGGCCCCTCTCATCCCGCCCACCTCAGCCAGGGCCGCCGGCCGGTGCGCGCCTCCGCCTCACGGCACTCCTCACCCCGCTTTCACCATACTGCTTCCATCACGGCTCTCCTCCCGCCTCGGGAACAGGGGACACGGGCACCCATTCCCGCTCGCTCCCCCGCTCTCCCTCACCGCCCCGCTCGCGCGCGCTCCCGCTCCCTCGCGCGCGCACGAGTGACATCACCCCCGTCCAATCAGCCGCCGCCGCTCCCC
>WEIU01005246.1:81352-147514 GCA_013389925.1 Aegithalos caudatus | reverse complement strand
CACACACTGTCACACACGCTGTCACACCTGCTGCCACACCCAGTTACCTGTATGGAGCCCAGCCTGGCTGTTGGCTCCCAGGGGAGCTGCCCTGTGACAGTGACCCCTGGGCAGGTGTGCAGGGTCCCTCACAGCAGGGGCAGCCCTGGTGTCCCTGAGGATGCACAGCTGCCACGGGCACCTGGGATGTGCCTGACCTGCACAGCCCCTGGCTGGCACTGGCATGGCCTGGGGGCCCTGCACACGCACCACAGGCTCTGGGTCTCTCATGTCTTGAGCAGGCCACAGGAGAGCAAATCTCCATAGCCATTAGTGTTTGGTAGACACCTTCTCAGCACATATACATCCTTTCCTAGTTTGCTCTTTTCTACTGAGTCAATTTAAATAAATTCCCAGCAACAGGATTTTAATGACAACATAACCCTTGTACAACTGATACTTTATTGAAAAAATGCAATGGGATGTCACTGACCTGTCAAACTCTTTTCTCAATTTTCTTTCAATCTTATTATTATATTTGGAATTGAACTGTAATCAGTTTGAATTTCCTTTTTGTATTCTAATTGAGGTTTTGTTATTTGTTCCACTGTGACCAAGTTCAATTCCATTTTCCAATTGTTATAAAAATACTAACAAAAAACGTGTCACGTCAAACACATTCCATGACAATTTTATCTAACTTTTAATGCAATTCCCACGCAAATATATTTATTATAACTGAGTAAACTATTTCTGCAGATGCAGTCATCTTTATCTTAAGATTGTTCTTCCCCTTTCTCAATCACCAATATTATTTTTCCCTTTTACCAAACTTTTACATTTTGGATTTCTACTGTTGAAGCTTATGTTACTGTGAAATTTCCAGTTGATGCTAAAAATGGAAAGAAGCTGAATCTAGTGGTTTACCATAATTTAAGTTACATTGCACCCTCTGCAGGTTTTGTACTTCCTAGAAAGAAACAGAAGAAAGTTTTACAGATCTTCACTGTTATTAGCTGATTATTAGGTCTGACATTAATCACATGTGCAAGTATGCAAGTATGCATAAGGAATAATTTAGCTGACATCAAGGGAGTGGCACTGGCATAAAACTGTTTTTAATGAGCTTTGTCTGCAGAAAACTTTGAAGATGAAGAATAATTTACATAACATCTTATTTTGTCCACAAAAATGTAGATTAATTCAGCTTTTTAGCTGCTATTAATTGGACACCTTTCAAAGTACTATTTGTTCACTACGAGTAAGATGAAAAGCTCTGACCTGTAAATGTTAAGAGCACTACAATTACTCTTCTGTCAGTGCTATTCAATATTGCATTTCTATATGCCTGAACACTATCCAAACCCTCTCCTAAGATGATCCCTTTATAACCCACTGTCTTAGCTGCTGGGAGATCATTCCAGGTATCGGTGTAGATTCTTTCAAGCACTGTAAACATTGTACAGAATGTGTAGTCATGATCATCATTATGGTCACCATCAGATGATCTCTGCGTTTTCTCATGTAGTACTCTATCACTTTCCATGGATAGATATGCAGACCAAGGATGGAATTGTTTATCACTGTTCAAAAGTCATTTTACTAGCTCTGTGTGATATGTTGATTTGGCTGCAAATGGAATTACTATATTTGAAGAATTTTAAAAATACTGTTTATGATCTAATAATTTTCATTACTGATGAGTCATAAAAGCGTCTCTAATACTTAAGAATGCAGATAAATTTGGGTTCTGCTTTTCACCTCTGAAAAAAATTGAATTTCTATTGAGTGTTAGGAGGAGATATCAAGCTAGGTGGATTTACCATTGTATAAGAGAATGTCTCTGCTTTTTGGTGTTCCTGCTTCCTTAGTATTTACTATATGCTTAGATACAGACTGAAACATAGTGTGATGTTTTAATTTAATTTCTAGATTTTTAATTACCTGAACATTCCATTTGGATCTGATATGTCCCTTTGAGCATATTGGCTGCAGAGTGTTCACTTGATGGTTTCACTATATGGGGTTGTCAATTTACCATGATGAATAGCTCAGTAATTCTGGAATCATTCCATACTTCATAACTCTAGAGTGAATTTGGAATCACATTAATTCTTAAAAAAAAATCTAGTTCAGGTTCTTTCAGAATCACTAAACTGTATTTTTAAATGGCATATTAATATCTCTGAAGCTAGCATTATTTTTTTAAGAACCTGTAAGTAAATTAGACAATCAGATTTGATGAAAATTAAATAAAAGCTGTATTCTGTCACGGATGTAATATTTGTGTCTTATTTAAAAAAAAATAAATTGTTCTGAGTGATTATGTTAATGTAACTAAACATTTTTAATTTGTCTTCACTGTTAATATGGATATGTTATGAATAAGTATTTGAATACTTTGGGACGAACACACTGATCCCAAACTATTATCTGAACAGTGCATATCTCAATGGACCTTTAACAGCAAGTTCCCTTAAACTGTATGCCAGTGTAATTTATCTCCTTTCAGCTGCCTCTGTAGCTTAGTTTAGCTCATGGACATGCAGAGTCTCACCACATAATCCTCTAAAGACAGTGCTTGTATTTGTTATCTTTCTAGGCACAGTGTTTTATCTCCTGTGAACCCATTTGATACGGGTTTCTGGTCCTTGAATGGGTGATAAACCAAGTAATGCCCTTGTACATGTTTGCATGGAGGATTGTGAGGATGCTGTTTTTGTTGATGTCCTGTATTTGAGACCATTTTTTTTCCCTTTTTTCCTCCAGTACTTAAAGCTATCAAAAGGTGTAAGCACACCAAAAAATAGAAAGAAGTTTGAATAGTTATCATAGATGCAAAGGAGGAGGAAATATTCTGAATTTCATTGCCTGATGACAGGAAGATGTATTTCTATTTAAATTAGTAACTGATGCTGCAGGGGTTTTTTTTTTGTTGTTGTTTTGGTTTGGGGTGGGTTTTTTTTGCATAATGGTAGTTTTAGAATGCTTATTATGTTTAATTTTCAGCAAGTTGTATGTTCCATTTGGGGATTTTGGTAGCTGTTCGGACAAAAATACTCTGTCGACGTATTCAGACAGATGGTTGGCCTGTACAGTATGTGCAAGGATGTTCTTTCCTTAGGGACTAAATTTCAGCTTTGCTGTTAAGAGTTTGGGATTATTTTCATTTTCATTCTCCAATTCAGATGCTGATGCAGCCCCTGGAGAGTAGTCTTCTGGTTATCACTAGAGGCAGTAAATGAAATCTGTAAAATGGAAGAAGTAGGTCGTGGTTTATGTTCTGGTCTTGGGTTTATCACTAAGTGGAGTAATAGAAAAGTCAATGCATTTTGAAACCTCAGGGCATCATTTGTTGATACTGATACTGTCATGAGGAGGAGTTTGACAGGTCACTGATTAAGTATTTGCATGATTGGCTTTCATGAGAAAAGAGATGATGATGATGTTTCAACTTGAATTTCTAGTCAAATAGAAATGAGGGCTGCCTTTGACTTTTTCTCCCACTATGTAGATGTGAAATTGATTTCAGTTTATTTGTCTATGAAGAATTTGCTTTTCAATAGAGATCACCTTTTTAATGACTTGGTAATTTCTAGGAAAAATACATTAGAAATTACTTAAAAAAACCTCACTTTTTACAACTTATCACAGCTTAAGAGACCTAATTTAGAGATCTCTTACAAAAGAGAAGAACCATCCCCAGACTGCTGAAATGATCCCATGCTAGAGATTTGTTGTTTATTTGTTGATACAAATAAATGTGAGTGAGCCATCTGAGCAAACAGCAGTCTAGAAGTCCTGAGGCAAAAAACATGTCCCATTGAATCAAAACAGATGCATAGCAGAGTTATTAAATATTTTTACTTAAATTTTACATTCCTTTTGAGTGTGGAAGATGTGGAAATGTATTCAACCTTTTTTTTTTAATAAATGGGAAGGTAGTAGGTTTGTTGTTTCAGCTCTTTAGAAATATATTTGTCTTACTGAGAAATGAGAAACTAAACTCTGTTTACAGACTCTGGTTATGAGTTCCTGTAGAATTTAGCAAGAAGTACCATAAAGTTGTCTAGAAAAACATTAATAAAAACTAGTTTACTAAAGAAAATATTTTATAATGAGTTTTTCCCATCTTTGTCATAGTGATGGTTTAACGTTTCTCTTTAATTTAAGAAAAGTGTAAGAAAAAGATGATCAGAGGAGTATTTGACCAATATGCTTTCACATACTAAAGTTTTAGGTTTACAAAACATAGTAATCGTACATTTGCTCATTTTAGAAAATGTGAATATGTATTAATAATGACTCCAAAATTTAAGTATTTCCAGCTATTATAATTTAGAACTTTTAAGTATTTTGATTTAGCATTTTCCATGGGCTTGTGCAAGCAGCAGTTAGTGTTTTCAACAAATTACATTTTTATTGAGAGAATTTACTAACGAGTACTGGGTTTACATGGCCAGATTTTAGTAGTGGGGGACCACAGGGGTGGCTTTTATGAGAAGCTACCAGAAACTTCCTCTGTGTCTAACAGAGCCAGCTGCAAGACACTGACCATGGCCAAGCCCTTCAGTGACTCATCTCTGATTTGACTGGGTAATAAATTAAGCTGATTTCCCTAAAGCTGAGCCTGTTTTTCCTGTGATAGTACCTGGTAAATGATTGTAGCCTGACCTTTTTCCATGAGCCTTACATTGTGTTTTTATCACCTTTGTCCAGCTGAGGAGGGGACAGGGTCAACCCACCACATAAAATAACTTCAACCAGCTAAATTTCTGAGTAAGCATTCAAAGTGATTTTAGAATTGCAAGACAATAATGGAAGCTTGTTTGAATTGAAAAAAACCAAAACCTGAATTTATTTTTTTGTGGGAGAATGTTGTGTGGAGATATTTTGCTGTTGTTTTGGAGCACTGAGGGTGTTTTTTTTGTTTTTGTTTGGTGTTTTTTTTTGGTGGTTGTTTTTTTAAAAAGACTTCTGCATACTTCTTATCCTGCATTCCAGCACAGATAGCAAGCAAACACAGATAACCCAACTTCTGTGTTCTGAACCATAAGACAGTGGGAAGCAACATTTTGTATTCTTGTAGTTGGTTTTCTTTAAATTTTTTGGATATGTTTATCTGAGTTACCACTTTATGCTTGCTATGAAAGAATTATTTTTTTCATAATTTTACACTGGAAGTTATTTCAGTTACTGGAATTCACATATTACAGCATTAGTGTACTGGTTACAGCAGACATGGATAGAAATTTGATATTTTTGTCACACATAAATGGTAAGAGTTCAAAATACACATGCTTCCTAATAAAACTCTGAGCATGTCAATATGATAGTATGCTTTCCCTTAAGCTGACCTCCTGTTTTAAATAGTTGGGAAAAATGATCCCTTAATATAATTTGCTTTTTTAAATTGTAATAAATAATAGGATTATGGGGTAAAATCTCATGTTACTGACATTTTCTGTTCCTCTTCAGTGTGAGAGTATTTATGATTTGTAGTTATGATTTCTGTTTCATAATGTAAGCTGTTGATCTGCCTCAATAAATGGAAGAGTGCAGACTCTGCAGTGATTTGTTAAAGGCTATTACAATTGGCTTTATTAAGTAGCCCTGTTTTCTGGCCTTGCTTGTAGAGTATTTGATGAATCAGTTTTTTTCATGTTTTCTTCAGAAAACTTTTAACATGAGATTCAGAATATCCTTTTTGATCTGCTGTAAGGCATTGTGAGAGGACAGATAGAGATAGTGCAGAAGGCAATCTTGCCCCTGATGCATGCAGCTGAGTTAATTACCAAAGAGTGGTAATTAACTCACAGCTCTGGGTGTGATAAAAGGGTGAGTTGGCTGGCGGGGCGGTCAGCTGGGGTCTGCTGGCCGTGCTGTGAGGAGGAAGGGACAGGAGGTTGTGTGGGGGACAGAAAGGATGAGATGCTGTGTGAGGAACAAACAGGGTTAGGTGGCCGTGCTTAGGGACAGAAAGGAGTGAGTGTGAGCTGCAAAAGAAAGAGAGAAGAAGGAGAGAAAGAGCCAGAGCTGTGTGGGGCTGCCCATGGGAGCCTATAAGAAAAGGCATGAGAGACTTTTAGATAACAAGGTGCTGATGCGTGAAGCCTTCTTTGGTGTCAGTTGTACCTCCTCTGCCAAGGCATCAGTAAATAGCTTGAACCTACCTCTTGCCCTGCTGGTAATTCATGCTATGGGAGGGCATGAGAAAGTTTCAAGAGATGAGATGAAATCTGGGAGGTTTTTCAGGAGAGGGCACCTCAGGGGCTTTGTTCTTAAGGGAGAAGCCTGTGGGATCTACATCTACCTTTTGCTGCAGTAGAACACAGGGTATATTCCTGAGAAGCTGCTGTAATCTAATACTAAATTATAGTTTTTCATCTTCAAAGTACAGTTCTTCAATATTTTGGAAGTCTCAACTCCTTCAAATATGCCATAAACCATGTCCTTACCAAAATGGTCGTGTTTTGGTTTTGTTTTAGTACCCTATGTGAGAATAGCATACTATTTGGCTCATTGCTGAGTTGTGGTGTGTAAGCTTTATGCCTTGGCTCCTTCCAGCTCTTCCATCTGTATGTGGGCTGGCTGGACTGCTTGTGAACAGGCACCCGAGCAGGCGGCCAGGAGCCCCCACAGGGTGGGTGACCAGGCTGCCAGAGCAAGACAGACTACATCTGGAGGAGGGGCTGGACTCTGCTGGTGTGGGACACCAAGTGTTTCTGACATGGAATTGTTTCTATTCTTTCCAATTTCTTTCCCTTTCATTATGCTGGTGTCCTTCAGGTGAAATGAATCTTAACTTGTGTGCACCTGTTTTTAGTTGTGGGATTTTTGGGGGAAAGAAAGAAAGAGAGAGAGAGAAAGAAAGAAAGAGAGAGAAAGAAAGAAAGAAAAAGAAAGAAAGAAAGGCAATGCTAGATACTCCAGGCCAAGTGCATTTTCCTGACCTTTCCCCTCTGGTCTCAGTGGGCTTAGCCTCTCTCAAGGTTTGAGTGTAGTTATACCTACCCTCGAATTTCCTGTGCTTTGAGCAACAGATAACCAACACTGTTCCAATGGCAGCTTTCCAATAGTACCGTGAAAGAAAAATTCCTTCAGGGTGAAAACTCTTCTCTAATGGTTGCCATGGAAACAGAGGACTGCATGATTATATGGATTAATATCTCAGCTCCATGTAAATGTTCTGCAACCTTCTCTGCCTTATCACATAGGAGAAACATTGATTCTCTAACCATTAGTGCTTTCAGCTCCATTATAGCTTAGATTTTGGCCAAACCTTTAATGCAGAAAAATAGCTATCTATTTAACTAAATGGTTTGATTTCAGTCCTGCTGCCTGTTCACGAATTTAGTAGGCAACATTGTTTTTCTGTTGTTGTTGCATAAGGTGCATTTTGTAGTTTAATTTCATAGAATCAATGCTTAAAATACTGTGCTAAAGTCCAGGGGATATGACTATTTTTTTCCCTGTCATTCCCCCTGTGACATTTCTGGTAAAAAAGATTCCTGAAGAATATTCCAGAGGATCTGTAAGACAGGAGTTACAGTCAAATTGATCATAATTGCCTCAATATGCTACCTGTTATTACTGGAGGCAAGTGATTCCAGTGCATTCTGGTCAGGTAGATGAGTTACCGTGCAGTGTTGGAATGTCAAATTCCTCTATCCAAGAGAGAATTAATTAAAAAAAAAAGTCATATGAAACTTGACTTAATGTCAACTGGTTTATCTTTAATAAAAGTATTAAACCAAATTTAATTATTTTAAAATGTCAAATAACTTTGTGACCACTCGCAGCATCATTACTGATCTTTTAGATGTCTTTGTTTCTGTGGAGTCACTAACATGAAATGTAACTTTCTAAAGATGATTTTAGTCTGATCAATTTCTGTGTGGAACGAGGTTTTAACAATATATTTTTGTTTCATTCTGATGGAGGAATTTTCAGTTTGTTCAATAGCAGTGTAAAGGTACTCTTATCCTGAGGAAAAAAAATCATAAAAAGATCACCTCTACTTTGTCATGTCTAAGCTTTGCTTTATAATTGGATTTATTTCTTTAACTGCTGTCTGGATTTACACTGAAGATTGCAGTTTTTCCATTGGCCATGCCAGCTCTTGCCCTTTTGCACCTCTCTCCAACAAGAGCCTAGTGAGTGAGTCTTTGTGGTTTGTTGCATAAGTTGGGTTAAAGTTGAAAGAAATTACTTCAAGAAAGATATCAAGAAATTATTTTGCTTTGCTAGTAACTGAAAACATATCTTAAGTCTGTTTATACTTATTAGTTCTAATAGTTATCCTGTCTTGGGGGTTTACTGTGGAAAGACCAAAAGGACTGTTGTGTTTGAAGTGACATTTTGTAATTAAAAATTTATTCTCTTGTACAGATGTGACTGTGGATGGAAGTGTATGTTTACAGAGAAGGCAGTCTGGACCAGACAAGCAGCTCTTTTTTATCTTGAGAACAATACGTATGGTAATGGGGCATACACAGAGCACAATGACTTTGGTGTGGGGGTCCAGATGTGTAGGTATATCCATAGATATCTCTGTACATCTGGGTACAAACTATATAATTCTTAGTTGACAATGTTCATTATTTGTAATGGCATTGTAGTTAGTAATTCAAACATTAGCTATTTTTTCATGAGCTAAGAATTCATGTTGCCACTCGTGTATTCATGAATGCATGTTGTATGAAAATTCCATGCTTATTGTTTCCACATGCTGTATAGCTTTAAGGCAATCTCAGCACTGTCAGCCAGAGCATCTCCATTTTCAAGTGTGGTGACTCTACTGAGGCAAGGTGGATGCCACACAAAGTCACTGTCTATATGCTGAGACCACACTGAGATAACATTCAAATTTTAATGGCCTATATAGGTAAAGAAGAACATCTTAAATTCTGTGTAATTAGACTTGCTGCTAATTGGAAATCGTGAGTGCAGCTCCTCTAATGAACACAAAAAGATGAGCATTTGAATATTATCAATGAGATTAGATAAAAATATGAGACCAAAGAAAAAATATGAGTATTTAAATGGAAGAAAAATAAGTTTCCCAAATACTATCTAGACATTTAGACTCAAGGTGCTACCAATACTCAGACAGAATCACAAACTCTTAACTGCAGGATTTTTGGAGTCCTGGTTCTCTCTAATATGCAAATATGAAGGAGCAATATGTTTAATTTTCTCTTCTTTCATTCTGGAAAACTTTTATTGGTAATTAGGCTCTGTATTATTCTACAGAAGGCATTTCTTTGGGTTTGTTGGCTTATAAATGCATATGTAATATAATGGGCCATCTGTGATTGCTTCAAGTTAATGGCTGAGACAGAGAAATATTTTCTCTATTTCCAGATGAAATGCCTGAGCCTGGGTGAGTGTGGATTCATCTGTGCCAACAACCTACTAGTCACATTTTTCTTTGGGAGGTTTGTTCTGAAGCTGAAGAAATTTGTAGTGACTGACTGTGGATTGACAGATGACACTTGCAGTTAATCTTTCCCAAGGCAGATATTCCTGTGAATAGGACTTGTTTTCTGATTCAAGAGGAAGTGGCTTTGAGAAAGAAAGTTTCTGAGTTGTACTTGTGCTTCTGACCTAACCACCTCTTTAATTACTCAGTGACAGTGCTGAAGTGATTTACCAGCTCATGGCAAATAATGGAGTATGATACCAAAGCATGCAACAAACTCAAATCCATATCACACAAACAGTCAGGTTGACAAACTGAGATGAGCAGTAGAGTTCCAATACCAGGGGAACTGCAGTGCGTACGAAGAAGCACTGCTATAGTAGTCCTTCATGAGAAAAAGATGTGATAGTTGATTTAAGAGACCCTGTCCAAGGACAAACAGAGGAGCAAGTAGATCTACCTATACTGGTCATATCACTCAGTATTTGGATTCAGTGTGTTTGTTTGCCAGGCATACACTCTGCATTTGTAATGAAGGCAAAATGGTACATCCCCACCTATGATGAAAAGGAATGGCCACCTTCTGATCTGTATGAACCACGTCTCTACTTTCAGCACAGTCTGAGAGACTGCATTCTTAATATTCTCCAGCTCAAGTGGAGTGTAATTCACTGAACACGTGCTGGTCATAAGATTTGTTTGTAGATAAAGTAGGGTTGCTCCTAGTAGTTTAATTCCACTTCAGTTTCTTGTTCTTCCTTCCATGCCCCTTCTGCCCCCTCCCTGTCTTCCCTCAGTTCTCTAATTCAGTATTTCAAGGTCTGTTATTTGTTCTGCTTACTCTCCTGGAAATGTGTGGCTCCTAGAAAGCTACAGGTGGCAATCCTTTTGATTTAGGAAGTTGCCATCCTTGTTTTGGGAAAAAAAATTCAATACAAACTAAATCCCATGGAAACTCAGGACAATATTGGTGCATAACAGCAGGTGCCTTTTCCACTGTCAGAAACATTACTGTTACCAGTCATAAACCTGCACGACCTAAGTTTAAATTCACTTAATTGGGTTAATTGCTAAGGAGACAGTCTAGGAAAATAGCGCTCAACAATAGTGGCAAAATATGCCTGTGCTTCTGAAAAAGTTCTTGAGCAATTAACCAACAATTTCTTCCATGCTACCACACTGATGTGACTGTCAACAATGCACCTAGATGGTGTAAATATGCTATAATTATAATTTTGCACAGATCACGTAAGTAATTTTAGAAATGGTACCATAAAATTAAAACATTAGTTTCTTATGAAAGGATGTCTTTTAGCCAAAGCAGATTGGCACTGTTTTTGCCATAAGCCAGCACTTCTGTTTTGGCTTCCTCTCCAGGATAGTAACTGCAGTAACTGGGACAGAGCCACACAGAGGTCTTGGTGGCATACCCTAGTATTAAAGGAGGAGGCAAGTACAGTAAGTCAGCACAATTATGCCTAAGAAAAATTACGGAGAAGTTACAAATGAACATTTTCAGATAACAAAGTTCCAGGCTTTGTCATTACTTCATACAAGCCTCGCCCCCTAACAAACACCTCTCCTTTGTATATCTGTGGAGTAATTTTACTCTTTTTTCCCTTTCAGTTCAGGGTGAATAATTCCCATGTCCCGTTAAATTGTTCACCTGTATCATTAATCGTACAAATTAGATGTTCATTTGAAAGCATACAAGTGTCATAAAGTAGGTCAGACTAACTTACATACTTTTTTAGGATTAAATGATATTCCAAAGCAATGACCTTGAAGCATATGTTTGAGCAAAAACTATCCAGAAAGGTGTAATGTAGCTGGTTCTAAAGGAAAAAAAATGCATTTTTGGTCTTGGGGAAATTGTTCCATAATGTAAATTTATTTTACATGAAAGCACTATAATTTAAAACAGGTGAAAGACTAGTTGTGCTCATGGAGAATCCCTCAAGGTCCTTAAAATAAGCTGTTTGCTCACAACAGATAATGGACGAAGAATGAAAAAGCTTGGGAAAAACAGGATAAAAAAACACAGGCAGCAACTTTTAGTGTATTAGTTGCTGTTAATTTCATAACCAATTGTACTAGATATCCTGCTTTATTGGTGAAGTGTCAATATTTGAGTATTTTGTGGACTGGTTAATGTTTATTGTGCATTCTGAATTGTAAGGAGGTGTCAATAAAAACCTTAGCCTTGCTATGCATTTAATTTGTGTACCATTTATTGGTGTTCCTGCAGAGCTAACTGTCGTAGTGAAGTGGATTGCCTAATTAAGTATTTCAGAGGGATATGTGCTAAAAATAAAACTTATAAGTGGTGGCAGTTTCCTTTTCTTAGATGTTCTAAATGTGTAAAATATAGAAGACAACTTCAAGCCTATGCTTGAATAGGATTTATTTTAGTAGTATTACTTACAGTCTGCATCATCGGGGGACTCTTTCAGTTATTTCTTTCAGAACTGGATCAAGCCCAATAATGACTGAACCACTTACGCTCTCCCAACACTTTAATTGTCAATTATCTCATTTTTTATGTGGCCTTCAGTCTTTACTGGCAGGAGAGTAATGGTTAACCCTTCCAGAGGTACGGTTTTCCAGTATGTTGCATGCAGCAGTCATGGCACAGCGTGGCTCTCAGAGGACTCTCTGACATTTGTTTGCCAGCAGTGATAAAACTGTCCATTGTAGCTTTGCTGACAATCAGCAGTGTGATTATGGATTTATCTGGTACTTTAGAAATGTGTGGCACATTGACAGCTGCAAAAATGATTTAATTTTGGTTCCACACAAGTATACAGCTAAGTGCTTAGTAATAAAGCAACATTTATAAAGTAAATATTATGATGACTTAATGCACCCACAAAAGTGTAATTCATGTTTCTTGGAAATGAATGATAAAGCAGGAATTCTATCACATGAGAAAAAAATTAGAAAATTATAAGATACAGGTAGATGAATATGACTAATGCTTTTCTTGATTGAATACAATTTGAAGTTTACTAATCCTGTGAAAAAGTGGTTGTTTCCTTCAACTGAATAGAGCTTCATTAATTGCATTTAATACTCTGTAAATCTATTAAATGAAAGAGCCTTATGATTTCCTTTACAGAGGGGAAATATGATATGTTGTGTGTTGAAATGTTACTTTAATAGTAGTAATCCAAAAGTTACTGTGAAACGTAAGTAATTGAATCGGTATTGTTAAACATGAGCATGTGTCCATGTACTGGGTATCTTCATGTGAACGTGTGAAATCATGAATTAGTAAAAGGAGACCTTTTAGTTCCACAGAATATTCTGAGTTGGAAGGGAACCAAAAGGATCATGGAGTCCAACTTTCTCTACAGCTATGTGAAAGCCTATATAGCCATGTGAGAAGTCTCCAAATTCATTTATCAATCATATGAAATAATAAATGCTAATTTTATTAAGGAATTCTATTAGTGTTTTGTTTAGTTCTTGCACATACATTCCAAAGCAAAATAAATTTTTTAACTACTGTGAAATATCTTAAGGCTTTTAGCTTATACAATGTGGTCTAGAAAAAACACCTTGCAGTGACAGACTTAACAAGCTCAATCTATTTAGTTTAAAAAGAGGCGTTCAGAGTGGCTTAATCAAAGATTGTGAGTACCTGTACTGGGAAGAGAAAAGCAATTGTTAGAGAGCCCTTTACTTTAACAAAATGCAGCAGGACTGTAAAGCTGGAATTTGAAAATGCAAGAAACACCAGTAAAATACAGTAAAATGTACTTTTTAAAGAGAAGGCTTATTTACTCTTAGATTAATCATAACCAAGATGAACTATTTCATGAAAGTTGTGTGTTTTTAGAAGTTATGAGACTTTGATGCAAGAATTACTGATGATGGTTGGTGGTGTGCATTATACATGCATATGCTAAACTGTTATTATGGCCATCTTGCTCATAGAACCTTTATCAAGTGCATGTCCTAGTGGCCTTGTCACTGCTCAGTTTTGCTGTTATAGAAAACTAAAAGTATAATTTGTGGTTTAGTATCCTTAAGTGTTAACTACATTGTGTATCAGCAAGAATCCCTCTCTCTGGCATGTATGGCTTTTCATAATATATTATGGGAGTATATTGGCTGTTGGATCTCATTTTTCAAACAACGGGATGGGACTGCTGGGAGATGTTGCCACAAGCTTTATTCTGGCATCAGTCTCAGTACAGGGTGAGACAACTCAAAGATGGCAACAGCAGCCAAAATTCTCTGTATTTCAAGGCCTTTTAAAAAGTTTTTAGCCAGTAAGGCTAATGCTAAAAGCTTACAAGCATCTACTTAAGCCAATCAATAAACTCTACATGTACATCTTACAGCATACAATAGTTGCTAGTTTTATATTTTTTGCAGCTCAGAAACTTTCTGTGCTCCAAGTACTTCAAGGCCTAAATTCAACTCTGTTTCAAACATCTATGTAAGCCTGTTGCAATGCTGTGAAAGTCCTATGCTTTTTCAGTTCCCACAATTTTCCCACAATTGGCAAAGAAAATTAGTGTAGTGGTACATTGCTTCGTGGCTGAGACATACAAAAAGAACTAAACTCGGATTCTTAGTAATGTTGGTCCAAACAGAAAACCAGTTTTGAAAAACCTAATTTCTCAGAAGCATGAACTGTATGTAAAAGATTTAATGTAATCTAAATAATAAATTTAATCTGTAAAATTAAACTATATGAAAACAAATTGTAATACTTAACAGCCTAGATTTTTTTAAGTGAAGTATTGGTCTTACTTTACAACATTTTCATTGTTTATTTATCATAGAATGATATAGTTAGTTTCTTTCTGCATAAAATTGCTGTGAAGTGTATTGGCAAAAGCTCTAAGATCCTTAGATGATCTTAGAGACTATACAAGGATAGAGATGAAGTGTTAGAGGTACGGCTTAAAAGTCATATGGAGAGACTTTTCATCCAAGATTGTTCAGGAAACCACTTCATTAAAACAATTTCCCATTTTTCTTTCTATTGGCAGTTTTCCAGTAGTTAAACAAACAGTGACAGTATGCAACATCCTCAGCATAGTACAATTTGTGTGACACAGCAAATACCAGAATAAAAGTAGATTCTTTCAGAGTAGCCAGACAAAGCCTCTAACCCATATGATTTAGTTTTGTTCTTGGCATGATGTTACAGTTACCAATGAGTTGTAGCAGCTCATGAGAAGTTTTCAAAATAGAATCAGGTGAATTAATGAATTTCATCCCAGTTCTTGCAAGACTGTGAGTTCTCTAGTCTTCAACCACCTAATTCACTAATCTAATAAGCAAGGAAAAGCCTTTATATGGTAAAAATTACCAAGCTACATGAATCCCAATCAAGTTACTCTTATGCTCCAGTTATGAATTTACTTGACTGAATAAAAATGCCTTCTCCAGTGTTCATTTATCTCCAGCTTCCCATGCCTATTAAATATTTTCATATGCTTGATTGCTTGAAAGCTGCAGTCAAGTACCTTTAGATCTGTATTCCTTTTCCTTTTAGAGATACCCTTGCTCATTAAATTTGATCTCTTGAGAATAATATTCCATAACAGGTTGTAAACAAGTTGTGTTAACTCCTTGGTAATGTTGTGAAGTATCTTTACCCTGTCGAACTGGGGAAGTGAGAAAGGATTACTTTGATAGTTATACTCAGATTCCTTTCCATGATTAGTTCCCTTAGATGATTTTATCTTCCTCTTAAAGGCAGAAGAGTTGGGTCAGCTGAGTTTCAAATGCAAAGAATTTTCTTTCAGGTAGAAGCTGAGAAAATCTGGACAGTGTCCACAGTATGGAGCCATTGCTGCTGTATTTCCCTTGCTTGTGGCAGCCCTGCTGCTCTGTAGTTCTATGCTCAGGCCTTGGGAAGTGCGGGGAAGTCTGGGATGTTTTCATGATCCCTCAGGATGCTTCCTTAAATATTTTGCTGATACTCATCTAGCCCAATTGAGGCATCTAAGAGGTAGATATTTATGTCTGAGTTTAATCACTCAGGAGGAGTAGACATATTTCCATAAGGATTCACTTAACCCAGTTTTCCCTGAACATGAAGTGAATCTAAGTGCCTGAGACCCATGTATTTAAAAAAATAAATATGAAAGACTAGGTCAGAAAAATTCAAACCTTTTTTCACCATTATGTTTTGAAATAATCTCTCTCAAACTACCCAATGTGGGTATGCTGTATGATGACAATATTTGCATTACCTGAGTTTATCCCAGGTTTGCCATAAGATGGGCTGGGTGATACTCTTCATTCCTCACTCATGGGGAAAGGGGAGAGGGACTATGCCAGAGTGTGATTTAGCACAAGAAACTGAATAGGAAACACCCTTTCTCCAGAAGATGTGTTCTGAAGGAAATAAGTTGGTGATAGGAGGTGATAAATGTGCCTAAATTGTCCAATGCATTACTTAAACTGTATTTAGACAGTTTCTTAGGCTGAAAGTATGCAGAAAGTCCTGTGGAGTGACAGTTCTGCAATGCTAAGTGAGGCCTGAAGCAGGTATGCCTGTAAAGCTGAAAACATGCTTTTCCTGATGTCTGGGTGCATCTGTACATATCTGAAAGATTTTTCCATAATAGTGCCTGTATTAAAGGAACTTTTATTAAGATTTGGTTGTGCTCTTAATTCTGAAGTGGAATGTAGTGAATTTTCACTCGGAAAAGAATTGCTCCATTTTTCCCGTATCACAAAAAAAAACCCCTAACCAACCCAGCACATTATTTTTTAATGTCTGCTGCAGAACAATGAAATTTACAATTTTAAGTACATGAAAATGAAACAGAAAAAGAAATATGTTTAATACACTCTGAACATTCAGGAACTATTCATTATGAATGTTCATTAAATGAAGAGCACATTGTCATTGTGGCTATTTGAAAAAATGTTTCTGAAATGGTGTTCTGAAAGTAAACACAAATAGACTAGACATTTGTGCATACTGATCTTGTATACCAGATCTGTTTCAGCATTAAAAATTTAGTTTAGGCTGTCTTTTTTGTATTGCCCCAGTCAAAACTATGTTAATTCTTTTGAAATTAATAAAATTTAATTCCTAAAGCACAAACAGGATGTTCTGCAGGTAAAACACAGATCCAACTATTAGATGCACACTCTTTACTTTGTTTTAACATTTACAACAGTTTATATTCTGAATAATGAATCTACTTTTATAACAGTGAGGCATAAAAACCAAAGATCGTATCACCAAATGTCTTTTTATATGACACAAAACAATATGTTGGCAGAAACATTTTTAGAAATTGCTGAGAGCATAAGGGACAGAGAAAGATCTCAGAAGAGATTATACTTCCTACTCCTTTTTGTATTATTATTAATGTCGGTTCTCTTAGGTTCTAAGGCAGCTTACTTATTTGATAAGCATTCCAGAATATGTCAGTCTGTGTGGCCTGATACTACTTTTTGATAAACTCTTAAGACTTTTAATCCAGATCAGCAGGTAGAGAGCAAACCTGGGTTCACCTTTCATAACACCCAAGATGATCTTAGCAGATCAATTGTAGAGCTCTTTCTGTAGGTGGCGGTGAAACTCTCATCTTCCATGATCTGAAGGCTGGAGGGGGAGAGTTTCACTGATTCTCTCTTCTGCCTCTGGATGTGTGATGAACAGCTTTCACCAGACCACTGAAGTACTTTGACTTCTGAAATAAAGAGCTGAGCTACAGATGGTTATGCTTGCTTTTTGAGTCAGCATTGGAAATTAGTGAAGCTGGAGAGTGATTTAATATTTTGATACTGTAATGCCATAAATCAGCCTCTGCTGGTATTTTAATTTCCAATTTTAAACTGATTTTCCAAATAAAATCCAGTGTTTAAACTTTCTTCCTGAAATACTTAACCTCCTAATGGTGTGTCCAGTCACAGTTTTCCCATTTCCTAAATAGATACTATTACAAGAGTCAATGTGTAATTCTATTTTAAACCTTTCAAAGCATGTTCATTATCATCCTGTGAATTCAGAAAAAATGACACAGTTTGAACTTTTCTTTTGATAGTAAGTCCCTAAATGAGAAACTCTAGTCTTTGAAGCCTATCTTCTTATAAAACCCATGAAGAGTTTTCTACTTGCACATACCTTTATGTCAGTTTTCCACATTGAATCATCTTTGATAATTGCTTCAGAATGAGAACAAAGGTGCCATTATGTTCACGTTCGTCACATGTTTGTAAATGATGAGCTGGCAGTGCCAGTGATGGCTTTGTTCTGTGTTGATTAGGCCATGTTGCCGTGCTGTGCAGCTTGTCCTGAATGTGCTTCACTGGTTCAGGGAATGCGGTGTGAAGGGGAGGCTCCTGCTCACACAGCAAACCTCGTGCATGGGGGCTGCCTGTGGCTTGCTGTGCTGAGAGCTCTGAGGGAAAATGCAGCTTTTGATCTTTAAGCTTGAGCGTGCTAAATGTTTGATTTTTGGCCTGCTTTGCATGGTGTTTCCAAACACCTTGCTGTGCTATTTCAGGACTATTCACCAACTCACTTTGGGAGATCCAGGCGTTGGGAGTCTGGAATGTTCTTCCACCACGATCTGCAGCTTCACTGCTGTCCATCCCTTCTCACTGCCTTTCCTTCTCTGTTTTTCTGACTGAAGATTTCACTTAATGCAAAAGGACATATGACTAGTGGTGTTAGCAGTAAGGAGTACTTCCGCTCTACCAATCTTTGCTTGCTGGCTGGCTTTCTTTTACGTTCTGTGGTTATTGAGGTTTAAAATGTGATTCGACTAAGAAAGATGATCGGAATTTTTTCTGTGTGACCGGGTGAAACATTTCCTAACTGCTTTTCGGTGTGTATAAAAGGCTGCTGTACTTGTAATGAAGTTACTATTTTGGATGTATCCATATTTTTTTTTTAATTTCAAGTATAAGGTGAACAGAGATCACTTCTATGATAAATTCGTTCAGTAATTTTTTACATGGCACAAAAGTTTTCATGTGAGAGCTTTGAACTACTTATTTGTGGAGTGCTTTGAAATTGTACTGAGAATGCAGTAATGTAAGTACATAAGCATGCTTACATATTACAAAAAATACTGTGTGCATAAAAATACTGCTTTATTAAAAATACTTTGTCAGCAAATTAACTGGCAATTTAGAGGGAAAATTAAGAAGAAATATCTATGAAAATTGAGGGTTTTTTTACAGCTTTTGCAGTCTGCTTTTTATCTGGGTGTTTTTATGTGATTTTATTAGCATGTAAATTATAGTCGTACAACATTGATGATCCAGAGTTTCAGGACAATGAAGAACCACTTTTAAAATAAACTCAGTTAATTCATAGAATTTAAATTTCTTTAAAATTTCAATTAAGTTTTGATTGATACAGTGTTTTGCTATGAAAGAGGAAAAGTTAAAATTTTATTTTTGTGAAAGCATTTTCTATTTTTTTTTCCTTACTGTGCTTTTTGGAGTTTTTCTCTTGAAATCTGAAGTAAAATAAGGGTTGAGGGTTTATTTGACTAAGGAAGTAAATATTCTGTGCTGTTAAAACTGTTCTAGAGCAGAAGTTTAAAAAAAACTAATGTACAGTGTTTTAAAAAGTTGCTTTTAACAGAGTAATACGTTTTTCCTCATTAGCAATTTCTTGTGTAGAATGAACAAAAGGCTCCCATTTAACCAAAATAAGTGTCAAGTTACCTCAGATTAAATACTATGTACAAATGTGCATAATAAACACATAAAAACCTGTTAGCATTTCTCTTGACTAACAAAAGACAAAACACTATGCTAACAGTTAAAGCATCTGGTTTTGCTCTTTTTTGCTCATGAGTTGCTATGATCTACTTTTGCTCATATAATAAAAATTAATGGTAGAATAATATTCTCTCTGATACGTTGTCTTTGCTCAAAGGATTTATTAGGTAGCTTCAATTCAGTTTGTGCTCTGAAGTGATAATGTCATTACTTTTATATTCAATAAGGCTGTTGGGTTTTATGTAGAACTAATTACTGTCTAAAACCAGCCTAGTATAATTTAAAAATATGGCATCACCAAGTAGGAAGTCATAATAAATTGAAAAATAAATGGTTTTTTAAAAAATTAACCCTGGTTATATTTAGTATATGCCTCAGCGGTTGGTAAGGGATATGAAAAGGATGCAAACTTTCCCAAACTGCATTCACTGTCCTTTTGAGTGGCATGCACAGTACATACATTATTGGGAAAAATAATTCATATTTGTCTTACCTCTTCTGGAAGTAAGTGCTAAAACTTACTATTTAACTAATTGAACTTCCAGCTGGTGGTTAGGGAAACATACTCTGTAGCTATTTTTAAAGTATGACAGTTGCTGCAGAGATGGTGTACTCAATCACATTGAAGCATTCTTGTAATTAATCGATTGCTATGAAAATTAGTCAATTTTTAAAATATATGATCAATTGAATTAATTTTCAATATTACTAAGTTAAGCAAACAAATTACTGTTTTTTAGTGGTACAAGGGCTTGGTACAATGATTTTTCTCCCCAGCAAATAGATTATGTACAACTGAATTTGTTATTACACATTTGCCCACTCACACAGTGGCATGAAAAATAGCCTAGTCTGTGAATTTAAGGAAACCATTAAGGGGAGCTTCAGAATGAAATTGATAAAATTAAATTCACTAATGGGAGTAAAAGGTATCATCTTCTCTGTGCGATGATCAACCCTACATGCATGATTGCTTGCTAAGACAGCAGATATGGGCGTGATGAGTCGGCTGCCTGGGTTACCCTTTGGCACCCTGGAGTAGGGTGAATCTAGTCTTTAATATAACAACATTCTATAAACAATATAGTCTTTGTTGATGCAGAAAGCTAATGAATCCTTTTATGGATTTGAATAGATAAACTCAGGCACTAACAATAGAATGTGGTATGGTGTTTATGGGGGTAGGGCTGACACATGACTTTTTTGGTCACTGGAGTTAAGGTTCTTAGTTGTGTTTCTGTATGAATGGAACTGAGAGTGTTGAAAGGAAACTACACTCATGGAAAGAGGGGAAGTTGTTTTCTTTGGTCTCTCACCTGGGAAGCTTTTGAATCAAATGGAGATAAAAAAGGCAGATTTACGTACAGTAATTGAGAAGCTGGAGGTTTGTGCCATGGGCAACGCACATGCTTGTTTCATTGAGCATTCTCATCAGCCTAAGGAAACTACCCAGTGTTTGCCACTTGTCACTTGCTAAAGGGTCAGAATACTCATACTAGAATATCATATTTTGGATCTTCTTTGAGGAGAGCGCAGTTCCTTAAAGCAGTAGTTTTGCTGTCCAGTGTATTATGTAGAATACCATTCCCCCACTGGTACTACTTCTGTAGGCACTATTTTAAAATGTGAATTAGGTGTAACTGATGCCATTACACTTGCTAAGCATGTGAGGCTAGATCTGCAAAGCTGCCTTGACAGCTGTTCTGCAATATTGACTCCATTGCTTGTTTTGTAATTCTTTCTGTTTTCCTGCTTCTCAAAGCGTTTATTGTGTAGATCCAGCAAAGTGTTCATCATCCGTTCCCTCATTTTACTCCTTGGAGTGGGTGGACTTTTGGAGGGACCTATGTTACCCAAATTTTACATACTATCAATGGAGTCTACTTGAACTGTTCAGGGGGAGTTTGGTACATCTACCACCTACAGTTGGTATCTCGTTTTGGCAATGACCATTGTTGGAGATGAGCTTGTTTGCAGAGTTTGGAGTACTCTTGTTCTGTGTCTTCCTGTGACTCTATTTCCAGCTGGTCCTGCTGGCCCCTGTGGTTTGTGCCAGGGCCATGCTCCACTGCTGGTGCTCTGATCTGCCATGAGTTTACTAAGTGCAGTCAGAAGGTCCTTGCTTTGTGTGTTGTACTCTGTCTTCCTGGGACTAGGCTTATTTGGTTTTGGCTGGAAACTGTCCCAGGATTTGTCACAAGAACTTCTTTATCTGAGACAAGTTGATAGCTGAATGCTGTGTCCCCCAGCTGAAGAGCTGAAGAGCTGCTCTGTGGGGTCTAGCTGCCTACACCCGAGCCACATTTCTCCTCTATGTACGTTTGGATAAGTTTTTATTTTCCAGGTCATGCACCATCTACCAGCTGGCGTCCTGAGTACTGTGCTTTTACAACTGGCTAACTGCTTCTCCCAAAAAAGAGATGTAGGTTTTTTACTGCCTTGAAGAAATTGCAGTTGTACAGTTCCTTCATAGCACTGCTTGATCTGCTGCCAGCTTCCCCTGCCACCTCCTTTCTCCACCCCCTCATGAGATGTCAACACTTGGGATGCTGGTAGAAGCCCTGTCTTATAGCAGGAACAGGGATTGTACTTCTAGCTGTTTAACACATATGTGGGATGTTGCCAGTTTGTCTTCAGTTGCACATTTTGAGTAATCTTACTGTTTCCACCTTTCTTATCTGCTGCGTTACTGTTAGTCCCGTGCCAGTTGTTGTTTGGACCACTAGTTACAACTTGTGTTGCTATTCACAATAATTTCAGATTTTTAAAATTTCCTTATCTTATAATTAAATATTTAAAATCATACATTTATTTCTGAAACCAAAGAGATAACCTTGCAGAATTTTGTTATACCTGTTATAGCTGATAGACTAACTGTATAAGGCTGTATTTTCACCAGGATAGTTTCTTCAGTGACCCAAACTCCTTTCCATTCTTCAGTGTCATATTAGTCCATTTACCTGCTTAAAGCTTCAAGATCTAGCTTCAGATCTAGCTTCAGGCTGATTCCTGTATCTGATATTGATGCTTTTTAAAACTGTTGAGGTTGTTTTCTAGAACTGTAAAGCTGCCTGTGAAACAGTGATAAAGAGTATAATTATTTACAGATCACTGATCACAATCAAGTAAAATAATGGGATTTAGTTGAGTATAATTTTGGCAACAAATATTATTTTGTAATATTAGTTAACTAGCTAAAATAAATGTCAGAAAAATTAATCACTAGAAATCACTAAGAAGCAGAATTTTCTACTTATAAATGGAAACTACTACTCAGTGTATTCTCTGCTTGTGCAGGCATGCAGAATTTCTGCTCCAAAAACACTGAGAAAATAATGGCATTCTTTGTACTGTGAGAAGCAATTTTCCTTATTCTTCTATAAATCTGCTCTGCCATCAATAGAGGTTTGGCATCCTCCTTGGTTTGAGCTGGATCTTCTTGTCCTCTGGATTATATTGGTGTTGGTACTTGGAAGCCCTCACAATGATCTGGATCATTGAACTGTTGCAGTTAAAAAGAAAAATGGTTTAGAAGAAGCCCATGCTGCTCGTGGTGACCAGTGACTCATCTAAACATTTATGCAAATCTTAGTAATCTGAAGGTGTGTGTCCAGTTAAAATACTGTTCTGTGCTTTCTCTGCAGTCAGCAACGGAGGAGGGCTCTTTCTCCAGATGTTCACTGGTGCAGATGGCTAACTTGGATGATGAAGCAGGCATCTTATTTAGCTTTTTGAGACAGCAGCATTTAGATGCTTTCATCTTTGCTTTGTACTTAGATTGTCCGCCCTAAACTTTGCGTAGTTTTAATATTTTACTTTCTTGAGTAATTCTCATTTTGTCATTACAAATCTGTAACTTGTTCAAATGATCAGCAAGTGATAGAAAAAGGAAATTTATTAACAATTTATGAGAAACAATTAAGAGGTGAAGTTATGCATATTGAGCTATCATTCTCTTACACAGTTTTGTAAAAGCAGTGCCATTTTCCTCACTGAATACAACCATCTACTAACAGCAAATTAAAATTAATATTTTATTGGTGACTACCTATTTTATTAGTGACTTTATTACTAGATAATTACATATCATATTTTGAGGAAAAAATTAGTGAGGTGAAGTAGGCATTCTGCTGTTTCAGTCCCCAAGTACATAATCAGTCATTTATGAACCGGGTATTAATATTATTAATAATTCATACATTTAGTTAATATTACAAATAATAATTAATAATACAAAGTATTTATAATTCATAAATTGATACTATTGCTGCATTCCTGCTCTGGCATCTTTGTATGGATCATCATTTGTCAGTGTTGCATGTATTGTCCGGTGTAGAGAACATTATTATTTTATAGTTGAGTAAGAACATATTTTGACCAGATTTAATACATGATAACTTGTCTAAAGAAATTTGACAAGTTCAGGGAAGATGCTGGTAGCCAGAAAACAATTTTTTAATTGTTTGAATTCCTACCTGATTTATTGTTAAAGTTTTACTGTTTCTTGCATTTATACTCTGAAATACAGTAATTTTACCTTAATGGCTTTTGACCGTAAGTTATTTGTACATTTTGTACCTGTTATTATTCTTAACTCCTAAAGACAATTTAAATGAGTGGTTGCATTTTGCCGTATTTTTGTGCAGTAATAAATATTAATTTAGCAGTAAAGAGATGACAGGCAGAATGTTTCAGTGTTGGCAGTTGCCCTCAGAACTTTAAAGGCTTAGCACACTGTTGCGGGTTGAGTCAAGCACAGGGTACTTATTGCATCTGTATCTGCAAATCCAGGTAATAAACTGGTTAATTCTAATGTTACTTTATTTCTAAATCTTTTAATTTGCTTTAGGAAATAGGAAAAATAACAGCTCTAAATGAGAGCTCTGCCGAATGGGCTGGGTGCCCAAATCCCAATCCCCTTGTCCTAGTTTAGGGCAAATTTGTGAGGAAACCTCCAAAGGGGGTTCCCCTGGAAAGCAAACCCAAACGGCCCCTCCCCCAACTGGTCTGGGAAAAGATCATCCTCTGAGAAAAGTGGAAAAAACTATTTATTTAACAAACAAAGCGCCCACAAGCATAAAGAATGAACAATATGAAACAATAAAACCTCTCGCCGCTCCAAAGAGAGATGGCAGAGCTGAGGAAGTCCTTGCCGTGGGTGCAGTTCAGTTCTCTCAGTCTTTTGTCACTCCCAGTCCCTCTGGAGGTCCAGGCCCTGGTGGGCCGCAGGTGCAAGCCCTCGGTGCTCCTCTGGGTTTTTCAGTCCAGAACAGATTTAAACAGTCCCGAGAAAGAGGAAAAATACAGTCCAGGGAACTCCTCTGCCTCAGCTAGCTAAAACTAACTAAAAGTACAGGAGATCTCTGCCCCACGGCTGTCTGTGCCTCAGATGAACACACAGTCAGCAGAAGAGAATGCGGAGGAGTCAGGCAGTTTTCTCAAAACAAATTGCATGCTGCTTCTTTCTCCCCCTTTGCTCCCAGTTTTAGAAGTGTAGAACTCAATATACAGTACAAGCAGAACAGATAACGGGGGATGCAAGCATCATAAAGTCACCCTAGGACACCACTTTAATTGGAGGTTTCTAATACAGTGGGTATTTTCTCTGACTGATAATTCCCCAGGTTGCTACACTGATTTTTGTTCCACGTTCAAACATTGCTATTCTTTGCAGCCAATACATACCTAATACATGAATCACAGTCTGAAAGTGCCGGTCTCTCTCCACTCATTACATAATGAGCCTACACGGCATGGTGGCTTTTGTAACTTGGACCTCTCTGTGATGTGCTGTGATGAGATGGGACGAATCTTGATTTAAGTATTGCTTTACCTAAATCCTCTGAAGTGGTCGGTGTCCGGCATGTGTTCAAAGAAAGAACATCTCATGCTTTCATGTCAGAGCAGACCTATGGTAAAATGCAGTCTGGTCTCAGCTGCTGGGTTTTCTTTTGAAAGGAATAACTTTTTACTGTCAGAGGATGGGCTAGCTGTCTTCTTCTGGAGAGCACTAACCAAGACCTGGAAGACCTGACTTTCAGCCCAATGCAGTTGAGTTTTTTCTGCCTCAGATGAGTTCCTTACATGCTAAGCTATATTGTGGGAATGTTCATATGGGGTGACTCCCAGTTTTGAAGACATGTTATTGTGTCAAAAATAGTCCTTTTAAAAGGATATCTAAGGCTCTGCTCTGTCTTTTCCAATGATGAGTGTATGCATTTCTTGTCTGGGAATATGCAGTGCTGAAACATGGCAGCACAAGTGAATTTCCATTCTCTCGTGTAATTATCCCAATGTATTAGACAGTAAATCTATTGCTTTTGCCTCACCTCTGCTTACCTCTGCTTCTTAAAAATAGGTCCAAGTAATTTTGGTCTGTTTCTGTACCCCACAGTAAATTTTTTTGCTGCTTCATGCAGAAAAAATATTTTCTCAGGAGCACAGGGACAGCAGTACTCTCCTGTTATGTGTTTGAAGGTTCTAGTTCACAGGAGAGTCAAGGTCTTTTTGAATAAGAAGAGAAGCAGGTGAGTTTTGCAGTCACTGTAAGTGTCAGAGAGGAAGGGATCTCCTCATGACAGTATTGCTGTAGCGTTTCCTTGTATAAAATAAGTAAGAAAGATCACTGCCCATTTTACCATCCCTTAAGATAAAAGCAATTATCAACTTCTGATCTTAAAGAGATGAGCAAGTAAATGAGGAAACAGTGGGGTGGGTTTTTGTAGACTGATGTCTTTTGTTATTAATTTCTGAAAGTTGCAGGTGGCTGGAAGGAAAGAGATTGTTTACATGATCCATATTCCAGTCTGTCGTGGGAATGAACTGGGATGGGATTTTAAGATATTACTCTGGGGATGAAATCTGGTTCTGATCACATGAAAACTCCCAAGTGGCGTTTTCCTCAAGGTGCCTTTGTCATACTTTACTTCTAGTTGAAAACAGGCCTATCCACACCACTGCATCTGCCCTTTCTGTTACTGTAAAAGCAAAGCCAGAGAGTTTCAGCCAAATACAGCTCATGGGATGGTTCAAATGTGTCTCCATGGCTAAGCCTAAAACTGCTGAGGTGGTGGGGAAGAGAAAGCCAGCAGGGCTCCAGGGGCAGTGGAAACATCATCCTAGAAACATGTTACATATCCCATCTTGATGCATGCAAAATGTAAGTATTCTACCTAGAAAACAGTTTTCACCTACCTATTGTGCAGTGTGCTTGTAACTTTCTGTTTTTTCATGTGCAATAAGGTTTACTGATTCTCTATTGATGCTTTGACAGTTATCCATGAATAATGTAAAAAGAGCATTTAGTAAATACCAAAGCCCTTGGTTCAATACCTCCTCAGACCATTTAGGCAAGACAAAGCTAATATTAAGAGATGCAAAGTTATGAAGATAACAAATGGCAGTAGAAAGGTAGTGCTTTTACCTTTTCCTGCTTATAACTGTAATGGAAGAAAACGTAATAGGAAACCACAAATCATACTAAACTAAACATGGTGATTAAAAATTACCACCTTTGAAGTTAATGCACAGTAAACCAATGGAATCAAGTGACAAGTGACACAAATACCACCAAGAGAAGAAATAATGAGATATAAATAATGGTCAGTAATGCTGCCTTGACATTTATGATCATCAAGACGAAGATAGGGAGGATGGATTTGTTGATGTATGATGGATGAACTCTGCCATGAGTTAGGTAATAATAATCTGGATTGGAAAGTAGTTCCTGGGAATCAGGAAACAGCTCTCCACTTGAGGGGTTTTAAAGGCTTTATCAACTCTTAATTTTAATGCAGAATGTGAGCTTGAATCACAGTCCATTCACATATGTTGTTTGTAGAGCAGAGCATCAGAACAGTTTGGAGAAACACCTGGAAGTGTACAGGAGCAGACCTGTACCATATGATATGGCAGGATGCCTCAAGGTAGGGAATCTGTCCTGGGAAAGCATAATGTTCTTAAGTGAAGCATTATATTTTCTCTCTCTCTCTCTGTCAGAGGAGCATTTTGGGGGACAATTAACAGCTGTTGCTGGATGAATTGTTTCAGTATTTTTCTAATACCCATAGCAGCACCAAGAGTTGCCCTGAGGAAAGAATGCAAAGTACAACTGAGCTATGGCGTTCACCACCTGTACCTGGCTAGTTGAGGGGTTGACACCTTATTTCTGAGACTTTAAGAAGAACTGTGTGTTTTCTGGGATTTTATTTAATACATTTAAAAATAATGTGAACTATGCAAGTTTTCCAAGTTCTTTGCCATAGGTAGTAAGACTTAATTAATTTTTTTTTTGGAACTGCTGTATCTACACAATATATATTGTTTTCAGCCCTTGAAATATGTCTTATTTGAGGCTGGCAACCTGTGGTTTTTTTATTGTCAGATATTTAAATTACTTCAGCAATTTTAGATATTAAAAACTGGTGCTTCTTAATAGAATTGTTGCAGTAGTGTCCTGTTTTAAGATTCAGTTCTCAAGAGGGCTAGGTACTTACTGTAAGTTTAAAATTCATTAAGAATACTGCTCAGGAAAAAAAGTTAGTACTAATGAGTTAGGTGCAATTCATGGTAGTATAAGCTACATACTGTACATCACTCTAGTTTTCTGCAGGTAGAAGTTTAGAAATCTCAGGTCCTTTCTCCACTTGTACATTTTGTCACCTTAAGAAGGTTTTCATTACTCTTAGTATTTTGATTAATTTGCTGGCTTTGGTTTATTCATGCATCTTTGATAGATTAAGGCTGAGCCTCATTTTTTCATTTTGAGTTGTCTTCATGCTTTTGTGTGTTTGATACTGGAATTCTATAAACAACTCCACCTGGTTGACAAGGACAGTAAGTTCATAGCTTCAGTGTATGTAGTTTTTTGTTTGCAGAACTGAAGCTTAAATCTCTTCTCCAGGTTTCTTATGCATTTGCTATATCTCAGTAACAGGTAATTAAAAAAAAAAAAATCGGGTTCGTATTGCTTATTTTTTGTATCTTTTGCCTTATGTAAATAAATTATGCTGATTTAATAATTAAAAAATCTACAGTAAAAACCCTGTCAATGAAAGTTACCAAATAAGCACTAAATAAAGTCACTTCACTCATTGCTAATAGTAAACATTAAGGGTAAGACTGCTTTTTTTAGTTCACCTTTTTGTTAAAACAGATAAAGGTTATTTTCATCCCTAGCATTTGCTGGCTGGTCACTGTGTTCCATGTCAGAGGGAGCCTTGAATAATCTCTTTGAAGGCAGTATTGAGGCAGAGAATTAGCATTCTCTCCAGCCAGACTCCACTGCATCCAGGTTGATTTCTCATTTGTCATGGCAGTGTTTTCATTAGGTCAGCTGAAAAACTGCCCTTCTCTCCTTCAGAATGCAAAATGAGCAGGGAATACAGCAAAATGAAATTACAGTAATAAATGTTAGATAATGTGTGTCAATTAACCATGAAAGCATTGACATTTAATCTTATACAAATTTTAGGAATTTGCTTCAGCATATGAAAAGCAAAACCACAGATTTTTTGCTCTTGAGTTAGTTTGCCTTCTTTTTGTGAACTGTAGAAAACCAGGTTGAGTTCTCTATATGCAGTGAGACTGGGCAGCAAACTAGATGAGGAAGTGAAGAGATTGATCACCTCTCTTGACTCTCTCCATCCCTCCAAAGTTTCTGCTAACACTGAAATTTGGAACAGGGTCAAATTTGGAAATGGGGAGGTTTGGCAGAAATTTGCAGAGAACTAAATAATAAAGCTGTAGTAATTCCTGGCACAATGGTAGTTTAAACTTTCATTGCAAAAAGCTAACTTCACTCTTACATTTTCTATAAAACAGCAATGGTACAATTCTGTGGGATTTTTTTGTAATAAAAACCCACTAAAATATGGAGAAGATTTAAAAAATGGGCCCTTATTCTCATATCCTTATTTTGCCAATCTACTTAAAGATTTCAGTTAAAATATGCTGTTTCATTTATTTTTTAAGAGTATTTTGGTTTTAAAATAAATATTGTTCATGCAGGAAAAAAGTATACAGAAAAATAATAATAATGTATGACATAGGAAGATTAGAAAAGAGAGGAAATTAGAAGTGTGTTCCCATTCACATAGTAAGAATTCTCTTAAATTTTTCTTGTAAAACTGGTCCTTCCAATACTACCTGAGTTATTTCAAACAAACAGTTCTTAGCTAGAAATTGAGTAACGTAACACTTTTTGTTTTTTGTCAGAAAAAAAAATTCATCCTAGTATAGTCTGTGCCTTGGACCTCTTCAAACAAAACCAGATCTCTACCACATGCTGGATTTTAATAATTTAAATACTTCAGACTTCTAAATTACATAAATAGAGCAGGCAGTTGTCAGCCTTGAAAATAACTCTTACATTCAGCTGGTGGATAGGAAGATGTTTATTTTGGGTTGTACAATTCCCATAATGGAGAAGAAATTACTGTTTTACTCTCCTATTTTTATATTGCTGATCAATTCTCTTTGCACAATAAACATACAGTTCTGATTCAGATTTACGATAGCATTTGATCAGTCTCTTCAAGACCAAAGAGAATATTCTACATTACTGTTTCACTCTTGGGAGTCAGCTGCATGGTTTAATATTCCTGCCCTTTATTTAGCCACAGATTTTGGTTTGGTATCAAAACCAAACAGATGCCCAAGAAGTGTAAGAGTCAGTGTTTGAGACTGACTATCTGGAAATACACCTGCAAAACGTCTGGCCATCATGCCAGCTACATCTGCCCCAGCTGTGATAGCATCCCTAGAAATGGGGGCTGCCAGAGGAAATTTCAAACCCTACCTTCTTCCCTGCCTCATAAGAGAAGCAACACTGACAGAGATAGACAGGTTTTATTTAGAAAAAGCTGCCTCAGGGAGCTGTAGAATCTACTGGTGTGGCACTGCTCTGGAGTAAAACTCATGCATGCTCTGCTCTCCTTGGCAAGGCTGTGTGTGCTTAAATATAAGTATTTGCTTGCCTTATTTCTGCTCTCTGCCCCCTGTGAACAAGAGTGTGAAGAATTCATAACTTTACAATAATAAAATATGTCTGATCTGATGTTTTAAATACAGTGCTTCTAAGATACCCGAGGCTTTGCATTTCAGAACAGTATATTTTAAAGCCTGCTGGCTTCCCCAGGTCATTTCTCAGGCAAGGAGTGCCATCCCTAGCTGTGGGGGAAGCAGATTCCAAGGTCTGCCATCAGCAGATGCTCTGACTTCTGACACTCTTTAGTCAAGCCTGGTAGTTCCAGCATTGGTTTCATGTGACTCAGTTGTCACCAAAGAAATGATTGCACCATCAGTTACAAGGGAAAACCTCCTGAATTAAAGGCTTTTGCTATCTGGAAAAAGAAAAATTCTGGTCATTGTACCTTTTAATCAGAAGTTACTAATTACACCTCCCTGAGGTCTCCAATGGACAGGTTATTATGAAGAACTTTTATACCATATTGATACTGAGGAGTATCTTTTTTTTTTTTTTTCCAAGCCAAGTCATTGAGCTTTATGCTTACAGGTGTTGTCAAAAGAGTGTGTTTGGATGCAGGTCGTGTTCCAGACTCTGGCATTTGTGACTGCTAAGACCAGTAAACAATCAAATACTTCAGTACTTCAGCCACATAGGGAAGTTTGAAACAGGACTGAAAAGAGGTGTGAGATGTGAATTCCCAAAGAGCTGAAGGAATGCTTCCCTTGGTTTTATTCTGGCAGCCAATAACCACATACTACTTTTAAAGCCTCATATGAAAAATTGTCTTCTGTTTGTTATATAGACTATAGAAATATCATGTGAATGCTGTGTGAAATTCAAATACTACAGCACTACTTTCACAAGATTCATACATCTGTCTGGGCTGCTAAGTATAACTTAACTAAATTTTCTTTAATTTCTTATATTTCTCTTCTAATTTTTGTTTCATATGTTAAAGTCACATGAGATAGCATGGTGTCACTTACAGTTGCAGTCTGCATTGTCCAATTTTTTTTTGCCTATTTTGAATCTTTCTCTGTGTGTGTGTGTGTTAGCCTTGTTCAAGGACCTAACATCTATTTGCTTTCAAGGGAAGAGAATAGTTTACAGAAATACACACCAGTATGTTTGTGTGCCCTTTTTTTGGTTGCTCATGCTTCCAACACATTCTCCATTGCACTGAGGAAGAGTGAAACACCAAATATAGGCCAGAGTTTCTGTGTGGAAAATGTAGGTTGTTTTACAGTGGAAGTCCAGTGGATTTCATTTCTGTGCATACATTCATTTGCAGTGACATCAAGGAGCTGAGCATTATTTTCATCACATAATTTTGAAGTATTTTATATCAATGGAGGAAAAAATCCATCTTGTTCAGATTTTCATTCCTGTAGGCTGTGGTGTAGTTGTGCTGTAATAGAACTGTCATACAACTGCCAGAACAAGCCCTGCAATTCAGCCTATTGGTGTGTATAATGCGTATTTTGTCAGGGCTAATTTGAGCAATATTGTCAATAGCCTGCTATAAAAAAGCTTGTGGTAGCTGAAGCACAGGATAAATGTAGGAGGGCTGGAGTAGCACTTGCTGCCCTAAAGGGCAATCAGAAATAGTTCAGAAACCAAAGAATTTGACCCCACTTACACGTAAATAGGGAGTGAAGAAAGAAGGACTTTAATCCCTCAAGTGTGATCCAGCATCCCTGTGTCTGTGTTTAGCATAATTTGGGATTTGGCATCCTGTGTGTGTCTCTCTCTGTTGCAGAACCAACTGGTTGCCAATGTCAGCAGAAGTCAGTGTAATCCTTGCTCTGAGGAGGCACCTGCACTCTGGGGCAGAGGGTCCTGTACAGCTTCTGCTGCACTCCTGGTGTCATCAGCCCTTCTTCCTCTCCACGTGCCAGAAAGGATTTAGAAATGTGATAACTGCCCAGGGGCTTTATAAGCCTTTCTTGCCATGTCTTAAGTTCATTTGTATTAGTTCATTTACTGCATAGTCAAGTTTTTATTGCATTATTGAGCTTCTGTGTGAATAAAAGTCTCTGTGTGAGGGAAGATACTGGGCTGTCAGCATCTGTTGAAAGCTGGGATTTGTGATGTATGCCAGAGTCCTGAGAGTTCTTCAACTGGGGATAGTTTGGAAAAGCAGCTGTTGTACAAAAACTAAATGAAAATTCAGCATTTGTCAACTCTTGTCTATCAGAATTCAGAGGCAGATAGTACATGATCATTTAGAACGTCAAGAGTTCCTTTTAACAATTAATATTGTTCTTTGCTGACTATATTCTTGTTACTATTTATTCCCTGCATTCATGGGGTTTTTTTGCAAGGTAGTGTGTGGTCTAAAATAGGAAGCTTTTCTTCAGCAATCTGCAGACTAATGAAGCAGTCAAACATGTAGAGCAATCATTTTCATAGAAATACTGAAGGAAAGTTGCATTCTCAGTCTCTGGTGACAAGTAAATGTCTCTTTTTTCCCATTGCATTGAAAGACATTACAAGGTGATAGGAGACATTATTGCTCCTTTAATAATAATAATGCCCTTAGAAAGTACTGGTGAGCTTCCTCCTAGGATCTGCTTTCTCCACTTGGCATTCAGGGATGCTACACCAGCCAGTTAATTTCAAAGGCCTGCACAACACAAAGCATACAGCCAGACATACCACAAATTGACATGAACGTGAGGATCTGTGGAATAGAAGTTAAAATTACAGGCAGTTTTTTACTGTTTGTATATTGGCATTGTTTCTGCTTTAACTCAGGAAATAAATAGCTTCTCATTATCTCCGGAAAATATGTAGGGAAAGGTACAGGGTTAGTAACTGAGAAAAATATGATAGTTTCCTGTCCTTCAGTTGAAAGATACAGTAAAAGATTATTGTTGCCTGTAATGGAAAATTTTTCTTGTGAGGTAAATAGCAGCAGAAGTAAAACAAAACAAAAAAACATGGAAAGGGATGTTTTTTTCCAACAGGTTTTCAGGGTTAAAAATGGAAATAAATATTTCTAACCAAAACTTACCTTACTGTTTTACCTTCTGATTCTCTTTTCACTGAGGAAAGGTAGGTTTTCTTTTATATTTAATTACATTTCTGAGGATTCCAATTAAAATTGTTTGAGCAGAAACAGTTCTACTTGTATATATTTAAACTGTGGGAAAAATGCAGACTGTTAGGCATCTCTTGGATGTCCAAGAAATGGCAATTAAAGGGTATGAGAAATAGTTTAGCATGGGAAATATTGGGAAAGTCTGTAAAAGCAGTTTTTATTAATGCCCATAAAACACAGGAGACTTTATTTGCCGTTTAACGAAGGTTCAAAATGGCAGCTAAACTAGTTAAATACTCTGCATTTAGAGCATCCAAAAAGACACTGCTGCAAAGCTTTATATAATTTCTTAGTGTTAATGGATGCCTTCATTGGTTTAGTTGGATCTGTCAAAAGTGCAGTACAGTTCAGCTCCCATCTATAGTTATAATCTCAAGGGAGATTCTCAATTCAGTCCTTGGTATAAGCAGTGAGATGAAGGAATAAAAAAATATTTGAGAGTAAAGCAACTTTAGAAGAATCTTCAAATATTTTTCTTTATCAATTCCAAATCACTTATGATATATATAAGAAATTCTCATTTGGAGTAAAAAGAGTTCTGGTCAAGAAGCCAAAGGTGATGGCTTTAGTCAATAGTTGAGCTGAACTATACAAAAGCAGTTCTGTTTTACAGTTTTAGGCAGTAGACTTCCTGGAATATCTTGTCTGCTATTTGAGCTCACCTAGTATCAAACCAAAGCTAAAATATCCAAGTTTGGAGTATCAGTTTCTTACCCAGGTGATTTCCTTATCTGAAAGTCATACAATATTTTTGAAATATCTTTGGTTTTGAAAGATGAAATTTAAGGATGTGAAGTTGCAGGGACAATGACAACAGGATTCTAACTGCAAGAGTCAGAGTTCATGAAATCTTGATACTTTTCTTGGATGACATTACATGTACAGAACTGAGCTCCAGTTTTTCTAATATGTCTGTTAAACTGAATGTAGTGTTTTAGTCCCTTGCCATATTTTTTGCTGGTTCTAGCTGTCCTAGAACCTTATTTATTTGAATAGGTCTAACTGTGAGAAAAAAAAATTTAAAAAAGTCATCCCAGTTGGATTATGCCATACTTGTAGCAATGAATCTGTCACTGTGTCCAGCTGAATTCTGGCAAGATTTTTCTCCTGTTTATTTTCTGCTAGACATAGCTTTCAGAAACATAGTTTGCTTGCTAAGGAACTCCGTGGTCTAGCAAAGTGATTTGCTGCTCAGGATTCTCTTAAAACCATACTGGGTAGACATTGGAGTTGGGCAGTTATTTCCCTTCCTCATTCTCCAAGCTGCGAAAAAGCACAGCAGAAATTAGATTTGAGAAAAACATGGTCTGCTCAGTTTGATTGTTAAGGCTTCCTTAATAAAATTTGAAAAGGCAATAAAAGAATAAGCAGATTGGACCACTCAGGCAAAGGGAAACAAGCTTTTTGGGGAGTTTTTAATCAAAAATATATAATTATGGGAGGTGGACTAGGAAAGAAAGCTAAAAGCATTTCTTAAACAACTAGTCCTAAAAATAAGCAAGCAAAGAACATTAACCATCTGTACAGACCTTGCAGTGTTTTTCCTGTAGCAGGCACTTCCTTAGTATTTTGTAAACCATTATCTTCCAGAAATTCCTATCCACATAATGTCCTCATTATCTTCGTTTTTGGTTTATCCTCCTCTACCCCTCCTCCACTTTCCTCCTAGTGAATGTGTAACATCCAGGATAAATTCCCTTCAAAAAGCTTTCATTTAGTGATTAAAAAAGTTGTTACATACCAAAACTCATTTTCCAATTGGAAAACATTTCAAAATTGTTGCCTTTTTTTCCTATTATGTGTTATTTTTGAGAATTACAATGTAAACAAACCATGAAAAATTAATTTCTAACCTAATAATGAGAGATCTGAGATAGATTGGAGGAACCAGTTCCCACTTGAAATAAAAAAATGGTATCTTGGCCATGGAGAAGATTTCTTCCAGCATATCAGTTGTTTAAAGCAGTCCCAGTGTGAATAATGTTTCATAACACATTGGAGAAACTCACTTAGTTTTTGGCAAAAAAAAAGCATGTTTCAAAGTCCATTAATCTTTGGAAGATGGGACATTTATAATGTTCTTTTGTAATGCTGTTTTTGGCTTTTAGCCTTCTAATTGGTGCACTATAGCCAGATTCCATAAGCCATCCAGTCAGACCAGGACAAGGCTTATGGGAGGCATGGAAGTTCATGAGGTATGGCTCAGCCAATTGAGAGGCACAACTCAGCATTGACCCAGAACTGAAGTTTGATGGGGTATAAACAGAGATAAGTTTGTCTTTTGGTAGTGTTTAAAGGCATATTATAACTTTCTTTAAAGTTGTTTTGTCTTACATAACGTTTGATTTTGAAACTTAGCCCTGATATATAAACATACATCTAATGTATGTGTGCTTCTGAGAGGAAAAAAGCAAACAGTAAATGAGATCTAGATTTTGCACATCATGTATTCAGTCATCTTTGGTTTATACAAACATATGCTCCCTCCTTTCAAGGGACCATGTTGGGGAGGGCAAGGTTCAAAGCACCATGCTTGAGAGTGTGAGAGTTTCCTAAGTAGTGCACATCTGTTCTTGAAGTACTTTTATAATGTGCAACCATGAATGACCTTCTCCAAGTTCCTATTTTAAAGGGAAACCTAGGACAATGTGGACGCTGTTGAGATCATACAGTTTTTATAGGGTGTTGTATCCAGTTTGATCAGTGCAAATTTTAATAATGATTTCAGTCAGAGCAGAATTTGGCTATTATTTAAAAAAGTCTTATCAAAGCCCAGGTGGAAGAAGTGATTTATTTATTGGCACAGCCTTTCTAGAAATAACTATAAAATAAGCGAGAACCTTGTAACATAAACATAGCACCACATAATGAAATGAGCATTTATTTTTCCAAATTCTTAGTCTTTATGAAATATAACTACTGGAAGACTTTTTGAGACTTGTTAGAACCATAGAATATCCATAGTAAAGGCTGAAATAGGGGCAGAGGATTTTGTTTTCTCTTTGTCAGGGAGAATCGGTAAGATCTGATCTCAGAGGTAGGAGTGCAGTGAAAGGGATTGCCTTAGCGGTCTCTTCTGCAGCAGAGGAGATGCATTTACTCAGTCTGATGTTCTCCTGAGATGGAGGTGAAGGATATTCTGGGAGAGCTCTTTTCTTGGCAGATGCTGCAGGAGCCATTCAGTCCATGGTGGTAGTGAGTAGCATGGCTTTCAGGATGGGCCAGAGCAGCAAATGTGTCCTCTCTTAAATGGAAGCCACATCCACCGTTGACTTGTCTGTTTGCCTTCCTTTCTTCTGATGTAAGGGTAAGGTTTTTTGGGATGTGGGTTCCTTTTTTAGCAGAATTTAATTCTCAGTAGTGATTTACTGCTTGTTCCTTGTATTTTTTATTCCCTTATTCTTACTGAGAGGAAAAGGGCTGGAAAGCAAAACAAAGGTAAATATTCTCTTAACCTGGTAAAGATCAGGGTGTTCTCTGGGGTTCAAAGAGGCTTTCTTCCCTCAGGTGGGCACTCATGGTGCTGTGAGCAAAGTAATGGCTGTCAACAAAGTAAAACAGATGAGACAGAGGACAAAACTAAATGGGTAATTAATCATGGTTAATTGGTATCATTCATTAGCTTGTTTTGGAAAGCAGACACAGAGTATCTCCCTTGTGAGGGATGAGAGCAAACTAGAAGCTACGTACTCTTTCATTGCAATTCTGTGTAAGAATTTTCTTAATGTTTCATGATACATGGACTAGAAAATACCCACTTATTATCAGAATAGTAGACATTTTATGTGTACACACACAAAAGAAGTTAACTGCACTACTCTCTGTCTTCATTGCTTCTCACCTGTCATTTGCCTTTCTTGGTTTCTTCTGACTATGAAATCTGGGGGAAATGAGCACTGCACTTTGAAATGGCTTAGGCTGTGTTGGATCCAAGTTTCATGACTCACTGGCAGCTGCAGCAATGGAGTTTTAGCAGTCCATGTGTGGATAGGAGGAAACATCTCACTTCTGTCATGCGCTGGCAGAGCACACAGCAGCCACGCACTGTGGCCCCATTTGCAAGCACAGGAGCAGCATAACTGTTGGAGCTGTGTTTACTCTTCAAAGAACAGATCTGCATCTTCTGGATTAGGTAAAAAAACCCCACAGGCTTCCTCAGGCTAGGTGGAAGCATCCCAAGGCTGAGTTGTGTTGTGCTGTGTGACATGACACAGATAACAGAGCCCCAGTCTTTCTGGAGTCTGTGATCTGACATAATATATATAATTTTAAACAGGAAAGCTCTCATAGTGCTTTCTTAACAATCCTAATGTAATTTTTCATAACATAGGCCCACTTATATCCCTGAGAGCTTATCTTAGGTTTCTTCCCTGTCAGTGATGTGGTGGAAAATCCTAAAATTTAGTGCTTTGTTTATTTTTGCCAGTGGAGAAATCTGTTTTCTATGAATAGTAGAAATGGAAAACAGATGATCAGAACTTCAGCAGCTATTCTCCCCTATTAACTGTCCTATATTTAAGGTAATAGTGCTTACATTGTCATCCTTCTCAATCTCCTCCAGTTTGGGGAAATTGTAACTTTGGCTGTAAGCTCTGCAGAAAAAAGATAATGTGTGTTCCATCCACTTTTCCTTTCCACCTATACATTCAAATGTTGCCTTCCTTTGATGTAGTTGGGTGTAAAAGTGTATAGTTCTGTCTGTTTATCTTGGGTCACAGGCCAGTCTCTTCAGCAGATACTTATTCAGGATGTTATGTTTTTATTATGAAGCTAATCAGAAGTCTAAATCTATATACCATAACAGTAAGATACATACTTTGATGTTTTTACTGTATTGGTTCAGAAGGGAGATGACTCCCTAGTAGTGTAATGCATTCCCTAATGGATTCAAGAAGGCTGTGGGGCTCTTACCTGGCTGCATGCCTAATAGGCAGGTTTCTAACATTCAGCTTTTAAGCCCAGCAGGCTAGCTTTAATAGAAAAATGAGGAGATGGACTTATAGGCATGATGTAAACAGTATTAACATTTTCTGGGTCTAGAATGCCAAATCTGCCAAACCACGAAATCATACATACTGATTTTACAGAGGAGGCTTTGGTTGACTGGCACCAAAATAAAACCATTAAATCATTCAATGTAAAATATAAGATGACATTTCAGAAATTTGGCAGTAAGGAAAGAAAAGATATGTTTACTACAGATGACATTTTCAGACTTAAAGGAAACATTTTTTGTTCTGTGTTTATTTTTAACATCAAAAACTGCCTCTATGGAAAGGTAGTATGATTAGGGAGCACATAATAGAAGAGAAATTATTTAAATTTTAATTCATATTGAATCCAATCCAAATGATCACTATCTGACTAGAATGAACATCTGACATTTAGAGATGTTCATGTGACAGGAATTGATTTAGTTCATTGTTCAATTAAGTAATTTTACATAAAGTAACACTTTCAATAATTGATTAATTTCAGAGAAGTTATTAAAAAGTGAAAAACTTTTGCTTATTAGCCTAAGAGAAGCTGATTTTCCCTGGCTATATATAAATGTGAGTTTTACATTAGTAGAATGGCAGAAGAGCCCATGACATGTAAAGGTTTTCATATCTAATTTTCCAGAGAAACACTTAATGAAAAACAAGGGCCTGCATATTGTTTAGGCTCTTTTTATGGAAATGAGACACAGATGACTGTACTGTGCACTCACTGGTAACTTTTGTACCTGTAGTACGATTTATAATTCAAGGTTGAGAAAGAATACCTTTTCCCAAAATAACTGCAAGTGACCCCAGTAAGGAGGAGTGTTATCCCAGGGTTACCTCTTGTGCTGGAAGCACACACACCTGCAGAACTGGCTACACCTTGTTGGGTTCTTAAGTGAGATCCATGGCAGGTTGTGGGGACACCTGGAAGGTGATTTACAGTGTGGACATCAGTCGTAGGTGCCATGGCATAGTGGATAATTCTGCAGGGCAAGGGAAGAGCTGGAATTCTTCCTGAGGCAAGGCAGACAGGAGAAGCTGCTGGATTCATACATCTAAGGCTTCTTCAGTCATCTGCTTATGCAGCAACTTACATTGCTCTATGAGTGTTTAAATAAATCCAAAGAAAATTTGCTAAGTATTTTCTGGTTTTGTATGCATAGGTGAACTGTTAAGCAAGATGGAAGCACAAGTCAGATATAAAAGAGGATTTTTGCTTGCTAGTACAGTTAGAAGTATATATTCTTGTGACTTGTAGACAGGTGCCTTTTCTTAATGAAAATGTCTCAACCACATTTCACAAATAAAAATGAAGTGCTTTTAATGTATCATGCTTTTAGCAGTTATGTTCAATGCCATGCACAAAAAATAAAAAACTAATACCCAAATAATTAGTTTCCTTTTTTTAGTTTATTTTATTGCATGCCATTTAAACACTAGTATGTTTATTCCTAAGGCTTGCTAATTGTGGTAGTAGTATTTTGATTATCACATCTGATTTTGCCAGAGAAATATATTAGTACCTTAAGGATTGCAGAATTATTAGTGCTTTTGTTTCCTAATTGTTGTTCTTAGGTAAGTTATTTAGTATCCTGCTACCTAACAGAAATTTTAAGGCAATCCTTTTCCAGCTCCTACTGAAATTTTTTGGTTGTTCCCAAGGAGCTGATACAATGTCCTTTCTCTTTTCATAAATAGAGCTAAATACAGATCTCTTTTTAGTTCATGGGCATGCATTCACCAGCTGAAAAGCCTGTAATGAAGAATTGGATCATTTGTTTAATGGGTGTTCTGCATGATAGAAACAAGGGCAGATGCAGTTCCTTGCTCTTCCCAGTAAATCCAGGCCTGTGGAACATACTTTGAAGTGGTGACAGTTTTATGATCTTTGGAGTAGAAATTAATTACTATTTCTAAACCAGATGAATTAGGGTTTAGAAGGTAATGCAGGCTGCCTCTGTAGTGCAGAAGTCAGGAATCAGAAAACTTAAATGATGTAGAACATGTAATTTTCTGCAATATTTCTTTCTATTGATTCCAGTGATAATTAAATACGAACCTTCTGGCAGTTCCTGGAACATCTTTATCAAATTTTACAGCGAGGGATTGAAGGTCTCCATGTCCAGAGGTGAACAGGGTTGTTAGCATAACTCAGCCTGAGCTGGTTGAATGCACTTTGCTAACATTATTCTTGAGGGTAAAAGATGATTTTCCTTTTCTGTACTAGGAGAAATATATGACAGGCTTTTGACAACCCTAAATTTGGAGGCCCTTGATAAATTGTTTGAACTTGGTTCACTCTGGCATACCTTGGTGATTTGATGCTTTTGGTTTCAGTATAAGCTTCTATTGCAGCTATTTTTTCAAACTGTCCCATTATCTTTCAGAGTAAATACAGTAGTGATACAATACAAGAAAATGAGGGAGTCAGTAAACGTGATTTTTTTCCACTTCCTGATACATTTTGAGTGAAATAGGAAAGCACTTTTCAAATGTAGCCTTAACTGGGCTGATAATTGCTCTGGTCAATAGTGAAGAACATCAAATACTGGATATACCACTAAACTGAAATACTGGTACCTCATTGAAATTCTTTATAGATGTACCCTTAAAAAGACCTAGTGTACAGATGATGTCACTTGTGTGGCTCTTACTGCTTCATATGTGAATGAAACTTGTTCACAGGAGGGGGTCTGAATCATCTGTGGTTGTGACCAAACCTGGATAAGAGCTGTGTTGTGATTTAACCCCTGCAGGCCACTAAACACCAGCAGCCTGGTAGGGTGAGGGGTAGAACCAGAAGAGTAAAAGTGAGAAAACTAGGCTGAGATCAAGGCAGTTAATAGGTAAAGCAGAAGCTGTGCATGAAAGCAAAGCAGCACAAGGAATTCATTCACCACTTCCCATGGGCAGGCAGGTGTTCAGCCATCCTCAGGAAAGCAGCGCTCCATCACAGGTAAAGGTGACTGGAGCAGACAAACACCATCCCTCCAAACATCCCCCTCTTCCTTCTCCTTCCCTCAGCTGTGTATGCTGAGCACAGCTCCACATGGTGTGGGATATCCCTGTGGTCAGCTGGGGTCAGGTGTCCTGGCTGTGTCCCCTCCCAACTCCTTGTGCACCCCCAGCCTCCTCACTGCTGGGGTGGGGTGAGAGCAGAAAAGGCCTCGACTCTGGGTAAGCTCTGCTTGGCAACAGCTGAAACATCCCTGTGTTATCAGCACTGGTTCCAGCACAAATCCTAAACAGAGCTCCATACCAGCTACTGTGAAGAAAACTAACTTTTTCAGCCATAATCAGCATATGATAGAACAGGAACACCTCACAAAATCTTACACATCTAATGCTCAAAATATAATGTATAAGCAAAATCTGTGGCTGTCCAAACATGCTCATTGGATCAATTGAAATCCAATAACTAAGTTTTGTCCTGGCAGTTTAAAGGTACACGAATGTCACCAAGTCAGAACTTATGAAAGTTATATAAACTTATGAAAGAAAATACCACTTAACAATAAGTAGCACACAGTGAATTTCTTTTTGCTGAGTGTAGAATAAAATTTACTAATTCCTGCAATATACTGGTTACTATTTAAATATTCCCATAGTTTTAGAAAAAATATTTAATTGTCCAACTGTCAATAAATGGTATGTAGGTGGTAAGGGTAGCTATGAAGTAGAGGATTTTTTTGTTTGTTTTCTGGTGTATTTTCAGCATTAAAATAGTATAGAAATGAGGAGGCTTGCAGTTTAAAGTGATTCTAACTTGTTCCCTTCTAAGACACTTGGAATACTACATCTCACACCCATAGGACATTGCAAAGAGACTTTCAATGTTTTCTAGTGCTGTAGTGTATGGTAGGATGGTAACTTACATAACTAAGTTTTTCTATCTCATGCTTTTTGGAACAATCGTAACAAAACAAGCTTGAAGATTCTTTTGAGCAAAGGATAGTTTAATCAAAAAGAAGAAACTTTGTGTCTTTGTCAAAAAACAAGCACTTTTGGTTTGGTTTTTTTTTAACATCTTTTTTGTATTTATAGCAAAGAAATTCATACTTACACTTGGCTTGCCACAGGGAGATATTTTTGGCTTTGCTAGAAGCCATTTCTCTCTTGCATGAAGAATGGTTTATGAAGGAGAATTGAGCAGAATTTCATATTCTCCAATGGGTAACATCATTGCCTTAAAGTGATTAGTTATAGATTTCATAATATATGGAGGGGATGTCCTGCCATATTGTTTTGAATAGACAGTATACTCTTCAAATGCAAATAGTTTATATTATTTCAATAGTACTTCAATATGTTGGAAATCCTCTTAGCAACACTACAGCTAAATCAGTGGTAGAATGATAATATAAAATGAATGACTTGCTATTGAAAGTGAAGGCAGCATCTGTGTGCTGTTTGTATAGGCTCAGTTTCTGAAGAAAGATTAAATAAGATCCTGGTCCTGCCTGATTACTTGCATGAATAAAGTTCCTGATATGTAAATTTTTTTGGGATAAGAGCCTTTGTCATTTCCCAGGCAAGAGCCATATCTGTCTCTTTGCTTTGTGATACACCTCCAGTATGAATGAACTTATAATACCCAATTTTAATTCCTTGCTAAAGCAGTGACTTAAGCTTCAGCCCTGAGTTAAAATCAGAATAAACAGGGAGCAAGCATTGCAGAGGCTCCTGGCACACTGTCCAGTTGTTCTCTTTTGCTGTCCAGTTGACTTGTTTATAGCCTGGGTTTGCAATGAGCTCATCTGTAGAAGGGTGAGACCAAGGTGAGACCTTGGATCTCCACTGCTCATGGATCTAGTTGCCCCTGTTTGCAGACCTCAATAGCTAATGGAACAACCTCCAGCCAGTAAAAAATGATGAGATGTTGCCATAATTAACCAAAGAAATTTAAAAATTTGCTTAATCTCATTGTAATTTGATGGTGGCAGCTGGAAGTGTTTTTGATGTTTTTGGCAGCAGCTCTGCTGAAGGCAGGCAGGGCTCTGGTGCTCAGCCTGGTACTGCAGGGGCTGTGCCTCTGTTGCAGGGACAGAGGAATGCTGAGTGATGTGAGGAGCTATGGTTTATCTTTAGCTATAATCTTAACTTTCTAATCAAAATACAGTTGTTATTTTAGTCCAGCTCCTTACACTTATTGATACAGTTAATACACAGTCTTTTTAGTACGCATTCCATTCTCTGCTGGACACAGCCTTTCAGCATCCTTTGAGTCTGCAGCGTGGTGATGTCAATACTTCTCAAGGACAGCTGGAGGGGCAGATGAGTGAGGTTACAATGAGTCAGTAGCACATGGGTACAAGGACGAGTGGCATGCTAATGGTGGGAGTCCCTTATGGCCTTCTCATAAATCCACTAAGAGACATTTTACATGTTTTCTAGCATGGTTGGCTTACTTGCACTTTCTTAATTGATTCCCAGTTCCACATTGTACTCTTTCTTCTGTTTACTGCTGCTAAAACTGATTTTACCTGACTCACTCCTTTACACAGACTTACATTTTTTGGCTCATGCCTTTGATAGTTTCCTGTGTCAGTGTTGCACTACACTTTGGGGTTTTTTCTAGGGTTGTAGATAATTCTGTGATTTTTTTCCATGACACTACAGTTAATGGTATAGTACTGAATTTTATGAAGGAGTTTCTCAATATTTGGCTTCTGATAATTGGAAATTTTTAATGCCAGTGCATACCTTCCTGTGAGTGGGCTTTTTTTCCCAGCTGAATCTAAGCCTGGCCTTCAGCATATGAGGTGAGTTAACATCTGAGCTTAAGAAACTGGTGTGACTTCTACACAATAGTCCCAGAAAGAGCTTAGCTACATAATGTTTTTTCCCAGTTTTCAAGCTTTTTTTTTTTTTTTGTATGTGAAGGATATGTAGGAAAGGCCATATATGTGGGAAGAAGAAAAAAGGTACTTAAAAGGATTAGGTGGAAATGCAGAGGAGGGTTTTATGGAAGGGTGGCAAATTTATTGCTAACAGTTTGACTAAAGCTACTAGAAAAATGTCAGAAGTCCTTACTGTTCCAAGTCAGTACTGGAATTTTAATGCAGTTTATACCTTTAGAAATGTTTTGTCTGATAGTTCATTCCAAGATACATTTTTTAATTTGACAAACTAGCATATTGATTTTTCAGTTGAATCTTAATATCTCTAGGAAGGCAACAGCTTTGTGTATCTTTGAAACTTGGAATATCTAAGCTCCTGACATGCACAAAAAACAATGCATGACTTTTATTTATGCGTTCTGTGTACCCAGCCAGAAGCCATTCCTAAGTAGATCATGGAGATAAAAGTATCTTTCTGATACAAACCATGCAATTGTCTTTGAGCTTGATAAAGTTCTTACTTTCCCTGTATTTCTTGTCCATGGGTGATGTTTTGCATGACATACTCCCATGGTGTCATCCTCAATGTATTAATATATATGACAAGTACTACAAAAGGGCCTTTCTCTGAGTGGAAGTTAATTTATAATGGCCTTTTTTTACCATTGCTGTGCACAGCCAGTGCCTGGTGCTGAACTGATAGGTTCTTCTGATTAGCAAATTCTTAAAGTGGTGTTTTCAAGGTTATGATTTCAAGGTTATTATTGCTTTGACATTACTGAATTCAGCAGTAATCTTTATCCATCATAGCTCTCCCTCTTGCTTCACAGTGTGATTAAGGCTGAAGAAGTGAAGATGTTCTAAAATTCTGTGTATTTTTCTATAAAGTTTCATGTACAGAGATTCATGCAGATCACTTCATTATCTTTTACAGCCCAATGTGAATGGGAAAAGTGGGGTAAAACTGAAAAAAATACTCTGCTTGTCTTCATTATGTTAGGAGCTAAAATTATCAAATCATATTTTCGTGACACCTGATGCAATATTGTGAATCCTTGTAAAATGAATACGATCACTTACACAGCTAACTCAGTGGCTCAATTCAGGTACCAGTAGATAGAAATACTTTGACTTCAGTGCTGTTCCTCAAATAGGAAAGAGGAGTATGGTTTGATGGCTCCCAGAGCTGTCTGTGGAAGATGCTTATTTAATCACCAGGAGTGAATATTGCTGGAGCATCTCCTTCCCTTGCTATGCCCTGGTATGTGGGAAGGGGAGCTGCTGAGATGTGGGGACTAAATTTGTTGGTCATTTCTTTAACCCTTTTTTTTTTCTTCTTAGACTGCACAGCAGTCATAAGTTTTTGTTGAAATAAATGAATGTAAATCTTTTAACAAGTGCAAAGTTTGGTGTAAAATAAAGGGATGATAGAAAATAATATAGAGAAAGTTATAGAAAGATCAGTAGTGTTAGGGAGTTTCACTGAATATGGTAGGAGATAGTTCTCATGCCTTTGCTTTAGAAAAACACATAATCAGCCTAGAGAACTCTAATAAAAAATTCTTAAAAATCTTAAAATGCTTGCCATTTCAGAAAATCATTCTGAACCTTGATGTTGGATTTTTTCTCTGTTTTATTTTCCAACTCAGCTAATCAATTTTATAAAGCATGTAAACCTTTCTTCTATTCAGAGCTGAAAGAATGACAGAATATATTGCATTATTCTGATGGTGGACTCAATAACTTGTTACTCCAAGAACTTCATACTCAAGATGTCCTTCTAGAAAACCAGTTTTTAGAGTTACTAAGACCTCTGACCATGCAAATATGTACTCAGCAAGGAAGTTAATGAAAAATAAAACTTAGGCATGGCAAAGTGAGTTTTTCTGCCTGTGGCTCTGTAAGAGTAGTAAAAATTATTAAAAGAAGTTTTATCCATATATTCTCAGTAGTAGTTTACAAGGAGGTAGAGATAATAAAGTTTTATAGATGGGAAATACCCTGATATTCTGTCCATGTCAGCAGCAGCAGAAGGATTAAGCCCAGGTGTCTTAACATGTACACTAACTGACTTACAAATAGGGAGAAGAGATGAGCCTAAAAGTACAGTCATCATCTTCTTCTCTCGGCACAGTGAAAGGTAGTACAGTAAGAGTAGAAGTGAAACAGTAACAAGCACACCTTGACTAAACTACCTACAGAGTAATGCTTGGAGCCTGAATGCCTTGATTTTTTAATGCCACTCATACAATTAGCAATTGGACTTTATATATCTAAAATAATTCCATTTATCACATACTTAAATCATTGACCTTTTGACTATTAACATAAATTAAAAGTCCTATTTATAAAATGAAGGAACTATAGTTACAAAAAGAAATACAGACATAGGAGTGAGGTGAAAATCTCTTCCTTTTATGTAGCAAACTTCTGAAGTGAATTTTCTGTATTATAGAATGGTTGGGGTTGCTGTAGATCTTTGAAGCATTTGAAAATTGCAAGTAGTGCCACTGTAGTGTAGTTTCTACCTTTAATCCATTGATCAAGATGTATACTGGATGTAATTTCCAAACTACTAACAGAGGCAATTGAGATATGGATGTAGTTTGACAGTGTCTACAGCTGTGAATCAGAAGAGTGGGACAAAGAAGTCATATCCAAAGTTGTGTGCTTTTTTTTTTTTTTTTTCTGGAAAGGCATGCCAAACTTTGATGGATGGAGAGAAATATAAAGAGGGGTCAGATAAGATACCACAGAGGGAAGAATAATGTGTTAGAGAAAGCAGGAGTTTGGTGATAGTGTGTGTCTGAGCAGGCATCTCAGTGTCATTTACTTTAGGAGAGAGCTCTAGGATCAAGAGTTTCTGATAAGGTATTAATAACTTGGAGAAGTAGCAAAATCTTCACCCAAGCCAGTTTGTAGAGATAGCCTATGGTAGCTTGTTGTGAAGTAGTCAGGAAAAATAAAACCACACAAGTTTACTCTGCTTATAAAGTTTAATTTTAGTAGAATTTTATAAGTATGTATTATCCTTTTACAAAAAAGTGACTAACTGGACACCCACATATTTGTGAATGCTGGAAACATCTAAGAAAAGCTAATTGTGTGAGAACATTAAGAAAATATGCATAACAAATTCTAACAATTGGTAACTGAAAAACTGAGGATTGAGGAAACAACTGAACCATGTTTTTATTCAATTCCAGATACTGCCTCTGGATCTGCAGTGAAACAGAGTCTACCTTATTAGAGGTTGGTGAATTTTATTTTTTCAGCTCTTACATACAATTTTAAAGTAATCTTTCTGAGAGGCTGAATCGTGGTGTCTTTGACTAATATTTTGACAAGCTGTTTTGTTGAATGTTTCTGTTGGAAACCCAAGGGATCTGTGTAATACCAGCAAATGACAATAATTCTTCATATTCATTGTGGTTCGGGGTTTTTTGTGAAATGCCTCCTTGCATTTCTGTTTCACATACTGGTTCAGTTAATTGTAACTTAACAAACAGATAATGTAGATCAGTCTTAAGGTTTTAGTCATCCTTAGCTAATCTGTCTGACAAATAGCCCCAAAATCCCCAGTTTTGCTGTTTAATTCATTCTTATAGAGTCTAATATTTATCTGGATCTTTCATCCATTTCCAAATTGCTATGACATTACTTTTTGTATGTATGACAGTATATAGATTATATGCTGGTTCATCAGTATGTGTGTATTGTAGAGTATGACGTGACTGTTCAGTGCTAATGAAATGGCATACATTTTAGGAATTATTTCAGTCCTTGAACCTTGATTTATCATGTATTTTCTGGGGAGAGTTAACTCATCTGTTAAGCTGGTTTTAGTTACATTCTAAAAAACTGATTTCTTCATTAACAAAGATGTAAGTGCAGCTTATTAATGATTAAGCTTATTTGTGATTCCAGTTGTCTGATCAGAGTTCTGGAAGTTTGGCAATGTTTTTCTATTTGGATTATGAGTATGATATCATACCTCACTGTATTAGTTCTAGTCCTTACACAGCTGTGCTTAGGCTCTTAGAATGATTCACATACAAGTGAAGATTCTTGTCAGCCAGATCTGTATGAGCCATTAGCATTTTTCAGAATTGCAGCAAATGCCCACTGTTGCAAGTAGATGTTCATAGGGTTTCTGCCCTCTGTGCTTACAAGGGCATCTTTTTTTCCTGTGGAAGAAGTATATATGAGACAAGTCTTTCATTCCTGAAACCAGTTCTCTATTTGAGATGAGATTCATGAAATTCTTCACACACTTCTTTTCAGTTTGAGAAAGAGTTTATCCACCCTTGTTGCATTGTTCTCACACTCAATTTTCCAAGTACATGTTATACTTCCCTTACCAATAAACCCATAACTGGCATGGCATGTGCTATTGTTCTCTTATTAAAGAACTGCTTATTTTTCTGTATGAATGAGCTTGTGATCCCAGGAGCAGCTGGATATACCTGATGCTTTTTGTCTTCATTCAAAATGTCCACAGTGTCCTGCTGTTTCTAGTTTATTTCTATCATCAGTAGAGATGAATATTACTTTTATTCTTTGCCTGGGAAAAAAGGGAAAATGAAGAACAAAGATCCTTACAGGGGTGTGGAAGGTGTAAGTACAGGAGTGTGCACTTCCCTGCAGTGGCAGATGGCATTGCTTAATCTCTGCCTGGGAGAGGGCATCTGCCTGCAAGCTCATCAGGTAGTTCTGTGGTCTGTGCAGCTGCACTGAGCCCAGGTCAGGTGTAATGTAATTCAGTACTTTTCCCCAGGGAAGGAAGCAGCTGGGAGTAAGCCAGTTGCCTCCTGCACAGCTTCTCCTGAGCTCCTGGGATACAGAGAGTGAACAGGTAGCAATCTCTGATCACCATCTTTAGACAGTGCCTGTCATGTAAAATGACAGAGAGGCTGGGGATAGGGCAGCACAGCTGGAATGCAACACTGCAGTCTCCCTATTGCTCTGTGCCCTTATGGGATTAGCCAGTGTTTGTAGGATCTGCCAGTCGTTGGTGTTTTGTTCAGGTCTGGGGGAGATGCTGAGCTGTGCTGAGCTGCCAGAGGAGCGTGCTCTCAGCACTGAGGCCAAGGCTGCAGAAAAGTGCCTGTTGTGTGCCTCCCTCGGTGTCTGACTGAGGCATGATTCTGTGATAAGACCAAGCATGGTGGCTCTCATGTATTTGAAGAGAAGGTTGAGATGCAAGTATATAATTCTTCAGGTATTCAGCAGAAATAATTGTGATATGTTAACTATTGCATAAGCTGTAGAGTCTCATCTAGAAATCTCTTTGAGGCATGCTATGAGCTAATTAAATATCCTGACATTCAAAACTACTGCTTTTCATATAGAGTTGTATTTCTGTGAAGTAGTGCAGTCTCTTTCTCATTGCAATGCCTCTAAGCATGAAAGATTAGATCTGTCTGGTTATAACTGTTACTTCAGACTAAATACTTGCCAACAGTCTTGCAGAATTCTCTTTGGATATTTTCAAATAATCAGAAACAGGTCCAATAAACATTTCCCTGAAAAGGCCTTCATAGGATAGATTCTGCTTATTATACAATAATTTCTATAAGTATGCATCTGCCTTTTATATTGGAGGCATTATTTTCAAATTACTGAAGTGTTTTGAGATGCTCTGGGTAAAGGCCTTAGCAAAGTATAAAGGCCAATCTGTTTTCCACATAGTAGATTGTTGTTCAAGAGTTTGTGCCAGCCAGTACAGAGTGCAATCATGTCTTATTCCTCTCAAGAGAGATGGATTACTCAACTTCCTCAACTGGTTTCTGCTGCTCCACATTCTTATCCTTGTACTGTTGGAGTGGTCTGTTCCTCTTGTGGAGCAAACTGGCAGAAATGTAAAAGTGTAGCATTGTTGTCTTGTTACAAGATCTTCACCTGTGAGCTGTTTTGGATATGCACCAGTTTTCCCAACAGTGCAGTTAATTGAGCTTTTGAGATTTTTGTGTTTAAAAGAAAACCAACAGATTTTTTTTAAATGCACTGTGCACAGCAGTATCTTACAAAACTGCTGCAGATTTGCAGAAATGGAGTTATTGATTGATACACTGATACATTGGAACAGGCCAGGTGATTTATCTTGCCATTTTTCTGCTGAGAAAGTTTTGTTTAGGATTATTATTTACTCAGGTATTTGACACAGTAGGGACTGTGAAAAGATGAAGTAAAAGATGAAGATTGCCTGAATCAACTGTATTTGTGTCTGACTAATTTTCTTGTGAAATAGGCAGGACCGTGTGCCTTCGACATTTAATTTCTTAAAAGTTTGTGTTTACTACATGCATACTTCAATGTAGTTACTGTTGCAGTTTTTAAACCTGCCTGAGTACTTTCCACCCCTGTTGGGGTTAGAATGTGACTGGCATGTCACATTTTAGGCACCTCCCAAGTGCTACTGCCACTGTTGACAAAATCCTTTGACTTTGGTAGGACAGTATGGAAGCACATAGATAGCTATTGCAAAGGAGTGAGTACAGTCATTATCAAACCAGAAACAAATACTGAGTGTCAGGCATAGATATTTATGAATTGGAGGTGTCCAGAGAAGTCTTTGCTAGAGTGGACCACAAAAGCTGATAGCCTTGGAGGAAACACCGTAACTGGAGAAACAGAGATGGTGTCAACAAGTTCCCAAAGCAGCCCATGAGCCCTTCATTTGCAAAAGAAAATTAAACTTTATTTTGCTCAGAAGAAGCACTTTTTACATAAACAGCAAAATTTATTGCAGATTAGGGGCAGAATACTTGCAGATGCTCAGAACGCTTCCTTTGTTCATGTGTCAACACTCTGCACTCCCTAGGCAGAGCCGGTGGGAGGAAGATTATCCAGATACTTGTCTAGCCAACAACTGGAATTGATGCTGTGGTCAAACTCCACCTCCTTTTCTTGAGGAAGGAAGTGTCTGTGTCAGGCACTTAGATCATGGATGTGGTGAAATCTGTTTTAATCAAGGCAAGTCATTAATGCACTTTTATATGTTGCCATTTTTCCCAAATAAATAAAAAGTAATTAATATGGATTAAAATAGACTGTGCCAAACGGCCTTGCAGGACTTTGATATGTGACGTTTCACTTTGCATCAAGAACAGTGTATGTTTTTCATTATAGAGAGACTAACTCTGTAAAACAGTGCTTACTGGACCTTCCAATAATTATGCAAAGAAGTTGTTACTTGTAGATTTTAAGACCCAAAAGCAATTATGGGATAGTTGCACACCACAGAACCTTTCCTGGATACAGACATTAATTTGAAATGTATGGGGTTTTAAAGATGTCTCAGTAAGACGCTCCATTTGTTGATACTTGCATTATTAAAAATGCTTATTTCACTAAAAAGCAACTCAAGAGATCACAGATTAATGTTTACACTACAGACTTTTTGAACAATAGTCTGTATGAAACCCACCCAGAACCACTACAGATAGTATGAAATCTGTTATTGTCTGCTGGTACTTGTGAAGTAACAATATCATCTTAGCTTTCTATTGGATAACCAGATAGGTTAAGGTTCTTTAGGTCCTGCCTGAGGCAAGTTTGTCAGTTGTGACTAAATAGAAACTTCATTTGGTCTTAAATATTCTTTTAATTCAGGGACTAAATGCAGAATACTAGTAATGACTTCACTAATATGTACTGTTCTAATTATATCAAAGCATAACTTGCATATTCATTCTAAGAATATTTATGTATTAGTATATGATTCTGCTATTTATTACTTCAAGGATGACTAAAACTGCATACTAGAAGTGCACTTCAGCTGGTTTCCTGATCCTTGCTGAGTTTGCTTGAGAGCCTTTTGGATTTTGGCTCTCCATTTTAAAGATAAGATTTCATGCTTATTCTTCAAAATAATACCATTTGAAAATTGAAAAATAATAGTAGAAGCATAGTACTTTGTAACTGAGAGCTGGACAACAATCTGATCCAAACATGAATTATAAATGACTGAAAAGTGCATACCTGACTTTGCAGATGAAGTATAACAAATTGCTGAATTACATGTGCTCTGCTAATCCTGCATCATGGTAATTTAAACAGTAGTGCTGGTAACAGTTCCTTATCTCTTTTTAATGTCATCTGCATATACCTACATATTTGTACACACATAAATTAATGCATACACACAAACGAGATTTTTTAATGAAATTGTTCTCTCCTGGATGATACCTATTTTAGTCACTTCCGTGCATGCAGTAGGATGGGATATTTGATTATTCTCACAGAATGAGCTTCAGAGAATCTCAGTAATCTCCTTTGAAGTATTTGATTAATACAGAGTATATCCTGGATACTCTTTTAACCTTTGAAAGTTTCTCCAAAACTTATCAGCATCTCCTTTGGAATGCAGAATATCGAAAATGCCAGAACAACATCAAGATTTAAGCAATTGCTTCTGCAAATTAGATTATTACTCACTGCAATACTCCTGAAGTAACATAGAAAAGAAATCTCATATTTGTTGAAATAATGCTGTGGACAAGTTCAGCTTTTGGGTGTGCACGGAGAGAGACCATCTGCTGTCTATTCTGTGCTGTTCTGGTGAGATGATATGTGTGGGGAGCTGATGAGAAAGCAGTGAGTCTGTTTTGGAAGCAGCCAGGTGGGCTGTTCTCCCAGGAGATGAACTATGGGATAGATAATGGATAAGGAAAGTGGCTTCCCCAGCTGGAGGTGATACTGGTATTAGCTGGATTGGCCAATATTCTTGGTAGACTTGAGTCTGCCATCGTCAGCGTCTGTAACTGCAGAGCACTTCTGGAGAGGCTTCTCAGATTTTTCATCTGAGTAGTGGCAAAGGAAATCTGCTTTGTCAGAAAAATATTGCTCGAGGTGATCTCTGCAGAAACAGAGGGGTGGTGGCCTGCAGGGACTTCTTGTTTTTACTAGGGATAACTTCATTTTGAAACTTGATTTTGTTTCTAGAGCTCTGTCAAAAATAGGTAATCAAAATTGTGCAAGGTGATGTATGCATACTGTTGAGGTATACAAACTGATCTAGAGGGCCCAAGTGCTTCCTATCTCTATTTTTCTGTTGATATTTTTTGTTCTCCTCCTTTCCATTTTACCCCATTTTTCTTAGCTCAGTTTTCTCTTTCTGTCATTGTTTCAATCCTTCTGGAGTAATTGCTTCCAGTGAAATCCAACCAATTACCTGACATTAGAAAAAAGAATTTTAGGCCACTGAACTTCCACCAGCTAGTACTCTCTTCACTTAGGCTTGCCTAAAGAGGGCAAAGAAGACTTGGAAGTATGGGCTCTTAAACCACACCTATCCCTTACAGATCTTATGGATTCCTACCAGCTTGTTCATAACCATAGCAAAAAATTACCTAATGCAGTAATCTTATAAGCAGTATGTAATTTTCTTCCTTAAAAAATCAGGTGTGGAGCACTGAGGGTGAAAAACTCACCAGCTACCATCTCTCTACCAAGTCTGCACAGGGAAAAGCAAAAATGGCCAGCACATTGCTTTATGGCCACAGATTTGACTGCATCTTGAAAATTGTCCTTCCATTTCACAACAGAGTTTGAAGATGAAAATATTCTTCTAAATTAAAATGTTCTTCTATAGTCACAACATGTATTGGAGTTAATAAAGGATTTAAACAGTGATAGAAACCGAGAACAATGTTGTATGTTTCATTTCGTGGTGGTGAAGGAAAGTCAGCCTTATTTCCATTTCATTTATATTTTGAAGTTCAAACCCAGATAAAAGCTGTGGCTTATTACTGAAGCCCCCTTCTTCCTTAGGCTGTTGAGCCCTGCTCACTGTTGTGGCTGCATGCATGTCTTAGGTACGTTCCAGCTGTGTGTGTGTGCGCTTTTTTGTGCCTGCAACATTATGTTACTAAATTCCCATTATTGGTTTTTGCAGTGAAATTGAGTTGAGCAATACTGAACCAACTGGTCACATTCTTGTGTGGAGAAGTCCTGGAAGAGTGAAATTTGTGGTATTGGCATTTCAGGCCTATTGTTTAGGAAGCTCAAGTATTAAATTATGTGTTTCAGTAGACCACATGTGAGTTATTAGACTACATTCCTGAGCTGAATTAACTTGCTGTCAGGTACTTGCCTCCTGATAACCAATTCTTAGAGAAATTGTCTTGAAGATCGTATTTCAGGTGGGAGATGCAAGCTGTGTATTTCTGATCTCTCTTCCCCTCGTTTTATAGAAAATGAAAAACAATACTTCTCAAAGTGAATGATGTTTGGGCAGGCTGGGAATATGTCTGTGTGAATTTGGTGTTGGTTCTGTGAGCAGCGTCTTTATCACAATCTCTGTTTTGACAGGAGGCTTTCATTTAGCTTTGTATAGTCATTTCATAAGAGACATTTGCATGTAATAGCCAAACTGCATCTGGGAAATTGTGACAGGAGCAATCAGACTGGATATTTTTACAGGTGAAACAAGCAGCTGGTTGTCAGCAACACTGCTCAGCCACAGAGTAAGGCTGGGAAGGGGAACCTGGAAATTCCTCATGAGAAGTGCAGAAACCAGGATGTGTTAGAGGGTTTTTCAGAGGCTTTCCCTGAATGGAAGGAAATCACCTGAAGCAAACAAGGAGCGTTGTCTGTCCAAAGTGCTCAAACCAAACCTGGACTAGTTGTTTCTCAAGGGTGTAACTAAGAAAGGAATGAACAGTCATGTAGGTTCTAGGAAGGAAATTCTTGAGCAACTCTGGGTCTTAAAAAGCAGAATTTCAGAGAACTGAGATTCTGGTGAAAGCCAGTCCACCCTTGGGGAAAACATGGAAAAGACAGCAGTAGGGTGGGCAAGACATGAATCCTGTTTGACATTTACTTTCAATACAGAGTAAAACTGCAGCTTCTTCATATTCATCATAAAATTTAAGCCAGAAGTAGAAGCTATCAAGACTCAAGTGAGAAGCTAACAGAACAGCTCTTGGAGCTGCCTTGTGAACTGCTCCAGCTCCTTGCTCTTCCTGGTTTAGACACAGCCCTGGGGCTGTGTTCAGATGCACCTGTGGTACCAGCCACTCTCAGTTGGTACTCCTGCTGCTCAGCCTTGGAGGTGTGCGAGGATCAGAGTACCTCATCACCCATTTAGATTGGTTTCTATTTTGATGAGAACCTAGAGTTCAAAAAAAAAATCACAAATACAATTCAAATTCTTTTGGGGACTTATTTCACATGAGGACACATCATGTATATAAATTATTAGGGTGTGCAGGGTACATGTAAAATTCAAAATAAACATTTTAGTATATACTTCTAATGTATATTTAACTCCATTATGACAGTCCTGTGTTACATAACTCAATAAATTTAATAAGCTGATGAAATTTTTATAGAGTTTGTGCTGCCAGCACTGCTAAAGTAATGGAACTTTAATTTGGTATAACATTTTACTGTTTCCTAAGGAGAGAAGGATTGTGCAACCACTTTCTGCCTGTCAGTCCTCTACATCAAGTTTTGAACTGCTGTACTAGCTCCTGCTAATAGGAGGGAGGTTTTCTGCAAGCCATGAAGAGAATTAAGTTCTTACAAGTTTCACGGTGTCCATGGCTCAGTAAATAGGAAAAACCCAAATCATTGCCCTCCTGAGTGGAAAGCTGTTATATATTTTCCTTGGAAGCTATCAACATGTCCATTCCTTTGGGCTAAGCACAGCAGGTGGTGTCTCCTGCCCAGGAGAGATGTCAGAAGTACATGTGCTGGGAGAGAAGCTGAAATTATTTTGTTTAAGAAGCATGAGAGAAGTAGGTTTTTGGTCTGTAGGAAATCTTGTTTCATTACATATGTTGACCACAGAACAAATGATTACATATTTATTTCACCATTCATGTTTTGGTTTTCAAATAATGTAATTACTGACTTCACCAACCATGCAGTTTTAGATATAAGATGCCTCAGAGATGAGAGTGAGTGGAAAACGGAGTCTCTCTATATTTATGCTTAATGCAGCTCTCTAGCTATTTTCCTCCTTATTATATCTTTAGAATTATTAGCTGTGAACCACTTTTTGGTTTGTTTTCTGACAGCAGTGCGAGATACAGCTCAGTTGTGCAGTGTACAGCTTCAGAAATACTTTTGTCTGGTCTTTCAATGGATAAACATTCATCCTCATTAAATGTCACTCCAGAAGACTATTTTAAAAAAACACACTTTTTTATGAAGTCACAGTGAATTTAAATACTTCACCATAGGTGTTATTTTGAGAGGTAGTAGTATATGTTCTTATTTTTGCTAGTATCCATTTTTTTTTTTTTAACTTTTACTGCACTGTGACAAAATTATTTGAGTCCTATAAATAATTTCGAAAAGCAAAGCATAACATTAGATCAAAAGTTTTGCTTTTATAAAAGCTGGAATAGCCTTTGGCATCAAGCCACAACAAAGAAAAGGAAATCAAATAATACACCTTATGCAGGCTGAGTGAAAAAAAGCCTTTATGAGTGCTGTAAAGTTTGTCAAATTTGACATCTGACTGACAGAGATGTAGATTCCCAGCATGGGGAGATGTGACTACCACTAACCTGCCCTTGTCCTCCTTGAGTCACCAGTGTGCCATACAGCTCATCAGAGAGCCTGTGGTAAAATAAGGGATACAGAAAAACTGGTATTGCACCTAGAGGAGATCAGTTTTAGTAAAAACAGGAATACTTTGAATTAAATATGAAGAAATAGTGTAAAGAAGAGGACCTAGGATCAAAACCAAAGGTAAATGATCTCTCAGCATAAACGCATAGAAGTATCTGGAACAGCTTAGACAGTGCTTTCAATGTGCTTTATAGGTAGACATTTTAGAGAAATGTTTTGATGCACAGGTGAACTATTTTGCAAAGTAATTGTTTAGGACTGTTCATTTTGCAGAGGAAATATTTACAATTAAGGTATAATTGGACAAGTACTATAAGATCAATAGAAATTGACTATCTGTATATAAAATTCCACCTAATTTTTCAAATAATAATAAAGTGACATTGTAATCCAATTATTTCAAAAGTATCTTAAAACTAATAAAAGGAAACATATTTTGCAAAATTATTTATTGACATTATCACCACAGTTTATTCTATCTAAAGAGGTTAACAAAATTCCAAAGGACAGCCAAAGATTATTGATAGACCTGACAGAAGGAAAGAGAAATAAATTTCCTGTTTAAGGGCATAAGGTTAGAAAAGATTAAGAATAAAGGTGTTCATTGAGGAAATCCAAACACTTTTCAGGCTCCTAGTTGCTGCTCTTAGGATGATGGAGTAGATGAAACTAAGCTTTGGATACCTGCAGCATTTATGCCATCTGTGGTATACTCCAAAATCCTGATCTTGGGACACATGCACAACAGTCCTCATTTGTCAGACTTTTAATTTAGAGGGTCTCCTTAAATACAGCATGGCTTCTTTCCAGCCTTGATATGTTAGGAAAGTGATGTACCTCGAGAGAAGAGGGGGGGGGGAAGAAAAGGCAGTAAGGACAAGTTACCATTCAGGTATCATCTCAAATTAGGACATAGCTGGAGCCTGGCATATAATGTCAACACAGTCTATATAGGGAATATAGTTTGTTTTCTATGAGCCAGCCTATGCAATGCCATGGCATGTTCAAGATGTTTAATGTGTTTGTGCCACCAATGTTGATGTGGGAAGGACTGTTAGGTAAACTCGTAGTGCAACAACCACAGGAGGCAGGGGACAGGACTCCTGCTGCTGCTTCCAGAGCTGGCTGAGCACATGGCATATAAATAAAATTCATAGCCTAGACCGTCACCCTGCTTTTCTTTGTAAAGCATTTGCGTCAAGTTTGGGAGCTGTATAGAAGTGCATGTTATTAGTGAAATGTTCTTCAGTGGTGGTGTGGGGGTTCTTTGCTTTTATTCCATTTGGTTTCTGCAACCTCTAGGATTAACCTTCAGCCTGAATGAGTCAGGCAATCCACTTATGTTCCACTAGCAGTGCACTATATTTTCAGCGGCTCAAATATAATTTGTTCTAGTAGAGTTAATGATATATGTAATCATATTTTCTGGTACTGAGCTATTTTTAATAGAGTTGAAACATCATGCAAAATGTGAACCTTAAAATGGCCTTTACATCTTTATGGTTTCCTGCCTCCTCAATATGATGTCCTTTTGTTCTGGTGGTTTTCTATGCTCCAGATAGGCAGAGGCAGGTGGTGTGATTTGAAATTAAAAGCTCTATGTATGTAATGTTTGAAACCCATCAACATTACTTCAGGAACATCAATAACCGAAGTGTAAAGGTAGGAGTGAGGGCTAATCAAAGATGTGTGTTGTATAAATGGGAAATGGATAGAGAGATGGGAAATGGGTGTTTCCACATGCTGTGTACACTGGAATAGAACCTAGTGGTCGCTAGCTACTCAGGGAGAAGACAAGAAGGAACCAGCATGTAAAATTTGGTAGGCTACATTATAAAAGTGTCTGGAATGTGGATAGAGCATTTGAAAAGTGACTTTATGTGAAACTTCTCACTGTATTTTATTCCTAATTACGCTGAGTTTATTTAGAAGGAGAAATCTGTCTAGCAAAGGGCAAGAGCCAAGAGGCGTAGGCAGAGGTTTTCTTATCAGCTACTGGTGATGAATTCACTGGACTCTATACATAAAATTAAATGTTTAAATATATCACCAGAGAATATAATTCCTCTGAAATTAGAGCAAAAAGAAAAAGTAAAAGGAGAGCATGATCAAATGTTGTAGAATAAAAAGGCAGCAAGTTGTTCATGCTGTTCTCAAAAACTGCTGACAATTTATTTGGGTTCTTCACAATTCATTCTGCTGCAGCTAAATGCAGATTAAATTTTATTACAGAAATTCAGAGACACTCTTCCTTGACCCCTACTGTTTTCCTGGTTGGTGGAAAAAAAATGGAAGGTCTTTGCTTCCAAAAAGCCTTGTCTAAATTTAAGGCTGAGCACTTAATCACATCTGGTGATGTTTTGTAAATTTCTAGTGTACTGCAAATGTCTTTGGTCAAAAGAGAATATATTTCCATAGGGGACTCTGAAGCGTGCAGTGCTTCTTTTAAGCAGATTGATAGGTAGCTTTTGGGAGTCTTGACATGCTGTGACAAGCTCTCAGACTTAGAGGCAGGTACTCTGCATCAGGTAAAATAAAAGGAATTGGATCCCTTCATAGAATCATGAAATAGTTTGTGGGGGGGCTTTAAAGACCATCTGGTTCCAAGTCCCCTTCCTTCATCAGGGACACCTTTCACTAGAGGAAGTTACTCGAAGCCTCATACAATTTGACATTGAACACTTCCAGGAATGGGAACTGTTTTCTCTGCCCGATTTCTCTGGGCAACCTGTGCCAGTGTCTCACACCCTCACAGTAAAGAATTTCTTCCTTATATCTAATCTAAACCTACCCTCCTTCAATTTAAGGCCATTCTCCCTTATTCTCTCACTACACGCCCTTGCGAAAAGTCCCTTTCTTGCTTTCTTCTAAGTACCTTTAAATACTGGAAGGCACTGTAAGGTTGTCCTAGAGTTTCCTCTTTTCCAGGCTGAACAGCCCCAACTGTCTCAGCCTGCCTTCATAGGAGAGGTGCTCCAGTGCTGTGGTCAATTTTGTGGCCCTCCTCTGGACCCTTCTGACAGGTCCATGTCATTCTTGTGTTGGGGACCCCAGAACTGGACACAGTGGTCTAGGTGGGGTCTTTGCAGAGTAGAGGGGCAGATTCATCTCACATGGCCTGCTTATCATGCCTTTTTTTGATGCAGGCCAGGATATGTTTCACTTTCTGGACTGCATGTGCACACTGCTGAGTTATATTAAGGTTTTTGTCCAAAAACATTCTCCCCAGGGCTAGTCTTGATCTACTCTCCAGAAAGATTGCAGAGGCTTGGGAGTTTGTCCATAACTACTTTGATCAGCTCCTACCCAGTCCAAAGGCAAATGTCAAATAAAATGTGTTCCTATGTTTCTTCCTTTTCTTCATAACTTGCAACTGAACAGCCAGTTACCTACCTCAAGTCTTTGTTTCTGAAAGAGCTTTTGCAACTGTTTATTGGAAAATGTGTGCAAAGAAAAAGAAGACACATTTCAAAATCAGATGTGGAAGATCTGATTCAGGGTTTGCCTTTGTGTCAGATGCTTAAATCTTGGCCTTAAGTACCAGATATGGATCTTGTAATCATCTGGCTTTTTGCTGTATGTTTGTTTTAAGAGTCCTTGGCGCCATCATGGATCTTTTTCTTCTAAATTAGTCCCTATAAAAGTTCTTCATTTTACTTGATATTCTCCTAGCTGAAAGTAGCTCCTTGGAGAATGTATGATAATGGTGTAATATTGAGGCAAAGTTCTGGCAGGATTTCATGGACTACTTTTATAATGTTTCTACTTGATTTTCCCATTATAGGCTTAACAAAGCCAAGATTATCTTAAGCATGTCAGTCCTGTTCAAATCCAGTTGGTTATTTTTATGATGAAAATTAACATTTTAAAGTGCTTTGCTGGACTGGGGCCCAGATGATTGTTATGTCTTCCAAATTAAAGCTTCCTTGATCATCATAATAAGGGAATTATAGCAATAATTATTAATGAAAAGTATTACTGTGTAAATTCCCCTGTGAATCTAACTGCATATAGGAATTAGAGCATAGGTTCCAGTAGTTTATAAATGTGCCTTAGCAATCTTGATGCAGTTTATTTACTTTCTTGCTTACTGATAATTATTACTATCCTGGTTTAGGGAAAATTTGTGAGAGACCCCCCAAACAGGGTCCCTCCCAGGAGCAAACCCAAACAGCCTCTCCCCCCAACTGGTCTAGGAAAGAACTTCCTCTGAGAAAAATGGAAAAAACTACTTATTTAACAAACAAAGTGCCCACAAGCACAAAGAATGAATAATATGAAACAATAATACCTTTTGTTGCTCTGAAGTGAGATGGTAAATTCAGAAAGTCCCTGCTGTGGGTATCTTAGTTCAACCAGTCTCCCTCCAGTCCCTCTGGAGGTCCAGGCCCTGATGGGCTGCAGCTGCAAGCTCCTGGTGCTCGTCTGGGTTTTTTCAGTCCAGAGCAGGTTTAAACAGTCCCAAAAAAAAGGGGTAAAAAACCCTCAAAACAACCAGTCTAGGGAACTTCTCTGCCCTACCTAGCTAAAACTAGTGAAAAGCAAAAAGATCTCTGTCCTGCAGTCTGTCCGAGCCTGAGCCAATCCCAGACCCAGAGAAGGAACGGAGAGGAGTGAGCGCTGTTTTCAAAACGAACTGCGCGTTTCTTCTCCCTGCTTCGCTCTCAAAACCTGTCTTAAAGGCACAGAACTCAATATACAGCACACACAGAACAGAGATTGGAGATACAAGCACCAAAAAGTCACCCTAGAACAATTACTATTTATGTTAAAAATAAATCCTTTGTGACTAGGAGGTGGACTATCTGGATCACATGGGAGTTGATAATAAATCTTCAAATTTTTCCCTGTTGAGGAAAGCAAGAAAGTCTGAGCAGTCTGAGTTGACCTTTAAAAGGTAAAAATCTTTCTTTTCAAATCTAGGAAGAAAAGCAGCAGAGACTGAAAAGTTAGGAACCTTCAAATGTATCTTGGATCTAGGTTTTTGTGTCAGTGAAAAGGAGAATTTGAGAATAAAAATGACTTTACACAGTGACAAAACAAAGGCTGGGTCATTTTGACAAGCTGTTCCTACTTTTCAGTGAGCATTTCTACAGCTGATTGAGGTGAACATTGAAGGGAATTGCTAGCACTAACACACTTGATCTTTCCTGATGGTTTATGTATCATCGATTCTTGACTCTCCGTTGTGATAAACATTCAGGGAAGAGTCTTTACTGCAAATGTCCATTGCTGTCAGTAGCAATTTTGAATGCTGAAGCACTTCAGGGTAGGTCTCATTTTGCTTGGCTGGAACAATTCTTAGGAGTTTTTTTAGTTTTACTTCAATAAGCCTAGGATAATGGCAAGGAAACTTCTGGATGTCAGCCAGGAGAACTCACATATTTTCCTCATCCAACTGGATGATGGGGAGCTGATGCTCTTTCTCCTAGCAGTGGATTCTGATAAAGTCCAGGGCCTGGGTGCCTGCCTTGGGTGCCAAAGTTGTGATCACACATGCTACACCTCAGCTTCCCATGCCAGCAGTGCTCCCAGTCTGGGGATGATTTGTGTCCAAGAGAAGCTTAATGCTGTGGAAGGAAAGCTGGAAAGGGTATAGAGAATGTGACTGGCTGGAGTCACATGTGAAGTAAATGTCATGTGTTGTAGTACTATCCATAGACAGAAGTGGGCAAGAAATCAAGAACCACAAAACCTGGAGGTAAAACCAAGTTTTAGTTGGGTTTTTGTTTGTTTGGTGTGCATTGTGTTGTTTTCTTGGTTTACTTTTTTTTTTCCTTTAAAATGAATCTTTAAAGGAGAACCCAGAAAAGTGACCTGGTTTGATAAGAAGGGCAAAGGCTATCACAGGGCAGTGTTACAACTACTTGGATTGCTCTATGTCTAGACATGTTTTTAAGAAATTATTTTATAATGAACACTGTAGGTACTTGTGGGAAATGGATTTGTAGAGAATTCTCAAAGCAATATTTGTGATCGTGCCTTGCGTACTTCACTGTGCACAGCAAACAGCAAACAAGGCCGTCAAAGAAGTTTGTTCTGCTCAAGAGAGAGCGGGAAATGTGGGAAATGGATTTGTAGAGAATTCTCAAAGCCTGACAGAAGCTCACATAGTATGCATCTGTATGCAAACTCTGAGGTAAGATATGCTGACTTAGAAAGGCCATGGAATAGGACAGACATTGTTGAGAGAGAAATGGAACTAGAAACAAATTTCAAATTATGGCCTTGCAAATAGGCTAGATACTTCGGAGAAATAGAACTATGAAAGATGTATTGTAGTAGACAAGGACCCATGAGGGGTAAGTTTAGATGATTGGCTTTCAGGCATTAACAACATTGTGTGACAAAAGCTAATAGGCCTAGAGACACTTAAATTGTTTTGTAATTACGAAATAGTTTGGCTTCTGATTGTGATGGCATGAACATCTATACTGTCTCACCCTTCACATGAAACTGAAAATGGAATTAAAGTTTTTAAAACTCCTCTGAGTTGCCCCATCTCTAGGTCAGAAAAACTTATCCAACAGGTACTCTCTAGACACATTGCAGAACTACAGAGAGAGTAGTATGAGTTGCATTTTCTCCAGTTTATCTCTGTTGGGATTGTTCTCTAGTCTTAATGTTGTATAAAGTCTTGCTAGTGCTATTTTTCTTACAGGTCCCACACCTCTAAGCATTTGGTACTGGTTCTTGGTTTCCTCTAACCATAGTTGCATGCTTCTTTTTCTTTTTGGATGAGACCATATAGGAACAATATATATGAATATATGAATATATATGAACCATATACTGAACAAGGTATCAAGCATACTTACATTTTGAGAGGTGTTCCTTGATAACATGAAAGATGGAATGAGAAGTCAGAGGATTTTTTTTAATACATTTATATGACAAGCTTGTGTCTGTTTGGAGAGAAGGGGTAAATAGCAGAGGCTTACCTTCTTCCTATCTGATGACTACAACCAGAATTGGTAAACTGTAATTAAATAAGAAAAGCTGTAGGTAAACATAATTTTAAAAAAGGCTTTGAATATCCATCACTCCTGCTGTACCCTTGCATAGTTGGCTTTTTCCTCTGGTATGGTGAAACAAGTATGCATTTCCCTCTGTTTCCCGATTTTGTAACCAGATCTGCTCCTTCCTTACCTCAAGGAAGTTGCCAATCCAATCTGGAATTTCCTACTTGCTTTGGGCTGCATGGCCCCAGCTTGGTACACCCCTGTTACTGCAGCATCTCACCCCACACTTCATGGCAGGCAGCTTCTGGGTGGGTGACATCCTAGGACAGAGGCTCTCCAAGGGGTCAGAGAGCACCTTGTGAGTTTGTTGAGCTTGGGGAACAAAGCCTGTGGAAAAGTCATGGTCTTTCCCTCCCTCCCTTCAGAAGGCCCCAGATTCCTCTGTGCAACATGTGCAACAAAACTACAGGCAGATGAATCAATTACCTCAGCCCTCTACAGAACATACTATGCACGGTATTTTTACTCTAAACATCATCATTTAAGCTAGACATACATCACTCAGGAAGTAGAGAAGATAGCAGAGCCAGTGAAAACTCTGTCATTGGCGAGTTCCATAGGGTTTGGTTTTGACAGACAGCGTTGTCCTTCATGCAGGGTGTCCCTTACATAGATTTTTGTCAGATGGTGACAAAACGAAGGCTGGGTTATTTTGACAAGCTGTTCCTACTGCACATGATGCTGGATGGTGCTTGCTGGTGCAAACCCATCTCCTCCTTCCAGCCTTAGGTGTAAGTGAAAATCATGCAATGTAACCCTCCCATCCATAGCCCCAGTTAGTTATGTTTCCTTTTAAAGCAACGGTGGTGTTCATTGGTATCTCAGCTTGTTTTTATGGAGACAGCAGATAAAAATAACTACTACAAAACAAACATTTCCCACACTGCAATAGTCCTACAATCCTGCTGAAGTTTATAGAAACTGCTAGTAGGCTCTGTGGCAAGAAACTGCCAGTAGCTCTATGGCAAAATTGGAGTCTGTAGGTTAGAAAAATGATTTTTCAAACCTTGGCCACAGTTTCAAGTTTGTATAGTCATTTAAATGTCACTAATTTGTGCTCCATGTTTTGTGCAGCACGGCAGCAATTTTGTTTTATATTAGGAAATAAGAGGAAGATTCTGGTAAGAGACATCTATCGAATTCAGTGTTCCTATTGCAAAAGATTACTAGCTTTTTAAGATGTGATAACATATCAGTAGTCTGGAAATACACTGGTAAGATCAAAATTGAATTGGTTAGAGTATTCCTGTCCTTCATTGTCAGGCTATCTTAGAATATTACTCAATCTAATAGGAACAAAACCTTTTACGTGCGTTTTGGCAGAAAGTGCACTGAAAACAAGGGGATGAGGTGGAATATGGCCAATATCACTTTCAAGTTCAAAACTAATTTAATTTGCTCTTTAGAGGTCACTAAATATATTTATATTTAATTCTCTAATGGATAAATTCTGTTATTTACTTTTAAATTTGTATGCATGCAGTTGTTTTACTTTAGACCATCCTCATGCTTGAAATAAATGAATAAATTCTATGAGAAATTGGGTGAAACTTCACTATCATGAAACTTCTCAGAACAGGTGGGCTGTATCAGTGACATTTAGTTAAATCCTAAGTGCCAGATGGTATATTTGCAATTTATTTCAGGATTTGGCCATAGTTTCATTGTTTGTCACTACCCATAGCTTCTATTGCTGTTATAAATAAAAGCTTTATGTACATAATGGGGTCCATCACTTTCTGTAAACCCTAAAAATTATAGCACCCACACACTCAATTAAGCTAACACAAAAGGATAGTATCTTCTTATATTCTTCAGAAGTTAGAGTTTTCATGTGGGATAGCTAGAAGACTTGAATATGTACTTTTTATTTATGTTGCTGCTTTCCTTCATGGACACTTATGGTGGGTTATAGTACATGTCCATTAAGCTGTTCACTGCACTTTCCTTTCCTTTGAGACATGCTGTGCATTTTCCTTTCAAAAATATAGTCTCTGTATGCCTGTTAATGTCTCAATGAAAAATAACTAAAAAGTTAACAGGCAACTTACATCAACTCAAAGGCCCGAACAGTTAACGTTCAGTTATTCATCTAATTATACAGATGGAGACCTCTAAGATGGACATCTACAAAAAGGCATTAACTATTTTGGCAGGGGAGGGCAGGGTTAACAGTTTTTTTAACTTCTGCATCCTTTAAGGCACAGTATTTGGTGATTCAACTCCTATGGAACATTTCCTGTATTTGTCAAGGACCTGCTGTTAGTTTTTGTAGACCTCAGTAATTGAAAGAACTTTTAGAAAATGTTCTTTATCTTCATAGGACCATCCACACTTCAGTGAAGATGTGTGAATGTCTCTGCCAACAGCAGGAGAATGTTACAGTCCTTCAGCCATCCCATCACTAGCCATATAAATAAAAATGTTTGGTCTTGGAACTGTGTCAGAAAAAAACACTGGCCAATAACTAGAAAATACTTATTTTGCATTAAGTTGCTTAAGGGTTGTGGGTTTGTTTTTTTTTTTTTTTTT
>WEIU01005246.1:17747-78064 GCA_013389925.1 Aegithalos caudatus | reverse complement strand
TATTCTATTTTATTCTATTTTATTCTATTTTATTCTATTTTAAAATATAAATAGTATGATTTATGTAAGCCTGTGCTATGTTACAGAATACACTATAGTATATGTATTAGGGACAATCATATTGGCATGCAATTTATATAATTGCATTAAATGTTATGATTGTTTCTCGATAATGATTAAAGAAAGCATTTTCATATAATTAGTCTCTTTGACATCTTAGAACAGTGACTTAAACAGTAAAGCAGAACAAGCAGTGGTTTTGTTGTGGCACATGTGTAGGTACTGGTAGCAAAGCGGTCCACAGAAGATCAAAGTCACAATTTCAGCTTAAATGACTGAACTGACAGTCTTGATTTTGTTCAGCCTCATGTGACTTCTTGGTTGGAACTGGGGCTCAGCTCAAATTCTATGCTTGACTCCATAGTTTCTACGAGATAGTCCTGGTTAAATTTCTATTCTGTGCCCTCTGGTACTTTCCATTACTGTAGTGCTGAAAAGTCAGAGTCATCAAACAGAGATCCCTTTGAACAAACAAAAAGTCTGTCCCTCTCCCAGTGCGAATTACTCATAGTAGTTATGAGTGGAAATATAATATAAAAGGCAAAGACAGATGGGGAATTGCAAAGGAAAAGTGAAAGAAAATCAGCCATTGAGGATAGTGGTCTCAGCTTTCCAGAGCAGCCTACATGCTGTCAATCTCATTTTTAATTATCATAGCAAACAAGATTTAGGAAAGTATTTGAAGGAGGGCAATGCAGTAACTTTGCAGGTGTTGCAGAGTTCTTCTGAAGTGTGAAGTGTAATGGGAGGAAGCACAGAAGTGGTTCGCTGAGAATTTAACAAGCGCATAATGAAAAATTACTTGCAGACTAATTGTAAGTTGGCTGTTCAGTACTAAGTGAGAATAATAATGAGAGTGGTCCATGGAACCAATGTGAATTTGCTTTTATTTAACATACCCAAGAAAGAAGTGGAGGCAAGGAGAGAAATCACACACTCAGAACAGCAGTGCTCTGATCAGGTTCTGTGTTTGTCCAGGCCAGAAGATAAGATTTTGGATTAATCTGTTTCTGAGATGATGAGAATCTGGACAAGGTATTAATTAAGTGCATATTAAAAGATTTTATATGAGCAGTATTATGCAGAAAGATTTTGCAAGTCTGGATTTAATGATCTAAGGATGATTTGGGTTAGAGATAACATTCAGACTGTACACAGTGATTCAGAAAGGATCTGGCAGAATGAGTTTGTGGGGGTGGGTAATGAAAACCCTAATTTGTCTGTGTGAAGCCTAAGCTGATGCCTGAATTTACAGTATCAGAAATAATGTCTGAGATAGCAATTTGAAAAGAATAACGTAGTATTGAAGTAGAGGTGCAGCATCTAAAGAGATAGTAGTTGACACTGTCTATAGATGAGATTGTAGTAGAGTAAAGTTTTAGGAGAAAAAAAGACCAAAATATTCTCCAGAAAGCATAGAAGAAACCATGAAGTTGTTCCTTTGAATGACATCCACAGCAACAGTCAGGGACATCAGGATAAGACTGTGCCAAGGCAACCAAAACATTAGAAGTAAAAACTCTTAAACATGAAAAACTATTGGCATGCCAGGAAGAATGAAAAATGAGCCAACTTCCTGAGGCTTGGATAACTGCAAATGATCAAGATTTAAAGAGTTCCATTTGCATATTTTGAGTGCAAAATGTAAAGTCCATGAGGAAAGGAAAAGCTTCAAGCAGTAGTTGAAAGCTATTGAAGAGCAACAGGAAAGCAGGAAGATGTACTGGTGGCTAAGGGAAACACTAGGGTATTTTTTTCCTTTGTGAAAGGGAAAAGTGGTGAAAATGGGAAGAGAATGAAACCGCAGTGGGGAAATGGGTTTCTGAAGGACTGGGAAACTGAAATGGCTGTGGCTCTAAGGAGAGTGGAACAAATAGATGGATTGAGCACAACCATTTTCTGTGCTTCAAGGATGAGGTAGGGAAAGGAAGGGAAAGCAAAGGAAGAAAAAAAAATCAAATTGCTCTTATGTCTGTCTACTATGCCATTATATCTGTTGGAGAAATAGGCATATGGAAAGAGGAGAAACAGGAGGATTTGAGCACTGGAGTTGAATGACGGTAATGGACGTTATAAATAAATGGTATAATATAAAATTTATACCTAGAAAATTTGAAGGAGAACAGAATTAATTTGTTGTGAAAAACAGGGGCTTTGCTCATTGTATGAAGAGGGAGATGATGGTGTGAGGTGGTTCTTAGGGACACGGTTTAGTGGCGGACTTGGAAGTGCGAAGTGAATGGTTGGACTTCATGATCACAGGGATCTTTTCAACCTAAATGCTTGCATGATTCTATAAATTAAGGCTGAAGTTAGACTGTAGTAAGAGAGAATAATGAATGAATAATAGAGGTGCATGAAACAGCAAAATCTGAAAAAACTAATTACTGAAATAAAATGAAGAGTTGTAAGATGTTCACAAGAAATGGCTGTATTAAATGATTTGTGGTCTCAGAATATACTCTGCTAAAAATGAGATCCAATCTGTGGTTGGTTGAGAGTACCTGACAGTATTGCATAGCATGTCTTAAAACCTTATATGCCATGAGTATTTTCCCATTCCAAATTGAAAAGAAAATTTCTAATTCTGGAGTTTCTAGTTTGCAAGGGTAATTTGCCAGGAGGGCTGGGAGGCTGTGTATTGTAGTGGAACTGGTTTTCACAATGAATGATAAATCTTTGTTTTTTTTTTTTCTTGTGGGTTTCTAACATCTATCTAGGCATAGTGAAAATGAGAATGTCTCATTTACATGAGAAGTATGGAATAGGAGGAGTAAAGCAAGGAGAGCAGGGCATTTTAATTATCTTCTTTTCATCATTAGCAAATCAGGGAATTCTAAAAATACAATTAAATACACAGAGAAGGCAATCAGCATGGATTGTCATATTGTTACAGCTTCTGTCAGCATAGATTGTCACATTTTTTGGGGGATGTCTGTCTAACACAGTGAAATACTTAGGCAGTACTTCACTGTAATGATACCTGTAGCACTCCTATTTGTGTTTGCTGATGCCAAAAACTTCAAGAAGACACTGCTTTGTCCAGTTTTTAGCTCCTAACCTTCTAAATTGTAAAACCCTTTTTATCTTTGTTATTTTCCAAAGAAAGTGTACCAGTTTCTACTTGTATTGTTTATGCTTCTTATTAAAGTCTCTGATAGATATTAGACTTACTTTATTCTCCAGAGCTTCTAAGTCTTCCTTTGAGGAACCAACCATATTACATACAAATTCTAAAATACCAGACAAGTATTGCAGACATTTTAACAATGTCTTTTTTCACACAAATAGTTATTTAGCTGATGTATTACAGTACCAATGACAATACATGGAGATGTTTTCCATTTCAAACTTCTGAATTCAATGGGTAATATAACTTTATCTCATAATAAAATGCAGAAAGTTAGTTTCTTTCTGAGTCAGTGATCAAAATTCATATGCTGGACAGAGCTGTCCAATATGGCACTTGTGTTGTGGCATTTACATTTGAAATCAGGTTTAAGCAATTGCTCATTTTCTTTAAGGAATCCCAAACATAGCTTGAATATGGTGACTGATCCTGTTCCCAAAATTACTGTGTCTCCTACCAATGTCCAGGAAATATTCTTGTTAAACCACATGAAGGGGGTATACAGTGACAGAATGAAATGTGTAAATTGAGTGGTCTACATGTTAGTACCTACATGTGATTGACATGCTCTAAGTCTGATCCTACTGGGCAGAAGTCTGATCGACAGAGTCCACAAACATAAGAATGATTCAACTTGACCTTAAATAGACCACAAAAGCTGAACAGGTTCTGACAGATTTCTGACAGAGAATGGGCATGTTAGTCTTGCATAAGGCATGTGCTGCTGTCTGTCCAAATTTGGACATCTATCTGGAGCACACTTCCAACATAGCAAGAAGTGGGAGATGCCCACTTAATGGTAAGTGCAGGATGAACTAGTCTGCCATGCCTACATGAGCATTCTTTTCCCAGTAAACTTCCCACTTAGAACTCATTAGAGTAAGACCAAAGTGTACTCGTGGGAATTGCATGACCTAGGGCATGAATCTCATCTCTGTGAGGTTTATTCCCATTCTATTCCGATTAATTAACCAGTCATGTGCACAACATCACATTTTCTGATCTGACTTGTACCTTCTAGCTTAATGCTTGTCAGAGACTATTGTGACCCAGCACTCAGTACTGTAAGGGGTAAAGAATTTGACAAACTAAACTTCTGATATTGATGTATCCCAAAGTAATGATTAACTGTTGTTAATCATTATTATAATCGTTATTATAGCTTTGATAGCTGTTGGGAAAGGATGTACCGATAGACATGTGGGTATTTCCTGGAGATACATTTGCCAGCTGACTGAAATGTAGGGGCCTGCCTTAGCATAAGGAAAGCAGTAGACACTGGATGTCCTAAAAGGTGATTGCTTTGGTGAGACACGAACAAAGAAAAACTTCCCGAATTTCTGCTGAAAAAGCCTCTATTCATTCAAGTTTCCAGCCTGTATGCCAAATCCTGCTCGCTCCAGACAATTTTCCATTAACTTACTTGGGAGGACTCTGAATGTGTATAATTGCAGGAGAGTTGATACTTTAGCCCAGATTCAGGTTTTCATCAACTCGTTCATCAAGAGTGTCTCTGAGCTGCAGTTCCATCAAGATTTTTTGTTTTGCCAGGAATAAATAAATATTATTATCTTACTAACCTCTTGACTGTATTTTAACAAATCTCAGTAAGAGTTCTTTATTTTAGTGAGGATGATGTATTTTAGTGATGAAGGAGCAGACCCAAACTGTCAAGGGTAAGGAATAATTCCATGGCTTTCAGGAAACTACAGGTCTATGTGGTTCACACACCAGTGACTATGCTGCTTGGCAACACCAGGGTAATCAAAGATCCTTGTTATTTTATTTTAAAATACTGCTTTGGAGTTTCACCTCAGTCATGACTTTATGTTTTCCTTTCGTCCATCTTTTTCTATGAAACACTGGCAGTTGTGGTTTTTACTGTGTATGAGAGGAGAAGCACGTGGCAGTCAGAGATGGGGAATGCCCAGAGGCTGCTGAAGACAGAGGCCAAAGACAGGGTTGATACGCTGTCGATGAAGCTTGTTTAAATGACAGGGGTGCAGGAAAAAGTAGTGTGCTGAAAAGGCTGGAAGATGTTCAGATCTGTGGGAAGAAGTAGAAACTCTGGGATGTGTTTTAATTGATCTGGCAGATACAAAATATGAGTTGTGCTAGACAAAAAAGGATATATCTATGTGTCTATGCAGATAGAATATAATATATGCACTCTAAATAAAAGGATTCAAGTGAGAATGGACTTGTTTCCTGGTACAAACATGGTTCAGGTGTGTATGGGGCAAAGAATATGACATGGGGTAGAAAGCTTTTTCATTTTCCCTGTGCTCTCAGAGATTCACTGTGCTTTGAACATGGGGTTAGGAAAACATACTTGCTTCTCAAGCTGCACAGTTAAAGGAGAAACAGTCTGCAGAGAATACAGACTTCAAATAAAAGGCTCAGATAAGGCAGCATTTTTTGGAGGTCAAACAGATGCAGAGTCCAGATTAAACACTTTTCAATAGGTAAATGCCATGCCACGTATGTTGGAGTTATGCTTGAGTGCTGCAGGGGAAAGCCCATGTCTGCATCCTGTTTTGGATGGAATATTGTTTGTTGCAGCAAAGCAATTGCCCAGCCCCGATTGTTTTAGCGATGAGCTGATCGATACCCCATTACTGGATGTAACAGTTGCTGCAGGAAGTGCACAGAAAATTTTAATGCATGAATTATGCATGCTGTCCTCATTCTTTAGTCTCAGAGCATAGTGACAGAGATTGTAAAGATGAGTGGGGTAGTTTCTTGCATAAAGTGACTGCAGTGAAATGCTTCATATTTTCATGCACACAAGCAGCATTGAGTGGGACGGCCTATTTAAGAAGATATAAATCCCCGAGCTTACAGCACAGAATGCTTGATTTGAAAGCATTGCAGCCATGTACAGAGCTGGTTTTCTTGCTGTCTAAACCTGCTTTCTACTGAAGGTTGGCTGAGGGATGCTAACGGCTGATGGCTGTGCTCTGCTCTGAGGTCACAGTTTGAAGTCTTTTTTTTTTTTTTTTTTTTTTTTTTTTTTTTTTTTTTTTTAAATTTGCTTTCTGCCGCAGGAGAGGATCTGCAAAGTTTATTGGTTTAACCATCGTCATATTTTTTCAAAGATGCAAACTTGGAATAGTTACTATGAACAAAAGGACAAAAAGGAATTCACTATCTAAGGTAAAAAGGGATATTTTTTATTTGTGAATTTGAGTGCAGTAGAGGGAATATGCTGAGACAGGATTATGATGATGCAGTGTGGTTACATTGACTCATACCTGGGCTGGAATGCAGAGTCAGGATTCTCAGGTGGATATAACTGCAGAGATCCTACTAGTCTGATTATTTTTAAATGGGTGTTTAAATGTTGCTGAGAATAAATACTGTGTTTGAATTCTGCTGTTTGTTCAAGAGTGTACATTTCTGATCAATTTTTGTCTGCTGTAGATGACTGCGTTGGTGGGGAGGGGCAGTCACTGAGGTGATCAATATAATAACATGATCTATTTCATTAGAGGTCCTAACTGAATAATGACAATGAAATTTCATTGACTTATTTCCTCTTTCTGTGCATTTTCTGTAACATTTGCAAGCTACAGTAAAATGTGTGCCAGGAAAATGCATTCCAGAATCTATTGCTTGTCTGTTCTGTAAATAACGAAGATGATCATCCTGTTTCATTTTGGATAAAAATCTCGGCTTTCATTCAGTGAATAGACAAGCCTGTCCTTACTGTCCTTCAGAAAACTATGTACTCTTAGAAATTTTACATATAAGTACAGCTATTTCTAATTATGGTATATAATGGAATTTTTTTTAAAAAAGGCATTTTATGTTTTTTAAGATTTAACAATTTTGGATGTATTCAAGAAAATTGTCTAATACAGATGTACAGTAAAGATACTTTTTTTTAAAAGAAGATAAATTAAATTTTTTAAATTAAATTATTTACCACAGTAAATGCTGAAAAATTCTAGATCATTAATATTTTTTACACTTGTAGATTTTAGTATTTTGGAAAAAGGAGTACAAATGCTTTAGTTTTTGTGTTCAGTAACTTGAAGACATAGCCATACTTTCAAAGAAATATGTTGTCAGAGAGTGTTGGGAAATATCTAGTTTAATCAACCTGTAAGCTGTTTCCTATGTGATCTCAAAGAGCCATGTATTGCCAATAAGCATTACAGGCATTCGCAACAGGATGCTGCCCTTCCTGAGGTAAATTTTGAGTTTGCATTGTAATTTTACATTTGCATCTAATAACGCCTGATGGGCCAGTTTTGGATCCCTCAGTCCTTTTGCCACATTTGCTCAGAAACACATACGGAGCCCGGTCTCAGTGAACAGTGTGTGTTTGCTTTTTAATTACGAAATAATCAGCCGGAAGAACGCTGTACCAGAGATCAGGCATTGTTAGTGCCGCCCGACTGAAACCAATCGATCCTCGGGCTGAAGCGGCAGTTTTGAACCCGCATTCCTTGTGCGGGAGCTGCCCGGGGCTTGTCCCTTCCGGCCCCCGCGCTCGGGGGCGGGCGNCTGCTGAGTCACAGCGCGGGGCTGGGAGGGGCTCGCCGGGCCCCGGGAGAGGCCGCGGCGGCTGGACCCGGCCTGGGGAAGGGAAACGCACCTAGGGGGAACAGGAGCGTCTGGAGGGGAGAGAGGGACGGGGTTAAAAATCCTTCCTGGCAAAGCCTGGATCTCGAGTGTGCTGAATGCAAACACATTGCTAGGCGTGTGAGCTCTGGGCCGGGAGCGCGGCGGGGACGGCAGTGAGGAGCTCACATGATATTAACAAGGAAGACGTGTAGGATAGCGGGGTGCTCGCAAAGATGCTGGTCGGTCTTCATGTGCCATGCAGGATTTACTTTATTATCTGTCCTTCTGCCATGAAATATTACCTGAAATGCGTAATTTGCAGATTAAGCAGGCTTTTGACTGTGAAAACAGATGTAAAAATGAGAGCAACTAACTGCCCAAAAAAACTTCCTAAATTCCTTTCATTCAGTTAATTAGGGAATACCTAACTTCAGTTTTCATGGAAACTAAGTAAATAAATGGAAATGTATTTCTGTGAGAGGGAATTTCACGTGTGTGCATTTAAGGGTTGCACATCCAAACAGCAAATTCAGAACACATCCGATTTACTACTGAAGTATGGCTCAGCTGTTGCAGTGCTTTGCTACTATATCCAGATGTATCAGTGAATGAACATTGTTTGCATTCTTTCACTGTCATAAATTAAAAGCATCACAGTTATAATCACAGTGGCTTGGATCTTATAACAACATCTTCATTTTTTTTTCACATTGAAGCTGAGGTACTTAAATTACCTGTTTATGAGGAAATAGATATATTAATTAAAGGTAAAGAATTGGAAATACGAATATTTTCTAAAAAATAATGGCTGAGTTTCCATCACATTTGAGAGAGGTATCCAGGGTCCATTGAAATTGCCTAGGGACCATGATTGTTAGTTGCTTTGCTGAGATTTTCAGAGGAGGATACATAAATATTTTAGTCACTACAGAGCAAACAGCTTGAATAACAAGAGTGGAAAGCAAAGGCAGCCCAGCAACTGTTTGCTGTTAATATAGGTAATTTGAGGAAGAACAGATTTTTGCTGTTGATGATGTTTTTGTTGTTGTTCTGGTCCAAAATCTCCTCAGATAAGTGGGTAATTATACAATTCAAAATATCAATAAGTAATCCATGGTGCTATACGGAGAAAAGGGCCAAGAAGGGACAGTCTTGCAAGCATCTTATTAGTAAGAGATATTGNTTTTTTTTTTAAAAAAAAAAAAAAAAAAAAAAAAAAAAAAAAAAAAAAAAAAAAAAAGGCAGCTTAATGTGGATGGAAGTGTCCATTAATAACGTGTTGTAATATTGTCTTCCTTGTGCTCATTATAAAGTCAAGGATTCAATTACAGTACTTGGTTTTCTCAAATTGCAGCTTTGCAGATTTTAACCGACTTGGGCTTAATTCTGGAAAATTGTCTTTTGATAACTACATTTACAGCCAGAGAATTGATGCATGCTACCACATCTTACTGATTTTTTTTCTTGCTCTGGGCTGTAGAACAGATCCATTCAGTTCAATTAGTAACTGAAGAGGTGACTAGTAGAAAAATCAGGAGCTTAAGAGCTGATGCTCAGGCATCACGTGAATTTGAATGAACACAGATCAGTTCTCACTCCCTGTTGCAGTAAAGTAGCATTGGCATACTTCTGAGTTATGGCCTTGTGATAAGTAAAAGGAAAGTTTTTTTCTTCTGCTTATGTTGGTTCTCATTTATTTCTATAAAGAGAAAGCAGAATTAATGCATATTAGTAAGAGGAATTAATAACAGGAACTAATGCATATTAAATTATCATGCAGTTGGTATTGTTCCAAAAGTGGCAAAATACTAGATTAGCTGTAAAGAAATATTTCAGCATGTATCGTTGCAAGCAGGAGTATGCTTCTAAATTATTCATAACACATTTTTTTTTCCTATTATTCACTGTATTATGCACTGCTATTAGTAATTTATTTTTTTACATTTCATCCAGTGGTTGAATAGTAACCAATGAGGATAATGAGATTGGTTTTGAATGATTAAATAGGTCTTCAGACACTTAACAATTAGCAATTGCATAAAATAATTTAAAGTTAATAACATACAGATACTTTACCAGTGCTTATCAACAGAAAAATATATCTGTATAGAATACCTGCTTGCTCAACAACTCTGTTCCCTAAGTACTAATTTTCAGCAGTAACTGAGAATAGGTATGTTGTCCTTCTGTTAGCATTTTCCTGTAGATAAAATTAAAGGGATGACAGAGGTGAGTTAAACTTCACTCACTAGTAGCACCAAAAGCTCATTTGACTTAGCTGAGTAGAAAGAGAACTGAAATGTCTCCTTCTCATTTGCTGAAGACATTGTTCACAGTACAGTGACATTTCAGTACATTAGAAATGAGGTCTTTAGTCTCGTAGGAGAAACTGATAAGAGAAGCCTGTGTCATAGCATTTCTACTGGTAGCATTTTTACTAAAAAAAAAAGGCTGGCACACTAAAGATTACTTTAGAAAAATAATTACCAACTGCCTGTTGGGCTGGAGGCTATAAATTCATTGATTAATGTAGGTCAGTGAAATTACTTAGAATTTTTCTGCTGAGATTCTTGAGCTACATCATATTCTTTATTTTAAAAATGGGTTTAGTATCTGAAAACTTGGTCTGGTATGGGTACAGTACAGCACAAAGGACTGGAGGAAGAGTATAGCAGAAAATAAAACAGACATAGACAGGAAAATCTGTTCCTCAAGGTTTGATGTTGGAAGCAGGTATACTACATAACATAATGGCATCGAAATTTGCAGACTTTTCAGCATAGGGAGTTCAAACACAGGCCATTATTCTGGGCACTGGAATATGAGTTAACCACAATGTTTGTTCCTGTTCAGTCCAGCAACCAGTCTCCCATCCTGAATCCTTCTTCAAAGGCATGGGAATGATGATCTTATTCATTAGATGCGAGTCTGTTCCCACTGCGCCCTGTTACAGGATGAAATAGATTACCCTTGGGCTGTGTGTCTGCTTCTGTGTGGAGAAACCCAGCAGACTGTAAAAGTGTTGTTGCTGCTCTTGACATCAGATGAATGCCACCAGTTTGACATTTTTGTGTCACAAGACTTCATACTTGTTACTGGCCAGAAAATAGTGTTAGAAATGAAATACAAAATTCCACTGGATTAACTGATGGAAATGAATTATTAATCATTAATATCTAGTTCTGGAAATGATGTCCACGTTGATATCCCAGCAGACACTTGGAGAAAGTTCAGGCCAAATTTCCTCCTAGGAAAACACTGACATCTGAAAAAAATGAGTCTTTTAACTCATTAGACAGGCAAAATAATGAGTTTACGTGTTAGACACCATCATCAGAAAGTGCTTAGAAATTTCAGGTCCTTGTATCCAGCCTGTGACAGATTCTAGTTTATGCTCTGCAGGGAAGGTTGGACTGTTGTTATGAACCAAAATATGTAGCCTTTCACAGTAGAACTGGAACCAGGCTTTACCTATTTACAATTTACTCTTGATTAAAGTTTCCAGGTCTGGAAGACTGGCCCTTTTGAAAATGCCCTTAGTGGGGGATGAGTGGGATTGCATAGCTTCAGGGAATGACTGCGGAGTGGTCACAAATTTGGCGAGTCTTTGTCTTCCTCCTGGGGCAGAGCATGCTGTTCCCTTGTGCTCTTTGATGAGAGTATTTCAGGGACAGCCTTGGGGAGAAGTCTCAGTGGGGAAACAGCCAAGGGCTGTGAGCTGGAAACTGGCAGACAGCTTTCTCTTGCCAAATAGGACAGAAGTATCAGTAGGATTTCTGTTTTGTTTTACTATTTTTTAATTTCTTTTAGAAAACCTGTTTCTTAGAGTAACTTGAGTCCTTTCTGCTATATTCACGTGTAGTTTAATGAGAATGAATCCAGTAGAAGGTTCCATTGGTGCTGCTTCTGCAGTCTTTCAGTGTGATGCAGAAGGAGAAGGTTTTAGAATGGAATAAAGGGAAGCCATGCAGGGAAAAGCAAGACCTCCAGATTTCTTTGCATCTTATCAGGGTGGCTGTTTGAAGTGATTGGAAGATTATTTAGGTTGACCTAAGGTTTGAAGCTCTCATAATGAGCAGTTTTGTTACATGAGTACAGTGACTCCTGTTTAATCACAGCTTTGCCAACTTCTCTTAATAATTTAGGACAGGATGTTCTCCAACCTAAATGATTTTATTAATCCAACATCACAAATGAGGAGTACATGAATTACTGCTAGCATTGATTGGTATTGATCAGGTATTTCATTATGCAGAATTACATTTGTAGGAATTTTGATTTGTCCAGAAAACAGAATAATCTCTTCTATGGTTCTTATTTCTTGCGTGAATCAGACACTTGAAAACAAAGGCTCAATATGAATAGAAATAATAGCATAGAAATGTAATCTCCTCTGCTTCCCTTCACTGGGATTCATGGGGATAAGTATCAACTGGCAATGGCAGCCTCAGCACAACACAGTGCTGGTTTCCTACCACAGCTAAGGTTTCAGACAGCCACATTGTCCAGGGAGGCTGTAAGCCAAGCCTAGGAGCTGTACCTGAACTGGTTATGAATTACATGTAGCTCAGCATCTCCACATTGGCTACTACTGCCAACACTGATCTTTTGATCAGCAGCTTCTGATCTCTTGCCTGCAGCAACATCACACTTTGGGAGTTATGCAGGGTTTTTTTCATGGAAAGGAAGAAAATGTGGGATGTTAACCCGCACAAATAAGTGCTTTTTTATCTTAAGACAGAAAGAAATCCCAAACTAGCTTTTAAAGGCATTACTACATTTGTGATGGTAATGTAGCATTGTATTGATTATGGCTGAATTTATAGAATTAGTTCTGCACTTCGTTTCATTACTGCTTTTATACTCAATTTTTAACAGTGGAAACTACTGGGACATAGTTATATAGTTCTACTACTATTCCAGAAAAAATAATAGTTGTGCTATTTACTGGGATCAAATGCTTTGTTGTTTAACAGAAATGAACATTGCAGTGGAAATAGGATAGTTCTGCCATTTATCTTTTAGAACTCATGACCTGATTTTTCCTTTTTTCCCCTGATTTGAAGCATCTGTTTGAAAAGTACCTGGGGATGGAAAATGGGCCATTTGGGCTGCTGGAGTTAGAGAAATACTGGTTAGTTACTAGTCTCCTTAGAGGCTAAAGAATAAGGTGCTATACAGGCCAAAGGTGTGTGAGTTCCAGTGTAGCAGGTGGGGTTTTTTTCCCTTTTACACCACCCTAACTAGAGGAGCACTTGATGCTTCTAGCATGCTTATGTGTTCATGGAGTCCATTTAATCTGCTGAGACAGGGTGCTGTAAGCATTGAAACATGCTCAGCAGAGCCAAGGTTCCAGGAGAAAAAACAGTAATCAGTTCCTGCTGAGTCCCTCTCCTTCCTTCCTTCTCCTCTCTTCTCCCCTCTCAACTCCTCATCCTAGAGCTAACCTCTCTTTCTGCTCTGCCTCCTCTGCTGCCCTGTTCCAGGGATCACGTAGTAGGAACACCTCAGACCCCAATGCACCACAAGGCATCAGTGCTGAGGCCAGGGCATTTCATCCTTTCTTTTGACCTTTGAGCATAAGCTCTTCATCCTCTTACTAGGCAGCTTCAACACATGGGGGAAAGCGTGTTACCCCCTCCTCTCTTCCTGTCCTCCTAGCCTGCACAGCTGCTCTGAAATCTACAGACAGCTTTCCCATCGGAAAAGTTAGGCTTTGCTAATTAATCATTTGACCCCAATGATGTATGATACTCTCCTGTGTATTTTCTCTTCATGGTTTTAGTAGTAAGCCTGGAAAAATCCAGAAAGAGAAATTTATCATTTGGTCTATTTTTAGCATCCCAAGGGTTTCACATGTACTGTATGAAATTGTAGTTTATTGATTAATGCACTAAAGAGGCAAGAAGAGTTCTCATCCTGATGGCAGTGCACAAGCAGCTGCAACCCACAATACAGCTTCAGAATTGAGACAAGACAATTTATAAGGAAAATCATGTAAATAAAATTTTTCTAAGGAGCCTTTATGTCATCTCATGATCCTAGTAAAGCAAGAAAATGTAACAATCTTTTGCACTTGGAATACTCTATTGCTGGGCATTTCTGCCTACCATGAGAAGGATATTTTTCCTTTTATGCCCAGGGCTTTCCCTAGTTCTTTAGGGCTTTAGCCATACCTTCAGAGATGGGGACAGGATCTGCCTGAAAAATAGCTGCTCACTGCTGAATGCAAGGCACTGAATTCAGCCTTTTCCAGCTGTACTTCAGTTGTCTTCCAGATTTGCTTGTTTCCCAAACTGGGACTAACACTGATGGCAACAGAGGGACGTGTATTTTACAAAAAAAATTCTGACTTGTACACTAGGGCACTTAACTCCTGAATTTAATATATAGAGCAAATCATTCTTGTATTGCTTTTAGATATTTTAGTGGCCTTCACTTTATATACAGGAAGCACCTAACAGAAGTGCTTGATTCATTGTGCATTATTTTCTGTATTCCAATTGTTCACATCTAGTCTGATTAATTCTTTGGTAGTGTTGAGAGGAGGAAGTTGATGTGACATTTCAAGAAATATAAAACTGGAAGAATATTGTTGTGAAGTGTAATAACCAGACTCTTGAAAACAAATGAAATAGCATAAATGTAAAGTGTCTTTAGCCTTGGAAGCAGATGGATGAGTGGAATGAGGGGAGTATGAAGAGTGTGCAAAAGGGAATGACCATCGCTGTTTCTTGTAATTATTTCACTCAAATATTGCTCTGTAGTGAGAAAAGCTTCAGAATAAGTGAAAGAGTTTTGTTTTTGTTTTTTTTTTTAAATTTAAGGAACAGTTAAACTTTGTGTTACTGCTACAGGGAGTATAGGTGCAAAATGTTCTTATACAGGCTGAGAAAGTGATGCTACAAATTTGCAGAGGAGCAATCCATTAAAAACTGTTATTCAGAAAGGCGCTAACTCTGATGCAGAAAGATCCAAAATCCCAAGTTCAGTAAGGACAGGTTGTTCTGGGGAACGAGGGGCAGCATCCTGGCCAGATTCTTTGGGGCCCTGTTACGGGCAGCACAGGCAGATTAGATCCACCCTGGTGTTACCTTGAATGTTGCTCTCAGGTGTGAAGGTGTGGATTCTGCCAGCGGTGTGGCTGGTGGCTGAACAAGCTGGCGTGTGTTGTGCTGTGGAGGTTCTGGGCAGTAGAGCTGTCCATATGCAGGTGATCACAGGCACTGGGATGCAGCCAAACTCCTCAGGACCTTCTGGGTTATGCCACAAGCCAAAACTACAGGCCAAAATCAGGAGGTTACTATTCCTGGTATTGGTGATAGTTTCTTTAGAGGATGTGTACCTTCTGTCACTTTCTAGTACATTTACAGAGCAAGATCATCTTTGTAATTTTGAGGTTAGCATTTTGTATAGTATTTTGTTTGGTTTTTTTAGTGCTTTGTTTGCTATAGTCTTATAGAGTAAATAATGAAAAATTCTTCTAGATACTGCATGTTCTATAAAATAAAGGCATGTTCACACATGGAGTCAGATAAAGTAAACCAGTCCAAATTGAATTAGACACAGACACAGTTGGGTGTGAAAGTACTGCTTACAATACTGCAGGAACTATAGTGCAGCTATATCTAGGATCACATATTAAGAAGACAGAAACACTTCTTTGAATCTCTATTTGGGCCACAAAAATAAACCAGACTACCTTAATTTTCACCTGGAGTCTAGTCATTAATGAGGTAATACTTTAAAGAAGGAGACACCAAACACTTGAGTACCATCAGGCATAAAATATAGACCCCTCTTACCTGTTATTTCTGTTAGAAAGATCTTCCTGGGCTGCAGCAACCAGAAGTCCATTGGTAGCCTGGTAACAATCCAGACCATGAAAATTTTTTAAATGCACTTTTATTAAGAAAAAAGAGAACCATTATTTTCCAGAGTCTGGTAAAGAACCTTTGCCAAGGCCTTCATCCAAGTAAGCATTTAGTAGTATTCAGAAAACTGGTAGTGTTGGCTATTTTACTGCCATCATTCCTGCAGAGCATCTATACCTAACTGAGACACCCAGGACTAGCTTGTCACACAGGATATTTTGCATGGAAGTGGATACAGTTCAGATTTTTTGGGGAGCATAATGCAAGACCATGAGGAGGGCTGTACTGGACCAGACCTAGTCCAGCATCCTAGCTTGAACAGTTACAAACAACAAATGCTTCCCTGATTTTACCTTCCAGCTGCCAGCCTTCAGCTACTCAGAGGATCCCTGATCCAGAGCCAGCTGGTGGGTGTTCAGTAGTCTCTGATTAACCCGTCCACCAGGAATTTGTTTAATCGCTTTTTGAAATGGTTTTTCTCTTCAAATGCTCTGAAAAGCATTCTCATGACACTTCTCTCTGCACTTGTAATATGTTCTTGTTTAAATCCAATGGGAGTTTAGAAAATTCTGTCAAAACTACCTCAAACAGGGAAAGTATGAAGATAAAAGATTTTAAAACCAGAAATATGTGCTTTCTCAGAGAAAAACTTCATTCTCTTTACTACCACAGAGTGTCTTGGATACTATGATGTGCTTCCTCTTTGTCCCCCATAGTGGAGATGAGTGCTGTGCCTTAGTACTTTTCAAGGTGACTCTTTAGTTTTCCTCTTTTACTGTATCTCTGCTGTGCCTGCAGACACTTCACAGGCGACTTTATTTTCCTAGTTCTGGCATGCATCTCATCCTGAATTATAGAATTCCTTATACTGTCAGCTATTTTAAATGGAGACTGGAGGAAAAGAAAAAGAGAAGCAAACGTGTACTGCTCATTTCTGTACTTCCCATGTTGGTTTTCTCTCTTAGCCTGAAAAAAAGTATGAACATCTGAGCCCAATATAAATGTTACTATTTTGCACTAAAAATTAGTTTATGAAATTCTGTTAAAAAGTGAAAGTTATGATGAGACTTAGAAAAAAACTCGACATCTTTTTTCAGAGACGAAAGGAAACATTTAATGCTATAGTTTCCATTTTCCATAAGCTTTCCATGCCTGATTTTTGTGCACATCCAAAACCTTTCACTTACATTAAATGAAATTTCAGCCACAACTTCTGATGACAGAGGTGCTTCAAGTGATTGATAGCACTGATTCTCAGACCAAATGAGCAAATGGCAAAATGAGAGTGGTCACTAGAGGTAGCCAGTTGTAAAACAAGACCCATTGCATGCCCATGGCCTCATGCTGTGAATTGAGTCATTAGATGGTGCCATGTCGCTGTGCAGTGCAATCCTTCCACCTTCCTGAGTGAGGATTTGTCATGGAGAATAAATACAAGGACTAGGCTCTGCTCTTAGTTGCAATGAAGGACAAAACAAAAATGCCAAGCTCCTGTTTTATTCAAGTGCATCAAATTTAATGTGAAAATAGAAATGCTTCATTCTTTCCACGTTTATTAAACTTCTTTATTTGGAATAAAATGCTTGGGAAACTCTATTATAATAGTTTCTGTTGCATTCAGAACTGCAGCTTTTGAGCCTTCTTTGGGAGTCTTAGGACTTTACTGTAGCACAGATGAAAGCTGTGTCCTTGTTTTTTATGACTTTCTCCACCACTGGAAGATGTCAGAACTCTGTGGATATTCTATACATCTTCGTAGGTGTTTCTTTCTGTGTGGAGCTCACCTGGTAATGGTTACATATAAACCACTGATGTATCTTATTATTCAAAGACATTTCTGCTGTAACATCTGTGCTGGAACATACCAGACAGAGTATATAAACCAATGTATATAAAACAATGGAAGCCAAAAGAACAATAAATAAATAAAAAAAAATTATTTACTCATAATCATTTATAAATAATGGGCTAAGTAAAATATAAGGGGAAGAAGTGATACCTTTGGGGCAGCAGTCTTGAGATGAGGGATTTCTAAGATGAATTGCAAGTTTGAAAGCTATGGTTAAATTTCAGAGTGTGGTCATTTCACTGATTTCATCCAATTCCTGTCCTCTCATTAATGAATACTGAGTAGCTGGATTTAAAAAAAAAAACCAAAACTTAGTCACTTAAATTTTTTTTCAGCCACAGGACAAATACCCAATTTTGCAGATTGCAAACTCGGGTGTGCTGTGGGGCCAGACCTGGCAGGCAGCTGTGGCCCGTGGTGTGCTCTGTCACTGGAGTGAGAGACTTTGGGAATGCCATCTGGGGTCTGGAATAGCCAGAGGACCCAAAAGATGGTAAGGTCAATGCCATCTTCATTGGTAAACCATGTGACATGCTTGTGCATGACTTTTGAGTGAATAGAACCAAAATTCATCTTCAAGTTGTGTTTGTTTGATCTAACATCAAAAATGTAACTAGAAATTCTCAATAGCTGAGGTTGAGGGTGGTGTGGTGTAGGGTGACAGCCACTTTTTAAAGTGAGTTTCTTACAGGTAAACTCTGTCAGAATGTTTGAAGCAAATTGATTCATCTAAATCTTTCCCCTGTATTCCAGTAAGATTTTCTTACTGGTTCAAATGTATTATAAAAGAAAAAAAACAACCTAAAACCAGAAATGGATGGATGTTTTTCCTTTGAGAGTTCAGAAACAGCTCGAATTAGATAACAATTGGTTAATTTTAAAATTATTCATATTTTGATAGCTTGGGATAAATTAAGACTTATTTAAGAGTAGCTTTACGGTTTTTCCTGCTAGTTTCTGTAGATAATATTCTTAATATATACAGCATTCATGCAATGTAGATTAGTCTACTTAAAAGGCATTCAGTTGGTTTTTATAAGTTATTTATGATGAGGCTGAGAACTAAATGCTGAACATATTTAATGCTTTATACCATGAGAATCACAATTTTTGCTCTTTAAATTTCTTTTGATATATAGTTAATAGAACCTGGGATGATTTCCTATTCAGCAAGCAATGCTCTTCTTTCTCTCCCCAGAAAGAGTGCAGGATGTGATTTATGCACTATGCTTAAACATTACCTTTTCCAGCACTCAATTTTAAAATAATATTTAGATTGTAAATTATCTGGATATAATGCTAAAAAGAGTTAAGATGTTGAAATAAAAATTAAGTATTTTTTCAAAGGGGACCAGCAGGAAACCCACTGAAAAACGTCTTTTGTTGTCTTGTCCAAGAGATGGGTAACTGCAAATACTGTTATTTTTTTTAGCCCAAAATTTGCTACCAATAGAAAATGAATATCTGTAATCAATTAATTAACAATTCCTTCTCATAAGCCATCACTAAACTGCTTTGCAGTGACCTATTATATCATCTAGATAAATTTTCTCATGTTATGTTAGGTCGTCCTGCATGCTTGCTATAATTAAGATAAAGTACTTAGAAGATGTTTCATCAGACTGACTGTGTCCATACACTTACATTGAACAGCTATGTTGAGAAAGCAAGCCAAAATGTTCTACAGAAGGTAAAGATGTTTATATCACTCTATTTTTTAAAATCAATAGTTAATCTTGATTGTTCTAAAATATGTAGGAAAATTTTTTTAGCTATTACCTCTGTCTGCCCCTTATTAACATATGCCAGAAGTGTGTGCTGTGGCAACCTGTGGGCTGTGCAGCCAGGATGGAGAAGCAAGAGGAAAGACTTAAAGCATAAGTCCATGTTGATCCATAGCTCTGCAATGTAGAACATTTCTGTACCCATTTGGTTTCTTCCTGGACTGATACCCCACACCACGGTTCTCCCGAAAAGGATCCAGAGGTGAAGCTTGCAGGTTTGCCTGAATCCTCCTGTGCCCCATCTGCCAGCTCTGCAGGAAGGCACATGGTTAGTCTTTCATTATGATTATTTGAAGAATGGTGGCATTGCTTTTAACTATGACATGGATAATTTCCTTAGGCCTCTCAAACCTTTGATGCATGGCAGGCTGATCTTAAAGTGATCTTAAAGCTTAACATCTCCATGTACTTCCTCGAATAGGAGGTAAGGATGGAGCTTGATGCAGTGAAATGGATAACTGCAGGTGCCTAAGTGAGAGCTTATGGCAATCAAAATCAAGAAACATAAAATGCTACTGTATTCAAATTGTTCCTTGATAACTTCTGAATTAATTTTTGAACTTTTTTTCTAGTGCTTTATTATTAATAATAATTTTATTTTAAAATATGGGATTGTAGAATAAGGAAAACATTCTCTTCTTTAACTTCTTTCAAAAAGATCTCTATTTTAAGAAGAGCTGTTGGCTCCTTCTTTGGAAGGTTGTTCCAGAATGCCCCTTCTTTGATGGGTATAGATTTCATTCTATGAAAAGCCAATTTATTTTTCTAAAACTAATCCTGGAATTAAATACTCTTCTGAAGAGTTATCTGTGAGCTCTGGTTTCTAGACACCATCTCTGTTCTAATATGTTTGTTGTCCACATTAAGTTACCTTGTATCAAATGCCCAGGAGTGGATATTTTGCTGCTTCTCTTCTGGTTTTTTTTTGTTTGTTTGTTTTGGTTTTTTTTTTTTTTTTTGGGGGGGGGGGGGGGTTTTTTTTTTTTTTTTTGGGGGGGGGGGGGTGTTTGTTTGTTTGTTTTTTTTAACCAATACTCTACATTGAATCAGGGACATGGAAAGAAAGTGTGCCTAGGCATCAAAGCAAGTCTTTCCTTCTGCCTCCTCTCTCAGATGTAGTATCACTGCCCTGTGGCTTTGCTGTACGGAGAAGCAGTACCCAAACACTTTAAATGTGCTCTTACAGGTGATTAGTTTTGGTGCAGTTTAGTGCAGCATGTCAAGTTTTGTGACTAAGACTTTATTTAAGTTCTTTTATTGTTCCTCTGTTCCAACTATTCTAGAGGTGCAGGGGAGCCTACAGCAGAATTTATTAGGGACAGCATATCTTTAAAGATTTCAGTTAAAAGAAGTAGTAAGGAAACTTTCAGTCCCTTTTTTATTTGTCCAGACCAGAAGTAACTCGGCTAAAGTTCTTAACATTATATAATTATCTTCTTGCCCTTGTATTTCATTCTTACAGCTCTCAGGCCTGGTGAAGTCATTCATTTTAAAGCACAAGCAGGGACAAGTCTGTCTTTTGCTCACTGCTCTCTTAGTGCTAGGTTGATGGGAGAGCATCTGGTGTTATGCAATATCCATGATAATCAGAGATCAACAAAATGTCTTCAAGACAGTGGTGTCAACTGGAATATTTTTTGGGTTTAATCTGAATAGAAATCATTAGGCCACCTCATGGGACGCAGATAGTCTCTGGTGATGTTAGGCATGTATGGATGAAGAGATGTGTGAACCTACCTGATGTTACATGAAGAGATGTGTGAACCTACCTGATATTATCAGGGCTCTGAAAGCTCATCAAGCACATTTAGTGATGAGCAGGAAAAAAATCCTCTCTGGTGGAACTTGTTCCGTGGTATTTTGCTTTGTCAGAGTTCTGGAGTGCAGAACACATGACACCAGAAAGTGCCCTCTGTCCTCTGAGCCAGAGAAGAATTAAAAATTTGTGGGCTAAAAATTCCTCTGGAGGCTGAACTCTAAGACAGTCTTAAAGTAACTCCTGTCTTTTTCATTTAGAACTGAGCAAGTTAGGCCATCTTGTTTGTACTGAAATGGCACAGTGCTGGCTTTTTTTTTTTTTTAAGTCCCATTTCAATTTGTTGAATTGGACCTGTTTCAAGCTTTTGAAGATTTCTGTCCAACACAAATACAATGGTGTTCTTTCCTGGTGTCCAGCTTATTCAAACACTACTGTAGTTCAGTCATTAAACTCAAGCAAGTCATCCTTTGATTTGACTGTTTCTTCAGCGAGGCTAACCAGTTTCTTATAAAAATTCATATTTTGCTGCTCAGCCTTTTCTAGTATATCACCCAGTTCCAGATTTATATAGAGTTGAATCAAGTGTTGTGGCCTCCTTAGCTGAAGAGGTTTAAAATGAGAGTGGGGCAAGAAACCAGACAGCAGGAAACCTCTTGACTCTCTTGACTGTTTTTCTGTCAGGTTTCTGAATCTGCTCTTCATCTGAGTCCCCTGGCAGTGAAATAAGCCATCAAGAAGATTTCTCAGGGTATCAGGACTGCTGGTGTAGCCAAAACACACTGTACCATGGCTGCAGTGGCGAAAATCATATTTGGTACAAGCAGATGAAGCCTGTAGAAAGCTAATAAAAAATAAATTTAACTCCCTTTCAGCTTTGGGATATTTGTTATTAACATTTACTTAGAACAAAAAGTTAAGAATATGAGGAGAAGGTAGTCCAACTTGATTTTTTGAATCAGAGAAAGAAGTAGCTGTACTAGAGAGACTTGAAGGAGTTACAATGGACATTAGGAAGTCATAGTATACAGATGAATCTTAGTCTGGATTTCAGTTTAAAATAATACCACAGGAAAAAAGATTGAAAATTAAATTTCATTACTTCAGTGGTATGCAATTCTCTTTAAATAATTTCATTTTAATATTAGTTCTAGCAACCGTAAATTGCAGTGGTCAGAAGGGCTTTTTCATGGTAACTTTTATGCCTTATTAAACATTAATAAAAATACTCATTTATGACATTGAATTGAGCTAAGATACTTACCAGATTTAAATAATAAATGAGTGATGAATCAGATCAGAAAATAGGCAAAGAAAATAGTCAGTCTTTCTTCTTTTACATCATAAAAATCTGTTGTACTTCACCGTGTGTGTGTATACACAAGTTCTCACATATCTGTATAACACATGCTACAGTAATTTAAAGATTTGCCCTTCATTTTCTGCCTTACTTTTTAATGACATGTTTTCTGATTTTAATGAAATGAGCTCAGATTGATTAGACTTTTTTAGAAGGAACTCAAGGTGCTACACAATTCTCATGTGATGTAGGAACGCAATTGTTAGGAGTTGAATTATTTGTTACAAAAACTGGAGCAGTTTGCAGAAGTGTTTTTAACTTCATCAGCTAAATTCAGAGATCATATTAAAAGAAAAACCTCTTCATTTCATTTTAAACTGTGGTTAAAAAAATTTTTAAGACCTTTAAGAGGATTTCTGTATCAAGCCATAGTGCAGAACAAGGTAACAGATTAATCTGCATTGAAAGTGCCGCTTAAAAAAATCTCCCTGGACCTACAGGTAAATATTGTGATGAGCCAAGCCCAGGTTGCCCTACTCTAGCAGATTCATAATTAAAACAGACACATGAGGAGACAGGGTCACAAGCAGAGTGTGAAAAAAAGAAATGGATAGGACAAGAGCAGAGGGAAGTTTAATTCAAAAGAAATGAAAACAGTAGAGTACATCTTCCAGATGCTCCATGCAGGAGCAGGTTGAGGACAAATAAGAGCTTCAGGCATTTGGAATCTCCTCCAACCCATCTGTTTTCTATAAATATTAGTGCTTATACATGAAGTATGTAGGCCATTCCTACACCACACATCACAACCGGGCACAGTAGTGTACCACAGGAAACTGGCGGTGCAGTGATGCCAGACCCTGAGCCTGTCTCTGTGTGTTCTGAGTGCTTCAGGCTTTTGCAGGGCTGCTATGCTTTAGACTATGCCAGTTCCCTAGGCTGGCATCCAGCTGGGGCTGCCTCCCCAGACTGCAGAGTCTCAAATGGTTGTCTGCAAGCAGGTGTTTGGATGTGGGTGCTTTCCTCTCTGATGTCAAGTTATATAATGCATCAGTATATTTTTCCCAAGAATGCAGCCAAGATGGGTTAGAAATTGCTCTAAGAGTTATCTATGCAGATGCTTGATATTAAAACTTCCTGGAGTTAAAAAAATTTCTAGAACTTAACTAAGTTGTCCAGTTGTCCCTGCCCACCTCTGCACTGGGGCAGCTGCACCTTGAAGATTTTGTGTAGTTTTGGGAGCTACAATATAAGAAAAATACTAAGTGATTAAAAGGCATCCAGGGGAAAGCTACAAAGATGGTGAAGGGTCTTCAGGGGAAGCCGTGCAAGAAATGGTTCAGATCACTTGATCTGTTCATCCTGGAGGAGACTGAGGGAAAGCCTCATTGCACTCTACAACTTCCTTGTGAGGGGAAGAGGAGCGGCAGGCACTGATCTCTGCTCTGGGCTAACCAGTGACAGGACTTGAGGGAATAGTCTGAAGCTGTGTCAGGGGAGGTTTAGGTTAAATATTAGAAGAAGATTCATTACCCAGAGGATAGTTGAGCACTGGAACAGGCTCCCCAGGGAAGTGGTCCCAGCACCAATCCCTGACAAAGTGCAAGAAGTGTTTGGACAATGCTCTCAGGCAACATGGAGTGACCCTTAGGGATGGTCCTGTGCTGGGCCAGGAGATGGATTTGATGATTTTTAGGGGATCCTTTCAAATCAGGATTTTCTATGATGCTATTTTAAAATAATAAGTTAAAGATCCTTTTCTTTTTTGTTACACATAACTCTAATGATACTTCCAAAAGCACACAGTAAAGTATGAGATAAGTATAATTAGAAAATGGATCGATTGGAAGCGTTAAATATCAAATGGAAGCCTTCCAATAATGGGTGTCTTGAAGATAAATGTCAGTGGATTTGCTTTGTCACCTTTGGACCTTTAGAGGTTGGAGCACTCTCCCCGAGATGGTATTTATATCATTTGCAGCTTCAAGAAGCAAGAAACTTTTCTGAGCCTTTAAAATCAGTTTCTCAAATCCTTAAGTAAACATGATTAAGATTTCAAAAATCTTGACAAACTAATTCCATTTAACTCCAAGTGTATATGTAGATTCACAATGTTAAAATGCAAGTAATTTTTATATAAAATACCTTATTTGAATTTTTAACCTACCTTTAAGAACCCAGGTTTACTAAAACAGGAACTACAAGGTATACCTGACACTGGATCATGTTTGAGCTCTCCTGTTCGGTCAGTGCAGGCACTCCCACTTGGCTAGTGCCCAGTCACAGAATCACAGGGTCAAGTAGGCTGGAAAAGGCCTGAGATAGAGTGTAACCTATGACCAAATACCACCAAGTCAACTTGACCATGGCCCCGAGTGCCACGTCCAGTCTTTCCTTAAATAAATGCAGGCATGGTGATATCACCACCTTCTTGCACAGTCCATTCCAATGTCTAATCACCCTTTCTGTGAAGAAATCTTGCCTAATGTCCAACCTAAGCCTGCCCTGGCACAGTTCAAGACTAAGCCCTCTTGTACTGCTGGTTGTTTGGGAGAAGAGCCCAACCCCCACCTGCCTGCAGCCTCCTTTCAAGTAGTTGCAGAGAGCAATGAAGTCACCCCCAGCCTCCTTTTCTCAAGGCTGAACAACTCCAGCTCCCTCAGCTGCTCCTTGTAGGACACCAGCTCCAAACCTTTAACCAGCTCCATTTCTCCTTTCTGGACATGCTCCAGCAGCTGGATGCTTTTCCTGTAGTGAGGAACTACAGTGAGGAATTGGACAGTTCCGTGTCCAGCCCAGAAATGAACACAGGATTCGAGGTGTGGCATCGCCAGTGCTGCATACAGGAGGACCGTCAATGCCCTTGTCCTGGCCACACTATTTCTGTCGCAAGTCAGGTTGCCACTGGCCTTCTTGAGCCACTGGCCAACTGAGCACACACTGGCTTGTGTTTAGCTGCTGTCAACCAGCACCTCCAGGCCCCTTTTTTCTCTGCAACTTTCCAGCAACTCTTCCCCCATTGTGTAGCACTGGCTGAGGTTGTTGTGACCCAAGTGCAGGACCTGGCACTTGGTCTTTTTCAACCTCATGCTGCTGGTCATGGCCCATCAATCCAGCCTGTCCAGGTCCCTTTGCAGGGCCTTCCTTCCTTCCAGCAGGTCAACACACTGACCCAACTTCTTGTCTGCAGATTTGCCAGTGGCAGATTAATCCCCTCACCCAGATCAGGAAGAAAGATCATCAATGTTTCCATATGCTAATTATCTTCTTAGACAACCCTTCTTAACAGAAATATTTTTGCCTCTGGTCTTTTCTCAAGGTGGAAATAAATTTGTGATTATGTGATAATTAGGGGACTGAAAAACCTTTTTTTTTTTTTTTTTTCTCTTTAGAAAAATCAGAGGGGTAAAATTACTGAATTCAGGTGGAATGATAGATGGTGGGTTCATGTGGGCTTTTAACAGAAGAAATTAATTTTAGTGTCCTGAAAATCCATTAGATTTAGTTACTGGCTTTGGTATTACCTGATTGAACAGTGGTTTTTTTCCCCTCCTCCAAAAACCAAAATACGTTTCTTAGAAAATGGTTTTCTATAGACAGCTAATTTTTTTAGAATTTTTTTTTCCATGGAAGACTAATTTTTTTGTCAGTGTGTAGCAAAGGCCTGTTCTTCATCCTTGTGTGGACTGTCATACAAACCTCATGCATCCAAAGAGTAATTGCAGTTGCTATCAGTACATGGTCCTATTTGAGACACCATATGCAGCCATCCTTATTCCTTTGGTAATGCCTGGAGTTCTGTAGTGAAGCTGTGATGACCTTGTTGCTCCCAGCTTGATTCTCCGTTTACCAGGGAGCTTCTGAAATCACAGGACAGAATTCTTGAGAGGGGACAGTGTCCCACACAACCAGCATTTGGTCACAATGCTAGAAGTTTAAGTTTATGGTGAACACACAACTCTGCATTGAGTTGAGTTTATTTTGTCATTTTAGTATAGACTGAACAGGGAGAGTACCAAAAATACTCTTTCTTGAAAGGAAATTGTCTGTAAGGTAATCCTTTGCCCTTGCAGTGACGAGACATATATTCCAGTGCGATTGTGGCTAAACTAAGAGGCCTGGTTATCCTGGCTTTTCATGACACTAACTTTGAGTGTTTTACTGTGTATAAAGAGGTTTTATAGCCTATATATATATAATAGCACCTAACTTCTATGCAGTACCTGAGCAAAGTTCTTCATCTGGCTGAGACAGCCTCATCTGGCATGATGACATGACAAGCAAAGTAAAGTCAAAGAAGCTACCTCTGATAAAGCTAATGTTTTGTAATAGAAGATTAAAAATAAAACAAAAAAACTACTGCTTATTTCTTTTGGATGCAAAGGGGTATGTATAGAAGATTTACTGGTTTGTATATAGAGTACATACTTTCAAAACTCTGTGGAAACAGGAATTATGTAAGATTTCTCTATCTGGCCTGGTATTTTCTCTCCAGGACTTTCAAATAGAATATAAAGAAGGAAGAGTATAAAAAAATGGAAGTTTGCCTAATGTACTCCTACAATATTCTGTTTATCCCTTCAAGTTTGTTACTTTGGGAATTCCCAAATCACAGCTGCCATCTTTGCGCTTAATTCTGTTTTAGAGATTTCTGTGTTGCTTGATTGTGTAATTGCTTTTGAATTAATTCAAAGAAAATTGACATCCTTACATAATCAATAGTGAGATGCACATTACGCATGCTTACTGTGTGGAGTGAGCTTTGATGGTAATCGCCAGATTTTCCTTTTTCCCTGTAAAGGCATTGACAGTACACAAACGGAATTTCTTCTAAAGAAACTATTGTGAAACTTATGCTTCACATACATCTTTATTTTTAATGAATACCCTTTGGGACATGTTGCATGAGTAACCTGTTCTCAAGAGACTCTGCAAGCAGGATATATGTAGCTTGGGAATTCAAATTTATTACTTAATGTATGCAATAGATAGAACTTAAAAGGTATGAAATACCACTCTCAAAAAGATGTTTCATGTGTCCTTATGTTCTGCAGTGGGCATCAGCCATGTGGGGAAATGATGATTTATTATCCTCGATGTTCTTGAGTTGCCATCTTCCAAGTCCTATTTTTTACTTTCGGGGTTTTAAATGTTAAAAACCTAACAGTTCTAAACCATTACATTTTTCTTATGAACTGCAGTACTGCTGTATTTTACCTTCTCAACAATAACACCACTTTCTGCACTTCTCTTACCTCGTATTAACTGTAGATCACATTGTGTTTTACACTTTGCTGTCACTCTTCATAAATAACGTGGAGCAGTGGCTGGGCTGTGCTAAGCTGGGTCTGGCACCAGAGACAGCCGAGTCCTCAGCTGAGGGTACGTGGTTAGGGCTGGTGAGGGTTCAGTTGTGTCACCACACTAGAGCTGGGCAGAAGTGGGATACCAGAAGTGCAGATGGCCTGAGGTGTGAGGTGAGGTCCCTTGTTCATCCTCTCTGCTTCTGGGTCCATCATGGGTACCCTTCCACATACAGTGTTTCTGAGTGGAGGAGAATGAAAATCCCAGAACTGTTTGAGTCATCTATAGAATGGCATCATGACATTTTCTGCTGAGGCTTCTGTTTCTTTCCTAGTAACACTTAACTAGCTTTGGGGTTTTTTCACTGTTAATGAGCAATAAGTTGATTATCTTGTTGCTCCCTCTAAGAACTTCAACAGAAATGGGAGGGATGGTTTCCTGTTAATGAACACAACTTATCTTCCCTGGTATATCACACTTAAAAATACTAGCATTCGTATGCAGTTATGAGTTACCATTCCACTGAAGATTTAATTTTTAAAAGAATAATTGCTGCTTTCTCTAATAACATACATAAATACCTTAATTTCTTTGCTTTTTTTTTTTTCCACAAAAACTAATACCGTTACATACTTGTACAATTCCTAATAATTAACTTACTCTTACTAAACATGTAGCATTAATGACTGCTAAAGAATATAGCATACATGAGGAATATAAGAATGCTGTGGTTTTTCTGTGCAGGAGGACTTATTACAGTAATTTTATTATCTTACTAAGTAAATTTCAGTTGCGTCCTAACTACTAAACATATATGGTGCAAAATATATTTTACTGCATTTTCATTAATTAGAGTGGTAAGTTTCTTAGATATAATACATATATATTAAATATGGTCTATCAAATTAATTAGTATGCTTAACCATGAGTCTCAAGTTACTTATTCTGAGCCCACAAGCAATGCAGTAGATTTTGAGGAGCTTTTACATCACTACAGCATTTTGTGGGCTAAGTTTACAAAACACTAGACAAAACTCTTTTTTAAAAAAAAGTTTTAAATTATTAATTTTAACATTATGTAATTAAAAGAATAACACTTAAGTGGAAAGCAATAAAAAGTAATTATTATGATTTATTTTACTTCCCCTACTTCCTTCTGGGGACATCAGAGCAGCTGTAATTACTGTATGCAAGCATTTATGCTTGCCAGGGAAAAGCTAAATACATGTAATTGATAGCAACAGCTCAGTTTCTCAAGTGAGGAGAATGAGTACTTATGCTTACATCCATTAATTGCAGTCAGTTTTCTCTTCCCGATGTGCAGCAAGTGACCTTGCCATGGCTTCAAGGAAAGATAGCTGTTTGCTTCATGAGCTGGTGGGGGTAGAAAGCAGATAAATCCAGAAGAATGTGAAGCTTCAGAAATTGAAGTGATCATTTTCTAAATGAGGAAGCAGAATCTAATGGCTCGCTGTAGTCTGAATAACGTCTTTTTTTATCTGTGCATGCTGAATCTCTCTTAGATTGTAGCCTGTTGTCCATCTGAAAGATGGACACCTAAAAGAATGTGAACTACATGTAAGGAGAGGATAGCCTGCATGTAATATGGCACATTCTCTCCAGTTGCTCAGAATAGCAAGGCACTTATATCTGCTCTCCTTAAAATATTTTTTCCAGGTTGCAGATCAGCAAGAATGGTCATACTGGTTTAGCTCCACTGATTAGAGCAGGAAAATTGTTTGCTCTTGTCAAAATGGTTGTTTAGTGTTAGCTGTATAGGCACCTGTGATAAGGGCATTTGGTACATTGTATCAAACTTATGGGCAGCCCTGCAGATGCAGGAGCTTGGGTGGCTCTTGTTGGAGCAGCACTTTGTTTGCAGGTTGTGCACATCGTCACCAAGGCTTTGCGTTTGCTGCCCCAGCGTGAGCTGGTTCCAGGGCCAGCATATGTGCCTGTGAGGAGAGGCTGCTCCTGTTCAGGAGCTTAGCAAAGCTGAGGTATTGCTTGAGTAGTACAAGCAGATGAAAAATAAATGAGGTAGGATCATTTTTCCATGTGGCTTACTGTTCTTAAATGATTATTCTGTATGGTTTCTCCCGGAAGGCTGTATGTGACATCTGTGGATATATGAGAGTGTGAGGCTTCTTTCTCCATCAAAGCAAGTTCACACAGGGTGTTTGCTGAGCTCATTTAAAGCTGCCCATTAGAGTTAACACACTTAACACCCCCTTTCTGCTCAACATGGTGTAACTGCATGACATAGTTAAGTTGAACTCAAAATTATTGTTCTCAGCTTGTAGTAAGCTTGGAAGGCTGCTGCTACTGCTAAGAGCCAGAGAAGAGTTAGAAAGTCTGAAGGTTCTTTATTTTTTTTCCACCCATATGAGATAACCTCTGGTTGTGAAACTACAATTCCCTTTATCTAAAACTCAACATAGCTACAACTGGACTTGTTCCTTTTGACTGCTGCTGAAAACTGGAATGATATTTTTGGAGACTTTAATTGTGCTAAAATATAAGGGAGGTTGAGTGGTAATGGCTGATTTAGATACTGTTTTTCTGTATGTGCAGTTACTTTTCCAAATGTTCATCACTTGTTATTATCAGAACTGAATTTCATCTGCTATTTTACCATTTTACCTTCCATAGCTTGGTATCATGATCTGTAATTCTTCACACACAGCTTAGATCTTACTGAATTGAAGAGTGTTCTGTCTTCATCACTCTTCATCATCTCGGTGTTGTGCCTCCTTTCATCATCCTTATGGATCTGCTTCACAGCAAAATATCTACCTCTAGTACCCTTGTTCCATTGTCAAAACCAAACTATTATGTCTACACTTTTTTTTTCCCCCTCTTACTTTCTGCTTATTAATTTGCAAAAAGAGATTCTTGAAGGAAACAGTATTTTCCAGGGAAGTGCCCTCTTAGCTGTGGGTAGAGGCTACGTGTAGGTCTCCAGTGTCCTTTGCTTTGTGAGTTTCTGGGTTTACTTCCTTCACAGGGCCAATCAATCAGCAGAGGAGGATGCTCTAATATAACACTTATATTATCAGGCTGTTTTTTCCCTTCTTTCAAGATTTGCCAGTGGACTACAGTAAATAATCAGAAGAGCAAAAACATCACTTTCATTATAGCTATATCATTTTAGGTGAAAGGAAGCTTGTATCATGACTGAAGTCCAAACAAAGGTAACAGTAGATGCATAAAATTTGGTGGTTTCTAGCTTTAGTCGTTGGGATCCATCTATTGCAAAAACCTGCTCTTTAGATTTGTGTTTAAGTGTGTATCGCATTTTACCTGGCAGTAAAATTCACGGTGTGGAGGAACATGAAGATGCTAGCACATAATAAGGAAATTTTCAATTCTGTGAGGAATAAGACAGAAGAGTAAGTACAGCAGATGATATTCCAGAAGGCCTGCTATACCTACTTAAAAGGAAAACAAAATACGATGTTAGGATTAGGATAATTGCAGCAGTACGGTTGCTAGCTATAAAACTTTTTTTTTTTTTGTTCACTTCTTCAAGTATTATTGAGGCTTAGTGAGTAATTTCAGGTTCTGGAGTAAATTGAATAAATTATAAAAGTGAAAAACAACTAAAAGAAAAGTGTTAAGATGACAGTATTTCAAACTCCCAGCCATTTTCAAGCTGTGCAGCCTGATAAATTCATGTTCAGCGGCTTGTTGTGGAAGCACCAGTGACATCCAGTGGTGGAATTAGACAGCTCCCAATCTGCTGACTTGTAAGTTACCCAAAGATCTTTAATACTCAGCAATTTGAAGGTGGCAGTTAGGGATTGCTTTATGTCCTGACCCAATTCATCTTATCTTTGTTTAATGCTTTTCATTTTCATAGAACAGGGTTTCTTTTACTGCTGCATTGACAATGAGATTCAATGACTGCCTCCAGCTGGTGTTGCCTTTTTTGTTGCTTTGCATGATATCCTAATTGACATAGAATTGTGGAATCTGCTTCAGATTATGAACTGTATACTTTAGCAAGAGTTTAGGATCATTAAGATTGCATAGCTGACTTCCTGCAGTGCCTATTAGGGATGAATTCATGTTTACTTGTAGTGTTGACAACAGAAGCTGAAACCATATATCCTTCTACTTTATGTAAGAGAAATTGTAAATCTCAGCTGGCTACAATCTGTTATTCCTGTATTAGATTTCTCTCCAGGTTTTTAACAGGTTGTGCTCAATTTGGTCTCTTGATACTCAGCATTAGCACGAGACAAATGCAGTTAGGATGTTAATTGTCACACTCTCTAGATGAAAATTTCATGGCAGTAACAACTGTCTGGCATTTAGCTGCCCTCTAGATGTATTATATCAATTGGAAAGAGTGACTAGTTTTTAAATGCATACATTTTCAAAAATAATTTCAGCAGTTTGTGAGGTTGCTGTTTCCTGTTGGAGATGTAAATGAGAGCAGTTAAAGGCTAGATTCTTCCCTCAATAACTTAGTGGTGTTGGGTCCTTGTACTACTGTCAGCAGAACTAGGAATATTGGATTGTAGTAGGGCTTTGCATATAAAAAAACCTAAAAGTAACCTCTCCAACAGAAATTAGAGTACTTTATTTGTATTTTCTGTCAAGACAAAATCTTATTGAAGAGGCTAGTTCTGCAAAGTGAGAAATGATGTATTTATTTCCATTTTTTAGCTTCATTGTTTTTTTGATTGCCCTAGTCTCTGACAGGGACCATAACTGGGACTGTGTAGAAACACACATGCTATGTATCAGAGAAGAGAGAACTGGAAACCAGACCCTGGTTTATGTCACTAAATCATAATTGGTTTCAAAACTATGTTCTTTATAAGCACTTTGTCTGACTCTTTGCAGATTTGCTCCTAAAAGAAATAGAACATACAGATTCTGTTGTTTTTTAATATATCAAAATGTTAGGAGTCAGGGACCAGGCTCATCACACCTAACTTTATCCATCCAAGTGAGTTGCATGAGCTGGGTGTATAGTCTGCTTTGCCACTCATAGAAGAGGGCAAGTGAAAGAAGGCAATCAAGCACCCACTAAGACACTTAGATGGCTTTGATAGGCTGAGCTGGTTTTGCAGTCAAGAGATCTCTATCCTTCCAACTGTAGACAGTGTCTTGAATGACTCTGCTCTCAAGTCTGTAATAATAGGGCTTCAGGATGTGCTTCAGAGTGTTAGCCATTGCTTCTAAATTACGCAACCGTAAAAGAACGCATTTGAAAAATCACCCATTAAAATGTGATTTCCCAAGCATTGACTTGATTAGCTTCTTTAAAAAAAATTTAAAATGCATGTTTAAAATCACTGGCTGTTTTTAATTAAATTTCCAAACCATGAAAGCTTTTCTTGAATAGATATTTTAACATAGTGCTGCTTTTCCACTGAGTCCGTATAGCATGCAAATAGCTACTATAAACTATAGGCTGTTATGTCTTCTGTAGCAAATCTTGGGGCATGTGCTGAGTGTTTATACACAATTATACTGATAATCAGTGTCCTGTACATTTTATAACAAAACAGAACAGACATTCCCTGTTTATTACTGATTGATTTCTGTTTGTTCCCTAAGGGAACTTTAGGTCTAAACTCCACAAATTAGGACCCTGTAGCAATGTAGGTAAGTTTCTATATTATTTTTCAAACTGTTAGTGTTATTATCTCTGTCAGTGTTATTAGAATAAATCTTCTTAACGCTAAAAATTTATTGGAAAGATGTGTTGACAAAGAAGAAGAATCGAATCAAATCAAAATATAACCTAAATATCATTACTGGTAAAATGTGTCACTTTTAACAACACTCAAGTCCACTCATATTCCCAATTCCAACATGGCAGAAAAGAACATTCCAGCACTACTCTTAATATCACCTAGGGAAAAATCCTCAAGGAGCAAGTTTTTAAAACATATTTGTCTTCAAATATACTAATTTATGTTTATTACCTAATTACATTATAGCTGTTTATAATGGTTAATTATTGAAATAGCTTTTGCTAGTATTCAGTCCCATTTCTCTTAAACATTTACAAATGTGTCTCCATAAAAGAGGTATTTACTCAACAGTTACACTCTACTGAAATTACTGTTTGTACCAAAATTATTTACATAAACACATGAAGGTACTATTGGATACTGTTGAGAAATTACAGCAATGCAGTTACTGAAAATCATAGTAATCAAAGAAGTGGTCTCCATGCTCCACTTCTGGAACTGTTCATCTTCCAGTTTAAATGAACAAAGCTCTATTCAAATCAATTTCAGCCATGACTCAGTCTCCAAATGCAGTCTAAGTGACTGTGTAAGGATCACTGTAAGGTACCAATTTTGTGTAACTGTGCCAATGATGATAAAATGGGACAGCCCAGATGTGAATAGCTGTAAGATAATAAAGCTGAGGCAGTGAAGGATTGGAGGTGCTTTCAGCTAGTTACATAGGGAAATTTGATACCATTTACAGTAAAACCTTAGTCTATACCATATAAATGGGAAAGAGTCACATTCTATGAAACTCCATTGAAATTATCTTATGTTACTGACTACAGCAGCCGAGATGCTTTGCCAATTGTCTTCTCTTCTTCAGAGGACAGTAGAAAGGGATTATGGTGGAATTGCCATCAGTGTTTCCTCTGCTGTTTTTAACCCACTCAGAACTTCTGTTTCTAGTACTGTCCAGCACATCTCATAATTTTCCCCTTCATTCTTACAGCATATTTAAAAACAAATTCTGCTTCTAGAAGGCATTGCTAAGGTGGCCTGCAGCCCCACCAAACCGCAGCAGATGGGCGTTGGCAGACTTTTGCCATCACTGAAAAACTCAGTGTGTGGGAAAGTGTGAACTTTGCTGGAAATGCCTAATTACCTTAACCTTAAGATCCAGCAAAAACATTGTTACCATCATGTCTGATGTATTTTCACAACAAAGAAGTGAACTGCAGAGGCATTGCAACTATTTCCACCATGACAAGAACAGGTTATACCACAAGAAGTGTTATAAGACATTTTCTGTCCCCTCTTGGAGATGGGCAGATCGTGCATTTTCTTCCTATAGAAAATGTCCTTTGATGAAGCACCCTTCATTGGCTCTGCATTGCTGCAGTCAGTTCCTGGCAGAACAGTCAGAACTGTCTCCTGGAAGTTAAGTATTTGATGAGGGCACAGACCTGTCAGGGCTTGTCAGCTATGACAGAGTAAGTCAGTCTGGTTACTTCACCCTGAGCTTGTAGACCATGAAATATTTCTTCTTTCTAATTGCCAGAGACCAGAAGAAAACAGATTGTAGGATCTAACTTCCATCACTAGTGTCTCCTTATTTAGTTTAGGTTTGTTTTGGCATTTGTAATGCAGATGAACCTCCTAAAGTAAATATTAATTTATTGCTACAAAAACTATAGTTAAGTTTTGTGAGACAATTTGTGGGTTTGTCTGAGTCTTTTGTTGCACTGCCAAATAGTGTATTTTTCATGTATTTCCTATATTTTATTTTAAATTGTAGTGATAGACCTTTTTATTGTGTTTTGGTGGTTTTTTTTTGTTTGTTTTGTTTTTTGTTTGTTGTTTTTTGTTGTTTTTTTTTTAATAAGCAGTTGCTTTCCTGTGACATTTAAAAGGGAAGTATATGTGGGAAATCCTTCATTATAGACTAAATGACAAGGAAAAGCTAGAGGCTCAGAAGGGAACTAAAAGACCAAGTACTAGTTATCTATACAAAAAGAGGTTTGTTTTTTTACTACCTTACCACTAAATAAAAGTCTGTGTTAATGTGGTTACTTTCCTTGGAAAGCAGTTGTCCATTTCTTCAGGCCGGATTTGGTGTCAAAGAGGGAACGTAATAGTGGTGGTGGTACATAGGATGATAATACAAAGAACACTGAGATACACAACTGTGACTGCTGAGTTTTTAGGTATTCCTGGAAAGATAGGAACTGTAGCAGGATTTATAAAGTGACATAATGCTTGAAAGAAAAATACTGCGTGTGTGAAAATTTTCATTCATCTAAGCCACACAGGATACTTCAGCTTTTGAAACAAGAAGCAGGACCATAGAATGAATCTGTACCTGAATTAGTGTGTCTGTGGATACATAGTTTCTTTCTTGAAATAAGTTCTACAACTGTTTACAAGTTGTTTAAAATTATTTGTTTCTTAAGTACAAGTATTATCGTAATTCTCAATGTATGGAGACCATAAGTATAGTTGGTAGATAGTTTCTATCAGTGTGTGCAGAATAATGGCAATTAAGTGTTGTCAGAACATCAGCTGAAAGAGGATAGACTTTTCTCACCACTACTATTTTCCCTTATTTTTTTGAGACTTGTAAAAAAAAGAATAATTTTGTCTGTTAGAATGAATAAAGGTAGGATGCTTTTAACACTTTCATGGTCAAGTAAAATTATGGAATTTTTACAAGTAAGATCAGCATTAAACAAATAATTTTGATTTATCGTTTATTGTACATTTTCCTTTTTTTTATTTTATCTGTACTTTTACAGACAGTTAACAGAAGGAGTGTAATCAAATGTCTTACATTATAGCAGTAGACAACATCGGTTAATGGGTATTAAAAATAGTTAATGGATCTCCAGAATTAACTTTTGAACAACTACCTTTTTGATAAAAATCATCTTCACTTAGTGAAGATTGGTAGTTTAAAACAGGCTAGTAAAGATGAAAGTGTTGCAGAAAACTAGAAAATAAAGTGTGTGAATTGGCTTTGTTTTGCTGTAACATTCTGAAACTGGGACAAACAAGCTTGGCATTGGGGCATTTGGAAGTAAGCAGTCTCCAGCTGCTTTCATGACACAGGAAACTTGCCACATGATTACAAAAGCATGGATAATGCTTCAGTGATTGTCCTGGAGTTCTTCTCTGGCTCTACAAATGGAATTTGAAGTTTGGCTGGCAATGAACAGTAATAATCCTTTGGATGTTTATAGAGAGCACAGAAAAGTTTTAAACTCTTAATTTCATTTTATTTCCTGCAGACATGCAGAGTGTGGAAGTGTCTCATTGCAATGAAATCCAGCCATTGTCTTCATCTTAACTTGAATATAATAATCTATTTAAGCTGTTGGATACAAAAAATTCAAGATGCTTTCCTTGACCTCATAATGTATGATGCAAATTGTTACATTCTATAAAAAATACCTATTCTGTGTCTCTTTCCCCTTGTTTACAAGCTCAGCTCTTTGTGTACTTTCAGAAGGAGGTGATGCAACTTCTCAGGGCCCGGAAGAGCAGGCTGCTCTGCAGGGAGGGAACTGCATGAGCCAAGGCAGGGCCAGTGTCCTCAGTGACACCAGCAGCATTGTGCTGCCCACACACATCACCTCATTACAGTCCCCATGTGTGTACTCAGCCTGCTGGGACAGCCTTCCCCACTCACCTTTCATACACACAGACACATGCAAACATGCAGATCCTTCAATTTTTATGACTCAAACCATACTCAGGTACATGTACTTGTATGTAGACATACACTCGCTATTTATAACTGATTAAGAAGAGCAGAGGAGGTCCAGTGATGGAAATCAGGACTCAGACAAGAGTCTGGATTGCCAGTCTGAATTGGCAGTCTGGACTGAAATCAGCAAGGCAAGATCAGGTGTGGGCACAGGTGTCTGCAGCATTTCTCTGGCAAGAGCCTGAGTGCAGCAAGCCCCAGCCCAAGGGTCAGAATATGCGTGAGTGGAGGCCTCAGGGAGGATTCTCACAGCCCAGTCTCTCAGACTTGGTTTAGGGCCCTATGGACTGTGTTCAAATAGGTGTGCAAAATACAAAGATCCAGTTCAAGAGCAGCAGAAGTTACTTCTACCAAGGGTCTTCCCAGAATCTGTAGTAAGCATTTTTTTTAGCATGGTATGGAACCAGCTCTGTTTGAGCAATTCACTGTGTTCTTAATGGTAAACTTGGCACAGTGAGATGTTTGAGTCCTCAAGCCCCCAGTCAACATTTTATAAATGTAAACATTATCAGTCAAATGAGTTTTGAGATTTAAGAGAAGATATTATTTGATATTGACACAATATTTTGAACATTTATATACATTGATAAAACAGAATCTCATATCATATCTGAAAATGTGAATTTGAACAACTTCCCAATTTGTACCAAATACTTTGTATAGGTCCCTGTTTAAAAAAAAATAGATATTTGTCTTCTTTCCATGTAATCTACAGCCATATATTAGGAACATAATGCTTTTAAGACCATTTTCAGTTTGCCTATTGTTCTTATTTAGAAATTATGTTACTGTTTATTTTACTGTTTAGTATACTTAGTAGTATAACAGGTTTACTTAGTATACTAGTTTGTTATCTAGATATTTAGTATTGTTCAGTACCAGCTCTTCTTTTTCACAGCACAGCAGTTCTAGAGGCAGACAGAAGGACATCTTTGGACATGGTTATTTCCCCCATTTTGTGACAATGAGTGAGTGCCAGCCCCGTGTTTCTGTGCTTGAGAATAAGAACAGTGATACAACCTTGGTTTTTTTTACCTGAAATTAAGTTTTAGGGGAAGCTTCTGAAAAGTGTTTTCAGATCTGATAGAGAGCAATTAAGTTTTTTTCTAATACAACATTTTGAAAAAAGCAGTTAAGTTTCTTTTTGAAGGAGAGCAGGATACCAGACATATCAGGAACTGCAAACATTTAAAGTTCCCTGAGAATCTGCTTCTGTGTAATCTGGGTAATATAAGCCACACCCTCCTGATAGAAGATGTCTGTGTATGAATCCACAAATCTGCTGTTACTTACTGTTGGCTGCAAAGGCAGGGAGCTCAGTGAGTTGCCAGGTGAAGGACAGGAACCTGAGCAGATGATGGGTACATTGTCTGAGCTTCCTAAGTTTGACCCTTGTGTAGGCAAGCCTCCAGTGGCACCACTCATTTTCTTTCATCTTTTATACCCATTCAAATATGAAGATAAGAGCTGGAAGCAAATTAGTGATTTTCAATTATGTTTCTCTCCACTTCATTTTTACATATAAATTAAATCAAATCAAACCCCTTACAATGTGAATTGTGAAACCAGCAACATCATATGTACTGGCATGCTTTCTGCAAACTGAAGGAAAGAAACATGTATTATGTTAGGACTGCCACTCATTAAAAAGTCTAATTGGTTTGCACTAAGCTTTTGCATGTGGTAAAATTGCATCTGTGAGAGAGATCTTTTTCATCTGCCCTGGGTGTCATTGTTTACCCAGCTGAGGTACTGGGGGGCAATTTAGGAGCAAGCTTTAGAGTAGGAGGTGTCACATGCTGAGACTCACCATTAGGGCCATGTAGCCAGCTTCATACTAAAGTTATGTCCTTCAGTAGAAACCCACATTTATGGGATAGCAGGAAACAACTCTCTTGTTTGGCACAAGGCAATGTAAAGGAAAGCTTGGGAAAGCTTTGCAGGAAATGAACTGTGTCTAATCCAGTTTGATATAGTAGGCAGCATATTATTAAGCCAAATCGCCATGTTTATCCCTTTTTTCTTTGTACCTTTGTCACTAAGGCCAGTACCCTTCCCTCTTCTGGGCAAGCTGTTGATACTGCAATTGGAGGGATGAGAAAGCCTTCCCTCTGTCTCCTCCCCTTCTTCCACCCATGATGTCTTTCAAGTTCTTGCCAGTACTTACTGCTGAATAAGATGCAGCACTCCATTAAAACCCAAATCATTGAAATAATGAACTGTAAAAACTTGCCAGGGGCAAAGTGTGTTTTGTTAAGATACCAGAAAAGATCCACAAGGGCCTGGTCTTTGCATTTACTCCCATCAAATGAAAGAGAAAGCAAGGAAAACAGCACAGCTACTAGGAGGGTATCCTAATTTTATTTTGAGACTGCTTGTATTTTCAGCATTGAATCCACTTTTCCTTTTTGCCCAGGTCTGTTGTTTTTTTTCCTGTCATTTTTATGTCATCTTCTTTCATGTTTCTTGTTCCTTGATTTTCTTTTTGAGTGATTCTGGTCAGGTGAAATGGCAATTGGCTCCCTTACAGGCCAGCTCAGATTTGCAATTTATTTTTGCCTGTCACCTGTTGAAAAAGGACAGGAGATTCCTTCTCTGCCAAGAGAAGAGTCCGTTAGTGACACAAAAGCAGCAGCTGCATCACAGCAGGGATGCACAATAGTTGTATGCATCACTTACTCTTTATCTGCTACGAGACATTGGGACAGATTTGTTTCCTGTAATTCTCTACCTAGGAAATAAAGAGTCCATATAGTGCTTAAAATCATCTGTTTTCTATTTTAACACTTGAAATGACATTTCTTATCCCACAAAACCTTCTAGAAAAATTATTTAAATACAAACAGGAATTTGTACAGCCAAAACATGCTTCTAGTACTGTGCTGCACTGTTTCTGTTTTTAAGTTGTGTAACCTTATCCAGAAGGTGTAGTAGCACAGTGGTGAATCAGGAGACTTTTCAGAACACTTCCAAAATCTGTGATTCACTTAGACTGACTTGTTTGAGAATTCAGATTATAGTCCAAAGCCATAATTGTCTTATTGATGCAGAAAAAGCAGCAGCCAATGTATTCATAATTTCTTTCCTTATTCTCCATGTGTTATATTGAAGCTAGAAACATTGCAAATATAAATGGTTGTGTTGTATTTCAGTTTTCTTTAAAAGAAGGGAAAATTAATAAAAACTGTAAGATTCATACGTGGGTTACAGACAAGAAATATGAAGAATGCTGTGGTCACCTTTTAAGCCTCCTGTATTCTGTTCTTTTATGCACCATCACACTGATCTTTGGCACGTTGCTCCCTATGGAGACAGTTCATTTTCAGTCAGCTATCCTTCCATAGTTTTTGCCCAGGCCTGGTAGTGATTGGGTTTCAAACATCCTTTCCAGTGATGGAATTTCATATACTCTTTTTCTTTGTTTTCACTTCTTCCTGAAAAAATACCTTCTGTCAGAGTAACATGGTAACATTAGCAGTGCATGCAGTGCAGTGTGTTGAACTAATTGCCAATTAAATAATAGGGAAGGCCAAGATCTAACAGAAGATCATTGTGCACAGTTCATTAACTATGTTTCACAGAACCAAAAGCATGCCATGTGATTTTTAAAAACAGTTTTAAGGAATGAACAGTTTCTTCTTAATACCGAATAGCTGCAATGCAGAACAGAATGGAAAGATAAGCAAACAAGCAGTCTCTGGGTTTTCAGTTCCTCCCCTTCCCCGAGGTAGATATTGTACAATTCAGACATTTCTGTGGATTAGTTTATCATCTCCATCAGGTGAATGGCTTAAAAAAAGACATGGGGATAATCAGTATCTTAGTTCTCTGATGTTCAATTACAGTCAAATAGGAAATATTCAGTAAGATTGAGGAAAGCACTGCAGATGCCTTTCAGGCAGATTTCAAAATATCTGAGTGGCTTAATAGAAAAAATCATGAGAATAATGGAAGTATTTGAAAATATGCTTTATCATAAGGGGTGAATACCAAGGACTCAACTAATACCTACAAGCAATTGTAAAGTACTAGAGGAGGAAGTTTTTGTTTAGTAAATAAAGGTGCAAAAAGTCTGGTTCTTGATGCTGCTGGTTCCTGCCACTAGACAGATGCAGTCAAGAAGTTGAATGCATGTACATGTAATCTGAATGTGCTTGAAATTAGGAAAAAATGGCCAAAATCACTTAATATTAAGTTTCAACACACCGCACTTAGAGGATGGCCAGGGTATCAGATCCAGCCAGCATGGGTTTAGGAGGAGCAGGTTGTGTTTGACCAACCTGATCTCCTTTTGTGATCAGCTAACCCATCTGGTGGGTGTGGGAAAGGCTGTGGATGTTGTCTATTTGGACTTCAGTAAGACCTTTGACACTGTCTCCCACAGCACACTCCTGGAAAAGCTGGCAGCCCGGGGCTTGGACAGGAGCACTCTTTGCTGGGTTAGGAACTGGCTGGATGGCTGGGCCCAGAGAGTGGTGGTGAACGGTGCTGTGTCCAGCTGGGGACAGTCACCAGGGGTGTCCCTCAGGAGTCTGTGCTGGGGCCAGCTCTGTTCAATACTTCTATTTGTAACATGGATGAGGGTATTGAGTCTTTCATCAGTAAATTTGCAGATGACACTAAGCTTGGGAGCATGTGTCAATCTGTTGGAAGGTAAGAGGGCTCTGCAGAGAGACCTGGAATGGTTGGATGGATGGGTGGAATCCAATAGGATGAGGTTTAATAAGTCCAAGTGCCAAGTCCTGCATTTTGGCCACAATAACTCTGCAATGTTATAGACTGGGGACGGTGTGGCTGGACAGTGCCCAGGCAGAAAGGGACCTGGGGGTACTGGTGACGGCAGCTGAACATGAGCCAGCAGTGTGCCCAGGTGGCCAAGAGGGCCAATGGCATCCTGGCCTGTGTCAGGAATGGTGTGGCCAGCAGGAGCAGGGAGGTCATTCTTCCCCTGTACTGGGCACTGGTGAGGCCACACCTTGAGTGCTGTGTCTGGGCCCCTCAGTTTAGGAAGGATGCTGAGGTGCCTGAGCACCTCCAGAGGAGGGCTTGGAGCACAAGCCCTATAAGGAACAGCTGAGGGAGCTGGGTGTGTTTAGCCTGGAGAAAAGGAGACTCAGAGGTGACCTTATCACTCTCTACAACTCCCTGAAAGGTGACTGTAGTCAGGTGGGAGTTGGTCTCTTTCTCCAGGCAGCGACTGACAGAACGGGAGAATACAGTCTTAAGCTGCACCAAGGGAAATATAGGGTGGATATTAGGAAAAAGTTTTTTATGAAAGGGTGATAAAGTACTGGAATGGTCTGCCCCAGGGAGGTGGTGGAGTCACCCTCCTGGATGTGTTTAAAAAAGGATTGGATGTGGTACTCAGTGCCATGGTTTAGTTGAAGTGTTAGGGCATGGGTTGGACTCAATATCATAGAGGTCCCTTAGAACCTAGAGATTCTCTGAGTCTGTGAAAAAATGAAAAAATGAGACATAAGAAGTGAATTCTGTTTGGGTAAAATGTGGGAGTGTAGAAGATGTTAGAGTGAACAGCATTTCATCTTGAGTAATGTGATTTAAAGTGTTAGTATTAAATTAATTGGGGAAAATGGCTAAAATGGTTAGAAGAAAAAAAAAACCAGGAAAGTAGAGAGTACCCAAAAATATTTTAAAAATAGTTGAAAATTATATTTTTAATAATAGATATAGAAGTCAGTCTTGAAAATCTTTGCCTGTATCATTTGAAGTGTCAAATTTAGTTTCTCAATACTCTCTGACATATGGTCTATTGCGGTAATTTAAAATTACCATGAAGCCTGGTTTTTAACAGAGAAGCAGTGAGATCTATCCATGGTCTGGATTTTTGTCTTGCTGCTGATGAAATGATCAGTGTGCTGGTTATAAATACTTTTTTTCTTCTGGTAATTTATTTCTATGCAAACAGAACACCTTTCACCATAATTCATAACCCACTATCATCTCCAGACCTTTTGTAATTGATGTAGCTATTGTCAAGAAGTTTTTCTTCTACAATCGTTTCTTCCTATATTTTTGATATCCTGCTCACAGCTTTGTTTGCAGCTTCCACAGCTGTTTGTAGTATACAGAAAATAAGTGGGTTGGAGTATTTTTAATTGTTAAGAGCAATAAAAGTTGCTGCTCACTAAAAAATAATCTACTTTGAGCCTTACTGGAGCATTGCACTTTATTTTCTGGACTCACAGTGTCCTTTGCAGAAAATACTAAAAGGAGGTGCTGTAAAATGGTGTTGGGAACAGGGAACAAGGCTTGTCAGTCTGAAAGAATCCCACTCTGGGGGAACCAGAGAATATAACCATGCCAGAATACTATCATCTGCCTTCTGTTTGCAGCTCGAGGTCTTGAAAGGCAGTGAGAGCTCTGAGGTAGGTCAGTGAGTTTCAGCCAGCTGCCTCAATGCTGGTACTTTCTGCCTTGCAGGAAAGTGTTTAGTAGTTACTGAAGACCTCAAGAGATGGGAATGTCACTATATGCCTTGCTAAAATTTTAGCATACATCCCATCTAAATCATTGCAGAATCAAATTCCAGATTTTTGGTTTTATTACGTCTTTTTCTAGAAGATAGCGGTACCCTTTTGTCTCCCATATTTTCAAGCCATACTTATGTTCTGTAACCAGGATACTCCCCAGTCATCTCCTTGCTATGCCAGACAGGTCAAACAAGCAAAGTTCTTGCCATAAGGCATTTTCTCCACTCCTTTTGCATATATATGTATATTTTACATCTCTGCATGCTCTTTTTTTTAAAAGTTTCTTTAAAAAGTCACTCAGCATCACAATTATTAATAGTGTTCACATATGAGTCATGCTAGTTACAAGCAAATTTGCTCATTTCTACCAAGTAAATTCACATGATAATTGTACTTCTTAGTCATTTAATCCCTAAGGGGCGCACAGTTCTTTTAGTCACAGCATTGTCCTGGAAACCTCAGTAAAATAGCTTGTCCACTGTATTCCTTAGATGTTTTTCAGTTGCTGCTGTCCAGAGAGCACCCATTCTGGTTTATGACCTCCATAATTTATTCCTTTTTGCCCTGAATGCCTTGGTTTTCTAAGCATGGAAGAACACTGTGGCTGCTTTGTACTTACTGTTGTGCTTTTTTAAAAACCAGACCTTTTTCATTTGCGGTTATACCAGGAGTGAATTTACATTTACTTCCAAGTGACAAGTATTACCAAGCTGAACAGCTCAAAAACCTCCTCTGAAATGTAATTTCTTTTTCCATGTCCTTCCTTTGGCACTATTACATGGGAAAGACCCAAGACTGCAGAGCTTTGCTTGTATCTTGCAGTTGTGTGCCTGCATAGCAGCACAAACATTGATACAGTTCTGAAAGGGAAGACATCAGAAAGGAAGTTTCCTGTGCCAAAGTGACCCTGAAATATAGCCTCAAAAAGATACACTTTAAAGTCTCTTGTTGAATTGAAGGAAATTTTTACTATGCCTGCTGTAAGAGCTGTTAACAAGGGCTGTCAGACTTCTTTCACCTGAGTGTTACTGTAACATCTAACCCGAATCTGTTGGGAATTAGGAAGAGAAGTGGGTTATACACCACATAGGAAATGAAAAATTAAATGTGCAAAACCAATAACAGAAAGTTGGTGATTCAAACAGAAAACAACTGCTTAGAACCATCTTCATTGTACATATTCAGTTTTGAATACAAAATTGTTCAAAATATCTTCAAAATATATACAGATATTAGTCAAATTCATTAAATTGTTTCACAACAGCAGATGATCACTTTCAGATAAACCTCTTCAGAATTTATTTTAATTTATTAATAGGCTTTTACATTTTATTCTACTTAAATCCTTCCATGCCAATATGCCATACTGACAAAGGACTGTATGCTCCTGTTGTCACATTTCTGCAAAACTTTGCACTTGAGATCATGTGTTGGATCACAAATACTGAAATTATAGCTCTTCAAAATTGCCCATACATTTCTGTGTTTGCTTTAAAAGGAAGGCCAGATTACAGTATTAAAATAACTTGCCAAAACAAATAGTAATGTAAGGCATATCTAAGATAACACTGACTTATTGTCAAATTTCAATGTCTTACAAAAGGATTTTTTTGTTACGCTGTCAGCACAGAAGCTATCTGTGCTGTGACCTAGAGTTACTCTGTAGATACTCTCTTAAAAGAAGAGGAAGGTGATACATAAAGCTGTGATGCAAAATGCCTGGTTACTTTAATTGTGTGTATCAAATATTTTGTAGTTATTTTCCCCACTAGAATATTTTCTCATATTGTTGGTACTGTGATGGAAATTGTATATTTTTTTTTACCAAAAGAAGGCAAATACCCCCAGAGAATGTTACAGAACAACCGTTGTATATTACACATTTAAAAGGTGATTTATTGTAATATTTTGAGAAATGGATATACTAAATGCCTAGATTTGTGTTGCTATAATGATTCATTTGACAGATACATAAGCAGACCACAGAATGTGATTATAGAGCAGTTCTGGGTAGCTACATAGCCTTTAAAATATTCTTATACATGGTAAACTATGTTGTTATATCTCCAGTATGAAAGCACAGAGATTCCAGTGAAGGTATGAGACAATAAAAAATCAGAACATTAATATTGTGTGAGTACTTAACAGTACAGTTTGAATGACCAGCCTTGTTTGTTGAACAGTTTTGGTCACATATAACCCCCAAATAAACCTAAATAATTGGAATAATAATAATAATAACAACAATAACAACAACAATAATAATAATAATTTAATTTTTATCCCTAAGTTGAAAATCAAGAATTAGGAAATGTCACTCTTCGGTCAAAGATGAAAAACTTTGGGTCATAATAGGGAAAATGAATAAAATTTCAGTGCATATTCACTGTCTGTTCAGGTTTTACAAAGCAAAGACTATAAACTCTCTTCAGTGCTGAAAAGCAGGAGTAGTAAGCACAGAACCCTAACATTACTACATACTTTCTCATACTTTCAAATCAGAGCTATTATTCAAAGCAGGTAGGATTCCTGTTATGAAAGGATTGTCTTTTTCAGACATAATTTACTTCAGTTTTCATTGTATCTGTTTTGTGAGCAGCTCCTATACAGGGAAAGCAGCCCCTATGTTGGAGGTCATGTCAGGTCAGTGTCAGAAATGCAGTAAATAGAGATGAGCTGTGCAGGACCTGTAGGCAGTTGTTTAATGAAGTCTTGTGGGAACTCTCTTCCGATGCGTGGAAAAGCATGGAGTTTTGCTGCAATATATGACAGCATGACTTTGCATTTAGCACCTTTTAAGTGAGGTTATTTTGATTTCTTGGCTCATCACCGTAGTGAAATAGCATTTGTGAGAGAATACACTCATGTGTTGTGTTCAATAGAATAGTTACCAACTAAAACATTTTTAGTATTTGAAATTAGTTGATGGAAGTGGACTTCCCAATGCGACTTTGATAACTTAAAGAGAAATATCTTTTTTGTGGCTGACATGCCTAAGCTGCAAAATGTATCTTTTGACACCAAAATATGGGAACAAGATCCCTAAAATGAAGTTTTCTAGGCTTCATTCCTGCAAATTGATAACTGCCTCTTGTGATTTTGCTGTGTTTCCATTCTATATTTAAACATTTGCATACATGTCAGTAGATCAAACTTTTGGCTTTCGTATATCTGTGTGGGTTTTTATTTTTTTTCCTTGGTATTCAAATATAAAAAGCAAAGCAGAATGTTTTGCATGTATAAAATCAAACGGTTCTCTTTTGGTTTTATTTATAGACCTGTTATTGCTTAGAAGTGATCTTACAGAGTTCTCTGCATTCAGTCCTTAAACTGATTACTCATAGTTTTTATAATATAATTCTCATACTTCATATACAGACATTATTGTATTTCAGAGGTAAAATTCTGGCATTTTCAAATGTATTGCATTCCAAAGATAATACACTCACACTCTCATGGAGCTTATCTTTCACATAGTTGTAGGAATTCAGCATCAGGTCCATTTCAGTGAACTTTCTGGTTGTTTTTGAGGGGATTGCCAGATCTGGTTTCCTGTGTAAGGTGAGCCTGCAGCAGCTCCCTGTGCCCGTGAGGGCCTGCAGTGATGCTCAGCAGCTCGCAGTGCATGCACAGCTCTGTGTGTGGCTGGCCACCAAGGGAAGCAGTCCCAAGAGCCTCGGGCTGCCTGGCTGATCAGGGTGGATCCCTTAGTGGAAAGCATGTGTGCATACACACCTGGACCCCTCTCTGCTATAGCTGCCTTTAGGCATCCACCCTGGATGCCCACCTGTCCCCAGTACCTGCTCCAAGCCTCTTGCCGTACTTACTGGCTATTTTATGGCTGCTGGCAATCCCACACTGGCATTCACACCCACACTAGCATATCCAGTCAGCTTCCATAGCTGCTGCTACCCTGGATACATGGATCCCTGAAGCCTGTGGCCCCTTTTCCAGTTGCCACCACTCAGACCTCTGACACGTTCCATTGTCTCCTGCTGCTGCCACCACAGAGACCTGGGCTCATGGTCACGTCCCAGTGGTGAGCACCTGTGTGTCTGTCCACACACATGTGCACAGAATAGGGACCTGTCCCCCAGAAGAGTCACAACCAGACCCTTTTGTCCCATTGCCTGTCCATTTTCCCATCTATTTTCTTCCTTGATCCACCTTGATTTAATCTGAGTTCAATAATGAGATCAAGATTCTGAGTAGTTTTGAGAAAATATGATTTCTTATGTCAGGTGTAGTGGTTCTGGCACAGGGATTTCCAAGGGCTGTTCTGATGGTGTGTGTCTTCATGTCCCTCCTTGTTGGCTAAATGTTAAGAGAGATTTCTGTACATGCTGTGTGCCTCTGAGTCTCTACTGGCATTGATAGATAATCATGTATGAAAAGTATCAACTGGCAATTAGGAAGAAAGAAATTAAGCTTTCAAAAATTAGGTTTTTTTCTTTTTTCTTTTTCTTTTTTTTCCCCCAAAAAATATGGGCTACATAAACAATGCTTTAGTTGCAGGTCAAGAAACCAATAGAATGAAACCATTACTTATCTGCTAAAATCTTCAGACTACAGCTAAGCCTACCTCATGAGTTTGTATTCTTGAAAAGTAGTCTTCAAAACACAGAGGATCTTTGAAATGGTGATGGTGGCTAAAACCTATAAAAATGTCAATGGATCTCACCAACATCTGTTCTGAAATGTGTAGGCTTAAAACCAAAAGGCACAAATAATGTATTATTCCAAAATCCACCAGCAAATTCTAGTAAACATTGAATTGATTTTCCTCTTTTCTCCTTTTTGCAGCTGCTAGTCTGCTTCGAACTGTTTATTCATAGGATGAAAGAGATGTTTTTAAGTATTCTCAACATTTCCAGGTGATTGATGTAAATTTTAAAAATGCTACTCTGATTTCAAGAGAGTTGCTAGGAAACATGCATTTTGAAGATGAAATCTCCCACTGAGCTTGTCTTTGGCTGTATAATAGGTATGTTATAGGGTATCCTGAGTTACAGATTTTATGGATAAACTGTTAAATTTTTATGTATATAAATACATCTGCTGTGAACTTATTGAATATACATGATTCATTCCAGTATCTTCATTTACTGATGAATAACAAGGTATTACTAAGTTCAAAAAAATGTGAAAATCAAATGAAAATGCCAAGAGCATGATAAAGATTTTTTTAACAGCTTTTATTTCATTTTTCTGAAACATAATATGATTTTTTCTTAGAAATGGATCTCTTTAAGATTTAATATCAATATGGTGTCCTGATTAGTATGTTTTTTCTTTTGTAAACTTTAACAAAATTTAAAACCCAAAAAAATAACAGCAATTATACACTTAATTTTTCTGAAGAAGTTAATGTGTTTTGTCCCTTAAAAGTTATTGACCACAGTAACCTAAAAATCTGTATTATCATGAAGGAATACCCAGATTTAGCATGTAGTATCCTACGGGATGTTCAGGATTTGGAAGGAGATTTATTGATTTTTGTGGCTGAAATATTTTACCTGTCAGTCTTTAAGCAGCAAAGTCCTTACAGCAAGCTTTCACAAAAGTGAATAATGCCTGTGAGATATAACAGTAGTAAGGGATCTTTTTCTTATTTATTACCTTAGAAGAAAGAGCAACCAGTTGCTGATAGAGCAAATAGTGTGGATAGGGACTGTCTGCCTGACCCTTTGTTGCTGACATGTTAATTAAAGACACTGCATAAGTAGCACTAAGCAACACTTCATGATCTGAAAGTATTCCAAAACTATGTTTTTGCAGCTGACTTAAGAAAAGTAACTAAACTGTATTAATGATTAATGGTAAAGATGATTTGTTGAGTTTACCACAAATTAGATGATGCCTAATGTTCCTGAAAATACGTGTTTGTAATAGTATTACAGATGACCCTTTGTTAGAGAGGTGTTGGTTAGCTGCAGGCTGAGACATATGTGTGACTGCTCTAAGGCCTTTGTAGGAATGTTGATTCATAATGAATTGGTAGATGCAAATAAGAAAAATAAGACATATTATTAGTTTTGTGAACTATGAGGACAAAATAACAAAAAGACAAAACAGAGAGAAATCGTGAAAATGGGAAGGATGATACAGCTTGTGTTGGTGCATTCTTCCTCAAGTGCAGGAACCTGCATTTGCCTTCATAGAATTTGAGACAATTCTTCTCTGTCCATCTCTCCAGCCTGCTGAGGCCCTTCTGAAGGGTTCACAGCACTGTGTTATATCAGCCCTCCTGTCAGTGAACTTACTGAGGATACATCTTCATCCAAGTCATTGATGAATATGTTAAACAATACTGGGCCCAGTACTGAACCTTGGAGGTTAAACCCTGTGCCACTTATGACACTGTGGGATCTGCTGTTCAGCCAGTTCTCAATCCACCTTGCTTTTCACTGATCCAGCCTGCACTTCCAGAGTTTTCCTATGAGGATGTTGTGCAAGACAGTGTTGAAAACTGTGTTGAAGTCAAGCTGAAAAACACTCACTGCTCTCCCCTCATTCATCCAGGTAGTTATTTTATTGTAGAAGGCAATGAGGTTGGTTAAGCATGATTTTCCTTTAAGGAATCTTCATTGCCTACTCCTGATGGCTGTCTTGTTGTCTGTGTGGATAGAAATGGCCTCCAGAATGACACACTACATCAGCTTTCTGAGAATTGAGGTGAGGCTGACTTTTTTGAAGACCGAGGTGGCCTTTGCTTTCTTCCAGTCCTCAGGGACCTTTTCTGATCACCACAACTTTTCAAAGATAATCCCAAGCAGCTTTGGTAGGGTGTCCATCAGCTCTCTTCGATCATCCTCTTTTAACCAGTGTTCCCACTCCATGTAGCAATGGACCCACATTATGTCTTTTGTTTTCCTTTAGTTATTGGTGCCATTGAAGAACCCTTCTTGTCTTCCTTGTCTTTTTTTGTCCAGATTTAATTCCAGGTGGTAGTAAATTCCAGATCACCTACAAGGTACAGGTTCTTTGTATTTCCAAGCCCATGTTTATTAAGCAAAATCACAGGGCTGGTTGAGTTATCCAGTCATGATAGAATCACTTGCTAATTTAGCCTGTTAAAATATGTTAATAAACTGATTCTGGGTTTGTTTGTTTGTTTGTTTTTAATTATTGGTTACTTAGCACCTGTAAGCAGTTAAAAATGTTGAGTTACTGGAGGGGAAGAATTAGATTGCATGTTGCTCCAGTTGTGTGCTTTTTTGTTATGTCATTGCATATTGTCCTTGAAATTGTAAATTCTGTTCAAGAAGAGCATCTTACTTATGGGCTATCAAATTGACATGCTTCTTAGCTGGATTTCATTAATCTCTCAAGGGAGAGTGTAGCTATATTTGTTAGATAGATTGAAGTGGAAAATATTAGAAGCACGACTGCTGGTGATGGGCTGTTTGGGCCAGTGGGCAGTATTGTGAGCAGTGGATTTGAGATTCCATTTACACTTGAACAAATCTGTCAAAAACAAAGATTATAATTATAGAAGTCGAGGAAATGAAGTATTTCTGCAAGATTTTATGAAGGGAACTAAAGTCACTTTTGGACTCCTAAGTGAGAGCCAGCTAACACTTGAAGTCTTTGGCAAATATAGCAGTGCTGTAAGAACAGGGCTGGCTTGGAACTTTGCTTGCAGCAATCCCAGACCACTGAAATGAGACAAATCTTTTGAGTGGCAAGGAACTTGACTGTCATTACTTTTCCAGTAATAGAGAAAGCTATAAATGCTAGTGGCTAAAGTATTGGCTTCAGAAGTAAATTGAGTTGTGTGTGGGTGATGATGCGAAGCTAGACTTACGAACAAGATTCAGTGCCCTTTTTAATGGCACGTTTTTACCTAGATGTCAGAACTCATTCATCGATCACAAAATTAATTTGCAAAGGCCAAAATTAAATAATATGCAATGTACGTAATGGTTTTTTAAATTAAAACGGGGGTTTTTTTGTATTTCTACATACTGAGCAACTAATAAAATTTGTGAGGAATTACTTATAGAAGAAAATGCCAGCTCTGTTAAGAAAATAATGACAAGGAGCAATTGCATGCTTACAAAAATCACTGAAAGAGTCTGAAGTAAAAACAAATGCAAAACACTGATCAGGCTGAAGTATTGTGTGACTCCTAAAAGACTTTGATTATGACTTGCCACTGCGTTCACTTGGGAGTGAATTATTGTAATTATATATATTCATTTTTTGAGAAATGGTAGAGAACCACATATTTCTCCTAGATGTTTGTATCTATTTACAGTCCAGTCTGGACGGAATCTCTGCCAGTTCTAAAACTTGAATGTCTATAATTATCATAATACACCAGGAAATGATGATCATAACAAGCATCTTGATTTACCTCTTCTAGCTAAGTGTACCATGCCAGAGCTCCTAAACACTTTCTTTTGTCCGTTCTCTTCCCTTTCAGCTCTTGGGGTCCTGACTGGGGCCCAGAGTGGATGTCAGGGGCTGATGCAGTAATCACATTGCTCCCACACTGAAAGTTTTGGCAAGCAAGGTTCAGGAGAGTTCTTCCATGGTAAATGTTGAGATTTACTGACAGAGGCAGCTGGTAATTCTCATACACCTTTATCTACCTAGATGTCCTTCACTTTCTCTCTCTGCCTTCTTTTCTACTGGCCCTTTAGGGTTTGTTTATTGCTTCCATCTTCCCACAGAGATCACTTACATGTCCCACATGGCATCCCTTCCCTCTGTAGTGTTGAGATCTTTTCTTTGTCTCCTCTTCACTCCTTCAACATCCCCTACTGTTGCTCTGCTGTCCCTTGTCTATCCCTATCCCTTCTTGATTTCAAATCTTACAAATCTGGTAGATTATGTACCTTATTTGTACTGCCTTTGATCTTGAAAATATTTATTCAACTGACTTCAGTTACCTGCTGTTTGTAATTTCTTTTAGTGTCTACCCTATAAACGCTTTATGTCCTTGCAAAACAATGATGTCATCTGCATGTTTGGATTTAGCAGGGAAGATGGAAAACACTGTCCAGTTCCACTCAGCTGTAAAACAGGTGTCTTTTTATTAAATACCAAAGTGCACTGAAGGTCCTAAGAAAGCCACACAGGATATGGCAGAAAATGCAGACATTTTTGTAAAGTGCATTTTGAGAGATGGAATCCTTACAATTGGATACTATAAGAAAGGTTTACCCTTGTGTCCCGGGAATAGTTCTCATTCTCATGAAGCATCACGAGACACTGCAAGCCTCCAGAAGCACTCTGGCAAGTCCCTGTGTTCAAAATGGAATGTGCTTCCCATTCAGCAGCCAATGCCCCAGTTTTTTCCACCTTCTTTGGGAGGGTTGCACTCCAGACAGCTCACCAGAACTTGTATTTCTTGAATCTAGCAAAGGCTCTGTAGTGGTGGCTGGTTCTTTTGGGAAACTGAACAGTCAAAAGGGATCTAAGTGTGTTAATGAGCATTAGTTAGTAATTAAACATGGCATGGTTGCAGTTAAATGCCTGCTCATTTTATTACATATTTTTTAAAATGTCTTACTTGTTTGCTAAAATCGTGATGCTTTGTTTGGAAGAAGAAAGATCATGTACTGTGCAGACTGAAGAAAGTATGTCTAGGTATGTAGTCACTCTCTGCTTTTTCAGAGGAGAAAAGCGACTTGACTGTTCATTTGTTTGGGAATGGTTTTCAGTTAGGCAGCAATATCCTTCTCACTCTGCAAAGAAAAAGGGTTGAGAGCTGTAAAGCAAAAGTAGATCACGCTGCCTGAGCACTGCAGCCCACGGTGCTGCCTCCGGCACCAGTGCTGCTACCTCAGATGGGCTGGGACGGCTCCTTGGGCGGCAGGGTGGTAACACTGCACAGCTGTGCCACCTCAACACACAGCAGTAACCTGCCTGCTGTCTCATCACGTAGCAGCCAGTTCTGCCAAAATTCAGCAGAGCGATGTGAAACAGCTTCTCACCCACAAGCTGAGATGAATCAGGAGGGATGGCTGTGCTATATATACAGAACCCACTCAGCCGAAACAAGTGAAAGTAGGGAAAGGATTTAAATCCTGGCAGGGTGAATATTTTTGTCTCTGAATAAAATGAAGTATTTATAGCATTTACTGACACAATTTTTATTTACTGCAATTGCATTGTTCAAACCATTATTTTTTCTAAGCCAGCTAAAAGGGATTTTTAGAGAACTAGAGAACATTGTACCTTTCTAAAATCAAACCTAAATTGTACTGAAGAGAGGGAGGAGGCATCTTCCATCTATGACTATAATGTCAGAGAACACAGTGCTCTTAAAGTCTCCTCTATCAATACACTTGAACACAGTTATTATCAGCATGAGCTGCTGTATAATTACCATTGTTCCCTGAAGAGTTCCTGTTTCTTCACTATTTAATTATGTGCATTATTTTAGCGTAACTGTGCAATTTACTCATGTCATTTGGAAACAAATGTTTCAGGCAAGGCAGTGTCATATCACAAGGATGTCATAGCCAGGGCATGGCTGCTGGAAAAGTATACAAAGTCGTTTCTTTATCTAACCTACCAGTGTCTTCTGGATGAATCATACAGACACTGTAGTTTGTACACTGGGCAAGGTAGATACCTGAAATAGTTGTGGATGTTTTGTGTGACAGAATCTGAAGAAACTTTAGTGCTAACAGAAGTGAGAAAGTTAGGACATTTAGTAAACTTTTCTCTTTGGATCCAGCTACAGTAAGCATATGTGTTTGTTCCCAGTATGAGACCCTTTTTCTAGGAAATATTTTTAATTGAATCTCAGTTCTGGGGAATCACTGTTTAACTCTTGTCTGTGCTTTGCTGAGCACAGTTTTCATGTAACAGCCATAATTGTAGGGTCATATAGTTTTAAACTTGTTTATTGAGGATTTATTCTGCTAAAAAATAGGGGAAAATGTGACATGCGACAGCTCCTGTAATTTCTGAGCTGGAAGATTGTCTTGTGATATTTCTCGTCATTTTCCTGCATTATGAGTTCATCAAAACACTCCTGATATTCTGTTCTAAGAAAAGTCCACTGTTTGAGGCACGTTCAAATGACCATCTTAGCATTATTCGGAGAAAGAGGGGACAAGTAAAAGGCCCCAGTGTCCAAGACACATTCCTAGCCACTTCAGGGGAAGACGTGAGACAAGTTTATTTGTACTTGTGTTTTGTAATTTAAAATTGCCCCTTTCTTGGTGTTGGAGGTGGGAAATGGGGCAGTTTCAAGACAAGATCTAAAGTATATGTATTTTAGAAATAAATAATTTAGTTTAAAAATTGACATGGAAAGGGCAAGAGTCATGGTAAAAAGTAAATGTCATAGACAGAGTCATCGATTCCTGGCATGGGAGGCTGGAAAGCAGGAGCATTGAGATTACACCTTGCAAAAAGTGGCAATGAAATGTTAGAATCATAGAATCACTTAGATTGGACAAACCTCTTGAGTTCATTGAGTCCAGCTGCTAAATCAAAACTGCCCAAGTCTACCACTAAACAATGCCTCTAATCTACAAGTCATTATTTTAGCATGCACCATGTCCTCAGGTGCATATTACTGAAGCGTGTGTAAGTATGTATAAGCATATTTTATAATGAAATAGTAACAAAACGAATATACTGAAGGGACTGGATGATGTCAGCATGTGGCTGAGATACGATATTCCATCAATGATAAGCTGGAAACCTTGCTTTGTCTGAAGTTCTTAACAAGTGCTAGAGAGGAACCAATCAAGAAGCAAGAGCAAGGTTTGTTGAATGTAAAGGATGTATTTATATATTCATGAGAAAAATCCATCAAAAAAGCCTAGAGAATTGCATGCTGCAAACATGACAAACATTTGCAAATGCAAACATTTCCCTAAAGAAATAGATAATAGTCCCCAGGAAGAAACAAAAAGCTACCAAAGTACTCTCATTGACAATAGTAGCAAATCTTACAGAAGTGTCTGAAAAATCATTTATAAAATCATAGGATATTCAAAAGAAGCTGCATGCTTTTTTTAGCTCGGTTTTAGTATATATACAGGCAGAGTTTCTCCCATATGGAAAAGAGAAACCTTTGAAAACAACATTGCAATAGTGATTATATTCAGTATTTAAAAGGAAACTCATAAAAAATAAAACCGCCCTTGCAAAGGACCATTAAGTGTATATTCAAAGTTTAAAATAGTGATATACCAGAAAGAATGAATCTGAAAGAGATGCATGTAGTTCACTTTCACTGTAGTCTTCTTCTTATAGGCTTTGAAGTCATGAATTGAAATGTAGTATTTACTGAGATGGAGGATAGAATCCAGAAGAGAAGTGTAAAAAAGGATGTTCAATTTTAACACTTACCATATTATATTATTACCAGAAAATCTGAGTACTCTAAAACAGAGTGCTCTCTGAATAATAGAGATAATTAATTTGATCCAGAAATTCTGATGATGCATTTATTATTCAAAAGATTCTCTCTTTATTAACTCTTAAGTATTCAGTTTAGTCACATAGTCTGCCAGGCCAAATGTGATATGAAATAAAGCTTTATGTCAAAATTATTCACTCTCTCTTCTTTTTCTTTAACAGGCATTTTTAATCCTCTTAATGATGGTATTGCAGCGCACTGTTCTTCTTGAGATAATGGCTGAACAGAAGATAACCATTTGGTTTTTCATCTATCATCTCATTACGCCCTGTTTTGTCTACTCCCTGGCAGGTAAGATGATCTCCTGTGTTAATTCATTAAAGTAACTTGATAATTTTATATGTTTCAAGGACAATCAGAATGTTTGTGTGGCTTTATTTGTGCAGACACAAAAAAATTACTAAATGTGAACAATTAAACTGACAGGAAACATATTTATTAGAATGGCTGCCATAATAAAAAGTTTGAAAAAAGACAGATCTGGACTTTAAATTTGATGTCTCATTTGATATACAGAATGAAATATTTTTCTAGATTATAAAAAGTATATCAATTGTCTGTTGTGCAGTGATGATCAACATGTTTAGAGTAGTGAAAAACAAAATTCTGTGTTATTGATACCATCTAAAATTCATAATTTTTCAGAAGCCCAGTGTAGTGGTAGTTTTCATAATACAGTGAGGTGGTTCTGCCTAGTTTGACTTCAATTTTTAATTAAACATTATAAAATTTTTCATAAATAGAGGTGGGGCCATAAATAATAAAATATTCTGGAGTCATATTTCTAGTATCTGCATTTAGAGAAACGTTTGCAATTGAAATTTTAGTTCCATTTTAAGAGATAGAAGGAAGTCTGTGAAAAGGCAAAATTTCAACTGTTCCAAATAACTTTGAGACTTGTAAAGTTTCAGATTTCCATGCCAGTTTAAATGAATGTTGGGTTTTAGTTGCTGGATTGAATTTTACTGTTAGCATAAACAGTGCATGCACAAAATATTGACCAATATTTGAAAAGTGCAAACATTGTGTACTAATGTTTTGGTTAATTTCAAAGTAGGATTAAGATCCTTCCCTACTTTGTGGGTCACAGACTTGCTTAATCTGGGATATTATTTCCGGCATTGCCTCAGTTTCAATACCATGAGACCATATTCCTTATATTGAGTCAAAAAATCTGATTTAAACTGTGATGTAAGTGCTTTGCCTTTAAGAAATTAGCCCAGAGCTCACAGGAATGATCCCTGATTTATCAGGAAAATTACTTTATTCTATGGTTTTGAATGCTGTTCTTTACTCCACATCTGAGTTTGATGGCAGATTTACTGATGCTAATAAAAATCAATACTTTTACAATATATTTGTTGTGTGTTTCAAGAGTATTTTTTCTTTTTTAAGAGTTGAGTCTTGCTGAAAACACGAAAATTAAAACTTTAAACTCACCACTTACACACATGATTTTGCTCTGGACTTGTTGATATCAAACGAAACAATCAGCTGCAGTAGCCAAATAAGTGCTGGACACTGGTTGATAAAAGAGGTTAGTCAATCAAGGAGAACAAGTGTTCAGGTAATTTCTTGACAGGCAGGATTGAATGATTAATGTTACTGTGTATTCTGCACATAACTGTTGTGCCCATTATCCAAAAAAACCCTGGCACCAAAATGTAGCTGCTGGCACGTGCCTGAGAACGGCATTGGAAGGTGGTGTGCTGTGAGTGTCACAGCTAAGGGACATAGGAAGAACAAAGTGGGCTATCATGACACTGCATGCAGCATGAGTACACACTGACACTGTCATAGCAAGGTTTGTTTGATCTCTCACTGGACTGTTCTTGGCACTCCTAGATTCCCATAACAAGATAGAAGCCATTGCTGTGAGGGATTGTGAATCCAGGGCACATTCTAATCGTGCTGTTACCATTCAAAGAAATTTTCTAACTTATCTTCTGCTGTGGAATAAATGTTTGCATTTTTCATCAAAAGCCAAAGTTAAGACCTGTGACTATCTCTAGAGGTATGGCACTACCCTCCAATGTGGAAGATTCCTAGTTTTATATAATCAGAGGGTGTTTGTTACTGAAGGCTGAGTAGTGCACATGCTCTCTGCTCCTGGTCCTGCTCTACTTTGCATAAATCATTAAATAATCTTTTGAGTGGAGAGAAAATCTGCTTCTGTCATCTAGGCTTTATGGCACCCATCCAGGTTCTATAAATCTAGTGTTGCAGTCCTTGCTCAGCCCCAGCACTCGAATCTTGCTGGATGGTTTCTCATTTCAAATGGGTGTGAGAGCTGCTGGAAGTTAATCTTAGCAAGTTTTCCTTTTGAATATATTTCTTGGCAATGAAAATGCCATTGTATCCAGAAAATATGTATATGCAGTAACCAAGATGAAATATAACAGGTTGCTGGGAAGTATTCTCAGTGTGGTTAAAAAATGAAAGATACTGAAGGGAAAGAAGGAGCACAAGTAGAGTGATCAAGTGATCAACAGTAGGAGGTGTTCTTTCTCACATGATGTTATCGAGGGAAATGCTGACAATGTCAACAGTAATGGAGGATGTGTAAACTGGGGACAGTTTTTGAGTAAAGATCATGAGTTCTCATTTAAGTATCAAGACAGACCAAGTTGCAGAGTGAAGAGAAGTTAACTGGAAACAGATGTTGAAAGCAGAGTATTGAAGAAGTTGTTTTAGAACCTTTTAGCAAAGCACACTTTCTCTGGAAGTATATTTGTCTCCTCGTGCCTTCTGTTGTGCTGGATCTACAGTTCTGGGTGGTGCTACTCTGTAAATTGCCTTTGACAAACTCATCTGTGACTCTGTAGTATAGGTTTTTGCAATCCATGCTTCCTAGCACAGACCTTCTATTGTATTAATTGCTCTGGACCTGGGAAACCGATAGCTTGCAGATACCATGTGTTTTGAGATATCTCACCCTATAGGTATCTCCAAGTTCAAAGATATCAGCCAAAAAACCTGAAAGTATTCAGAATTCATGTATTTGAGCATTAAGAGCATTCAGAGTTTAACAGCTAGAGGTATTTGGGAAACAGAGAGCTAGCAACCTGAAGCTGCACTGACTTGAGATGTTCAGAATTGGGCCTGAAGTGATGACAGGTATTCTATGACTCTGTAAGTTGAGGGGTTTTACTTGTTTTCAGATTGTTCTTTTTCTCACTGCAGGAAATTCTAAAAAAGGTTTCCCAAAGTGAAATACATATGGTTTTAGAAATTCAGAGTTTGCTTTGGTGTAAACGCCTTGATTTTTTTAGCCAGTTCTATTTTGTGGTAATCAAAGGCAGAAATTGATAACTGTTGCATTGACTGGCCATTTCTCATCAGTGGTGAATGTGCACTTACTTAACTGAAGGGAAGCAAATATTTTATGAATCATCAGAGGTATAAGCAGAGATCATCCCCTGCAATGAGACAGGAGCAGTATTTATTTTCCAGGTAAATAAGTGCTTGAAATGTAGTCTTGCAGATATAATGTGGTGAAAAAGCCATAAATAATTTGGTGTTCCACTTACTGATAGAACAGACAGTTGTTACAAGGGTTGCTTTTCAGAGTGCACTTTGAGTAGTGCAAGGTAAATGAGAGCAGCAAATCACTCCTCAGGGAACATGTCAGTGATTGTCAGTCCACTGCCAAAAAAGTTATTTCATGCCTATTACTGATAATATTTGACTCTTCTCTACTTCCCCCTGACATTTCTCCAACGCACTTCCAGGTTGCCTTTGATTCCCCATTAGATTCATGTCCTAAGTCTGAATTTCAAACTTTTCTGTCATCTGCTACTTCCCATATAAATCAGTGAACTAAAGTGTATCTTCACTTGGGATACTAACCTATCACCAAAGGAATTAAGACTGTTTTTCAGTTACAGCTTGTTTTGTTCTTCCAAAAGCTGCAAAGACCCTGTATTTTATTGTTTAATGAATAGTAAGTTACATTTGGCTATGAAAGGAATCAGTAGTGAAAAATGTCCCTCTGATAATTTATAAAATTATAAATTATATAGAAATTATTATGTTATAATTTATAAATTATAAATTTATAAATTATAGCATAAAACTGTTCTACTTTTTACCTTGGCATTTGCTAGTGCAGAGCCAGACAGTGTCTGAGTTTGGGTCAGATCATACCTTAGAAGGCAGCTTGTCACTCCAGTAAACTATGCTGAATTGTGCAAAATAAGGCAATAGTTCAGGGGTACAAATGTCAAAAGCCCTTCTGCTTTTTAGGCAGCCAAATTTCCAAAAGTCACAAGGAGCTGAAACTTTAGAGAAGGCTGGTAAAGCAGGAAAGCCAGCCAGTAAGATGCTGGCTCTCAGTTCAAG
>WEIU01005246.1:1747-12371 GCA_013389925.1 Aegithalos caudatus | reverse complement strand
CTTAGATCCCAAAGAGCAACCTTATATGCTTGGAGGAGACAGAGGAGAAAGGGATACAGCAGGGGTGCACAGACCCTACCAACTTTACAACAGCATGCACAAATGAAGGATGAAGGTTAAAAAATACGTTTTGTGTTCAAACCTGTTTTAACATCTATCCACCTTCAAGCTTGGCTGTAAACTGAAAATATTTTCAGTGTAGGACCTTTTAAAAAATGTANTGTGAAGTATGTTTGTCTCACTGTATTTCTAAGGGACATTATCTTCAGTTCCTAATTATCTCCCTATTTGGCCTAAACAGTGACAAATAAATAATTTAATCAGAGAAGGCATCCAAGATAGTATTAGAGGAACAAAGTGTGAGTCACTTTGGTTCTCAGAAGGCAGGAGTCAGTGAAAGACAGCAGTTTTGTAACCCTTACTGCTCCAGTTTTGCTGAAGCACACAGAATTGAACTTCGGGTGACTCACTGTTTTGCCTTTGATTCTTGAATGTATGGTGCAAATTCATCTTCAGTTTGACTGCTAGTTAAAAAGTGATTAATTTGAAACTCTATTCTGTTTTCAGAGGAAAGAAACAGAGGTTACGGACCTGTTTTTGAGGAGCAACCTATTGATACCATCTATCCAGAAGAATCTTCAGATGGACAAGTTTCAATGAACTGCAGAGCTCGAGCAATTCCTCCTCCTACTTACAGGTAACATCTCCCATTTTGATTTTCAGATCCATCATATTTTATTGAGCAGCTATTTCAGATTGTGTTATTAAATGATTGACTGTCTTAGAAGGTTAGAATGAAGTCTTCAAGGCGGGAAAAATGGGGAGATACGCAATTTTTGAATCAATTCAATTTTGGCAAATCGAATCAACCTTGATTTGATTTGCAAAATGTCTAATCAGTGTTTAAAACAGTATATTGTGTTAAATATTTTCAACTTCTGAAAGAAATACTGATCCATCTGTAAATTTCTTTTAAAAAGTGACCTTTAAAAAAACTAAAAAGGCTATATCTTTCCAGCTTAGGCTGAGGTTGACTGAGATTTAAGTATTTGTTCTTTTGATTCAGAATGGCTTTTTTTTATTCTATTTTGCTTTGAAAGGAGAAGTACTGATTATTGAACCTGGATATTCTACATCCCTTGTTGCTTTTGCATCCACTGTGTTGCAGAGCAGTGATCAAGAATGTGACAGCTGTGCTACTGAATACATGAAAAACTTCATTCTGAAAAACCATTTCAGCTAGTTTTAATACAGATTCACACGACTTCTTTTACGATTATTATATTATTGTAGAAAGCAATGCTTTTTCTTTCATATGAGTTTGTCTGCCATTATCTGCTCATTGTGTAAAGAGAAACGTACTTAAGGTTATCAGTTTTAAGACTGTGACTAAATTACAACCTGATCATAGGCAAAAACTGCTGTCATTGTACTAAAGACAGACAGACACAATATCTTGCCAGCAAAAGAGATCCAGTTCAGTAAATTACCCTATGACCTGCATACTCACTTCTGAGTATTCCCAGACTGATTTCTAGAACAGAAAAACCAATCAAGTCTGCTGGCTATTCTTTTAAATCTGTTACAGTATTGCGGTCAGCTACGATACTTCATCTTCATTGTCACTTATGAAAATATGCTAACAGGTTGTCTACCTGTACAGAACCACCACTTGAATATGATCCTGCTACATGACATTTTGTTGCATTTATTTCCTCTTGCAGTGCTTGGAAAGTGTGGAAAGATTACAATGCTAAGATTTTATACTCTTTAGTGTAGTTTCCCATCCTTTCCAGTTGGTCCAGAGACTCCCTCAACCCTGTCTGCAAGACTGTAAACACACCATCTATAGATGATTACAGGCTCTAAAAATTTTTTGACATTCTTCTTTACCTGTTGTGGGCTCTGCAAAACCTGAACTAGCAAAGTCACTCTCAAAGAATTGCATTCTCTGCACCTCCAGAGCTTCTCTGTCTAGGAACAGATCTGACAATTAGCTCTAAGTGATGTGATGATAATTGCAGTACAGAATAAGGCCACTTTTCTTATTTCCTGACACATTATTTGTAGTATACGTCTATTATCATCATCTCAACCTTCTAACAGTTATTGAGCCAAAATTCTTCTATCTTGGAGGTAAATAAGCCCTTCCTACCATTTTCATTGCAGGATGAGCTGTCCTCAGGACATTTATACCTAGATATTTCTGAACAGAGGATTTATTTATTTTTTCTAACACAGACATATAGTATGTCTCACAGGACTGAAGTGATACCTCTAGAATTTTATAAGATCAAAGTGCTATTTGTTACATCTTTAAAGTTCTTATATTTAATTAGATTTTTAATTTGTTGGTGGTTTTTTTTGGCTTTTTTTTGTTTTTTTTAATTCATGCCTCTCTTACTATGGTTTCTTTCTATGATAATTGCAAGTTCCACTTCCAGATGAGACTTCCGCATATTTTGGTACATTTTTAATAGTGAATGAACAGGTGGTGTGTGTGTTATCATTGTCAAATACTAACTCCTAACCTTACCTTATGAAAAAAGAAAATACTTACACAGAAATAATTTTATGATCTTTAAATATATTAAAGTTGCATCTTGGTTGTTTGTGCATAAGAACCAGGCAGTTCCTTTCTGAGGTAACGGGCTCCCTCTTGTGGACGCAATAATAGACACAAATATAAATCACGAGTACTGGTACCCACTCAGGTTTTTTTTTAACATTTCTTAAAATTAGTAGAAGTTGGTCAGAACTGGGCTGCCAGTTTCTGTCATAATCTGTCAAATGAAAATTGTGGTAATTCAGTGAATTGGCTGTGGGGTTTTACCATAACGAAGGGAAGAGTGTCCAGCAATTTACTGAAGTAGTAGTAAGTAGGTCTTACTTGAAGCATGCCACAGTTTTTGCACTGACTTTACTGGCACGTTGTGTGTTATAAATCATCTTCATTATCTGCAGCAGTTTTACAAAAATCTCTTCTTACCCTATACTTTAAAAGTTCGGAGGGAGTATTTTATTATCCAGTCTGGCCTTAGATGTTTATTTGTGATGTTTAAAATCCACATTTGGTGACTGGCTAGCTCATTCACAGCCAGCTCAAGCATCTCTTACTGCTTGGCCAGCAACTATGTTTTAGAAGACTGTGTCACATCTCTAAAAAGGAAGAACTCACACTGTTATGTTTAAAAGACCTCTGGAGTTCAAATCTGTGCCTCTTGCTGAAGGAAAGCTTAAGACTTGTATAGAAATATATTAGTAACTTCCTGCATAGTTTTTCAGAATTTATGAGTTATTTTTTGCATCCTCTTACCAGGTTTGCTTTTTGGGGCCAAATCTTACATCTGGCTTTTCTTTTTTAATAGGTGGAAACTCAACAACTGGGATATTGATTTAACAAAGGAGCGCTACAGTATGGTGGAAGGCAGACTTCTTATCAGTAATCCAGAGAAATCAAGGGATGCTGGAAAATATGTCTGTGTAGTGTCAAATATCTTTGGAACTGTCAGAAGCAGTGAAGCCACTCTGAGTTTTGGATGTAAGCCATTGTTTATGTCAGAATATAGAAAAACTATAATTAGCTAGGAATGCCCAATGTTTTACACTGCGGTCTATTCTGCTAACATGTGCTCTATCTGCATTACTCTGTAAAAACAGTGTCTTAAGTGACTTAGTCTGAAGAGATTGACTCAGAATAAGCTTGGAAGCATTTTACATTCTTTAGCATTCAGCTGTCATAACATAACAGCCTTCCCAGTGAGTTATTGTTAAATTATTGACTGAAGAGACTCGTGGAGCCAGATCTGGAGATAATGTCTGGACTCTTTTAAAGTCATGGTGGGACCTGAGGGGAAATAGTCACTGAATAAAGACCCAAGTGAAGGCATATGGTGATGAGGTACAGTGCAAACACAACTGCAGGAGGAAGGCACAGGACTTGCTGGTAAAGTATGCCCTGACTCATAGGTTACAATGAAAAAACCCTGCTGAGGGAAATTTCTGTCAACTCCTGACAGTCATGAGCTAGTCGTGTGAAGACATATGCATGTACAGACCTGCATATCACACTAAAATACATGAATTGTAAAAAATTGATGTACTAATGCAAAATTTTATGGACTTAAGTCAGTGTTTGGGATTTTTATTTGTTTTATTTTGCCTTAAGTTGCCTTCTCCCAGATATATTTTATCATCAGAGGAAAAAAAAAAGGAATCCCCCAAAAAATGAATCCACTCTAACTGGGCCCCATTCACAAAGGCCTGGGTGCCCTGACACTAAGGGTTTGGGTGCCTCTCTTGTCTTTAACCAGCCTCCATAAGTAGAATTCACTCCTTGCTGTAGAAGATCAGACATGTAGTGAAAAGTTCAGCTTTCTGATAGTACCTCTGGGACTGTGGGACCACAAATATTAGGGAAATTCAGAAGCTATAATGAGCTGAATGATCATATAATCATTGATATGATGATATATCATCTTAGACTGTATTTACTCAGTGTATCTTCTAGAAAAAGAATTGAAGGACAGGTTGTTGCTTCCTTTTAATGGAGAAAACTTCAGCATTCAGTTTATGGGATATTTATTTATACCTAAAGCAGGCTTCGGTTGTGTCAGTCCTGAATAATCAATAGGATAAAAAAATTAAACCAATAAACCTAACAGATGAAAAAAAATAGAAGCAAAACAGTCTGAGGCATGTTTTCTGCCTACCAGCTCACTGGCTGCATGAGCTGAATGTTGATAGTGTACTGAAAAATTATTCTGAACAGAACCCTGATATACAGTATATCAATATGTAAACTAAAATAGGGCAAAGAGGTAAGGAATAGTGAAAGGATAGCTGGAAAGTGATAAATATCTGTTTTAAAAAAGCCTGCTTTCATTCTTCATTATACTGTTCTATTTCTTCCTTTCTCCTTTTTAATGATCACCTATAAAAAACCACTTCTTTCTACAATCACTGTTTCTAAAGAACTGAATAGAGTTGCTTAAATTAATATAGAAAATGTCTGATCTTTAGTGACCAGCTGTAATTTTGTTTTGCTATCAAATTTACTGAAACTATGGAACAAAGCCCACATTTTCTCATATACTTTATTCATTGGTCCATCTATGAATACTGTACATGCTTTTCAGATCCACTGCCTTAAAACTCATTAAAATATTTTAATCCTAACTACTCTTAGGGATAAAGCCTGCGTCGCTTTTTTCTTTTCCCTGGAATTTACAATTATGATGAGAAAAAATAAAGTAAAAAAATCATTTGGTAATGACAAATAAGCAAAACTCGCATTAGGGGTCAACAGGTTTCTATCTGCCACGTATTGATGTATTTCTATACTAATCTCTACAGGACTGAAAGTAATGGTAATAATAAAAAGTTACTGTAACTAAAATTCCTATTCTCGTCCCCTTGCTTTTTTAAAAACTAGATCTGGATCCCTTTCCACCTGAGGAACGTTATGAGGTGAAAGTTCGAGAAGGTGTTGGAGCAGTGCTTCTTTGTGAGCCCCCTTACCACTACCCAGGTAATTCAGCCAAAAGTGCTTCATTTTCAATGTCTTAAGATTAAAAGATAAAATAATACTTATTTTTGCAAGTTTCCTTTATATTTACTTAAGCAGTAGTTTTGGTGCAGCTTGAGAATCACCATTTAGGTTAGGTTTCTGTTTTGAATATGTTTGTTGTTGACCATATGTTGACCATTCTTTCCACCTAGAAAAGTCATCTCAACTGCTGTGATCATGGGCTTCTGTTAATACCATGGAATGGCAGAAGCAGCCCCTGAGGATCAGAGATAAGGTTACCTATTCTCTGGAAGCGACTTTTTCTCATCATTAGCTACTGAAGAGCTCTGTAGGCATTATACCCATAATCTCAAGCATCTGGAGTTCCATCATGAGGGATGACATTGGCTGTTAGCATCTCTTCTATCTTGTAAAATTGAATAATGATTTAGTTTTCATGTTCAGTTTAAGCATTGCAAGGAACTGAAGAATGGAGACATATTACTAGTTAAAATATGCTAAGGTTTTGTCTAAATCACAAGACTGGTGAAAACTTCCCGGCTTCTCAGTTGGATAAGGTCAAGACGCAGCTGTCTCTCATCCCATCCCACTCCAGGATGTGCCCAGGCCAAGGTGTGCACACTGTAGCCAGGTGCCCAGTAACCTGCACTGACAGCAGCAGTGCCTCAGTGTTCACTGTAGACAGGAATGAGCTGGCTGCAGAGATGTGTACATATATCTCACATAACTGCCTCTCCAAAAAAAAAAAAAAATCTGTAACCTGGAAATCAGACTCAAGTGAGTTGTATGCAGAGTATTCTGTGGTTTAAATAGCTGATATTGTTGGGTTTTAATATTGACTAAAATATTTTCCTACAGATGACCTCAGTTATCGCTGGCTTCTAAATGAGTTCCCAGTGTTCATTGCTTTGGACAAACGACGATTTGTGTCTCAGACGAATGGCAATCTCTACATCGCAAATGTGGAAGCATCAGATAGGGGCAATTATTCATGTTTTGTATCTAGCCCTTCAATAACAAAGAGTGTATTCAGTAAATTTATTCCACTTATTCCGCAATCTGATCGTAAGTATTTATTGGAAATACTCTGCAGAATATTTTAACTGGTTGTACTCTAATTCATAACTACTTTAATTTCTGTAAGGAGAATTATATGGCAAGTTACAATGGCTACTGCACAATGTTACTTGGTGTTTCAGATGCAGAGGTACAAATCATTCCCATACACAGTGAAAACTTTCTGGAAGAAATCTCCATGGATTAATTCACAAACTTCCTTTCAAATTATTGAGAACAGAGTTCTTATCCCCAGAATCCCCATCTCTTTCATGTGATAAGCCCCTGATCTCATCCCAAAATCTTCAATATCTTTTCTAGTCTTGGCAATGGTTCAAAGGAGTGTGACTGTAAAGCAGAAACTTCATGTTAATGTTGATGAATGCTTCAGGATTTACTTTTTTTCCCCCAGAAAATCCCTCATGAAAGAGGAAAATCCTTTTCCCCAATGAACCTTCCTATCCAACAGTGGCCTAAGGGCTCTGTGTCTCATGGTCAATCTCCGAAGACCCCTCTGTGGCTTTGTGTTACTGGATTATTTGCCACCATTTCTTCAGAAGAACTGCATTTGTTTTCCAAACAGGGACCAAATTCCCTTTTGCCACTTCGGACTTTCAGTCACTAGATTTTCATGAACTGATCATCAATTTTTCAGCAACCCTTTCATCTGTACAATTTTCCATGTTACTGATTGAATTAGTATAATTTCAAATTAGCAGTCTTTGACCAAATATTCCAGTATTCACACTGCCATCTTCATCTAGAACTGCCAGAGAGTTCCTGCAGGGATTGCTAGTAGGGAGATTTGATTACTTTTACATCCCTGTGCACTCATTAAACTGAAGATGTGCTTGCTCTAGCTCTTTCATACCCTTACGGAGATAAAATTGAGCTTAAATTCAAAATATTCAAAATATTCTATCCAATAGAAAAACCTGTGGAAAACAGTCTCAGGTTTCTGTCTACCCACACACAGAGTACATCATCATGCTTCAAATGCAATTAGAAATTCTGTAAAAAATGGTGGGATTTGTCACCCAGAGAAAGATAACTAGTTTCTGAGTAAAATAATTACGCCTTACTAGTAAAAGTTCAATGCTTAGTCAGACTTTATGAATTGACAGGCTGTTTATTCAGTATAAAGAAGAGTTTTGTCTGGAATTTTAAGAAAAGTTTACTAAACTGGAAATTTTAATAGCTGTATAACTTTCTGACATGCCTTTTCTTAGAATCTTTTTTTTTTTTCGTATTAGGAGCAAAAGTATATCCTGCTGATATCAAGGTGAAGTTCAAGGACACGTACGCCCTCCTGGGGCAAAACGTGACACTGGAGTGTTTTGCTCTTGGAAAGTAAGTGTGTTTTTACCTTGTTGTACAGCACAAGTTGCTTTCATATTTCAGGGAATGAAAATACATATTTCATGATCAAACGCTCTTTTTGTAGTCTGCAATTTAACCATCAGTTCTTGAACACGCTGATTTGTACTTTACTGTACCTTTTCAAGTCCTGTTCCTGAACTCAGATGGAGTAAATACCTTGAACCCTTGCCAGCCTCTGCTGAGATAAGCATGTCTGGTGCAGTTCTTAAGATCTTCAATATTCAGTATGAAGATGAAGGACTTTATGAGTGTGAAGCTGAAAACTATAAAGGAAAAGATAAACATCAAGCAAGAGTTTATGTACAAGGTAGGAAAAACAATTTTTTTCTTGATGATCTGTGTTGCTTTTACTCATGTTGGAAATATCTGTGTTTTCACAGTTGATGTCAGTGTAGATTCGTACTATCATCCTCACACACTGCTGTTCAAGTTAATAGAGCGGCATCAAAATTCTTGCATTAGATGCCAGGCATGATATTTACGTATTAATTGAAAGACTGCTCGATTTGTCTGGTTATGATAGCTGGTATATACACTTTGACAGTTCTGTGGTAATATATTTATGCATAATGTAAATTAAATCAATTTATAGTACTCTAAGTGAAAGAACTCCTAGGAAGAAAAAAAGACTATTAGGTTTTTTAGAATTTCTTGTTTTCTCATTTTGTTTGTGTTTTCTGTCTTACCTCTCTGTCATACTAGCTATGGACAGTTCTTTTTTCCTCTACCCTCTGTCACTTCCCTTTATGCATTTGGTAAATTATGTAAGCAAAAATTGCATCTTACTGCTCATAGTGAAATCATCCCAAGTAACTTGTCTTCTTGTCTGAGGTTCATGCCATAAAGCCATGACATGAAAAGGTCACACGTAACATCTGAACCATCTTGAGTAGATTTATCTCTTTCATTGACTGTACAGATCTTCTGAGTTAAGATCCTCAGTTAAGTGCTAGAACTTCAATAGATCAAACTCAGAATTAGTGTGGGAAGGTTATTACTGCTTATAATAAGTAAGCCTAATAATAATTGGTTGGTTTGCATAGCAGAAGTAAATATGTTGGACCATTTTCACTATTAATTTCTTACATATGCTGTTGGACCAAGAGAATAATTTCCTAGAGATCCTTTCAGTACATACAGAGTTTTGCACAATTTCATGTCATTTAACTGTCATTTTCATGGTGCTACTGAGTAATTTCCACACTGAATAATCTACAGATCAATAAAAGTAGTAATATCTTATGTCTTCTGTCATTCAGGAACCATTATTTCAGTTCCATATTTTCTTCTCATAAAAAGTAGTTTTATGCTTATTTGAATCTATGTTGTAAGACAAAAACTTACTTTTTGTACTTGTGCTTTGCTGAGTTATCATCATTACTTTGAGTTTCCTGTTTAAATATCATGGAAAAAGCAGTGGAATTAAGACAACAGAATGCTAATTAAATATGTATGTGCTATATTTACAATGTATGATGTATTTTATTCTGCAGCTGCTCCTGAGTGGGTAGAACATATCAATGACACAGAAAGGGATATAGGCAGTGACCTGTATTGGCCTTGTGTGGCTACGGGCAAGCCTATTCCAACAATTAGGTGGCTGAAGAATGGTGCCTCGGTGAGTGTATTGCTGTAGGTAACACAGGCTTGAGTGGTTAGCTCATGGCAACAGTGTTTTGAAACATGCATTATAAAAAGATTAAAAGAAAATTAATTATAATGATCCAGATATTTGCTGATGCCACTTGCATGAGACATTAAAATCTGTTTTTTAAAGTTCATCTCAATCTTCTCTTATTTCTTCAGGCTATTTAGTATTCAGCTTTGAATTATGAACTTAACTTCTGACCACATGTTTAGGAGGTGGATATCCCTTTTTCTTCATGCCTACTTAAGTAAATGCTCTTCACTCTGGATGAAATGTTTATCAGCTTCCCTTTAATCCTTTTTACCACATTAAAAATGAATGGGTCTTTAAAAATATAAGACAAAATAGTAATTGGAAATATGAAAATAAAGATTATTTTTTAAATTATTAGTGGTCTTTCTCTATCCTGTATTTTTTCACTTTTTTTCTAGACACAGAATGTTGCAAATGTTTAGGTGATGTTTAAAAGAAGTTTAAAGAAGTATTGTTTGATTATTTAATGCTATTAAATTGGATATTTGGTTTAAACAAAGTAGATCTTCTGTCCTAGAATCATGGAATCACAGAATGGTTTCTGTTGGAAGGCTTAAAAATTGTTTGGTTCCAACCTCCATGGGCAGGGGCACCTCTCACTAGTCCTGGTTGCTCAGAACTCAGAACTCCATCCAGCCAGCCCTTGAACAATTCCAGGGACAGGACATCCACAACTTCTCTGGGAAAATCCTGTTCAGGCATTTCAACAGTGTATTCTAAGTCTATTGCTTATACTATATGAAAAGCCATTAAAAAAAACAAGAGAATATGAGGGCACAATGCAACTCTGCATCTGCTGGGCTGTGGTGGCTCTTGGCAAGCGAACAAAAAAAGACAATGAGGCAGCTTGTTTTTTGACTGTATATCTTAAGAAAAATGTATGATGTTGGAGGGAGGGCAGGGATCTCACTATCTGCTATATGGAGGTGGCTTAAACCAGGAAAAACAATGCTTTAGTCTAGCTTTGGTAGTTATTG
>WEIU01005245.1:0-76802 GCA_013389925.1 Aegithalos caudatus | reverse complement strand
CTGCGCGCAGTTTCCCACTCGCCACGCCGATTCGGCGTCCGTGAAAGTCGCGACCTCTGCGGGTTCTGGAGGGGCCGTTGGAACCGCCGGCGCCCGCAGCGGGAGTGCCGGTGAACCTGGCGGGCACCCGCCGCCACGCACGCAAGACTCCCGCAGTTGGATTCGGCGCGGAGGTACGGGCGGGAAAGCCGCGATTTTTTCGGGGGTTTCCGCGGGGTTTTCTGGGTCCGGGGGGTCCCGCGGGAGGTTTTGGAGGTCCCTTGTGGGTTCTGGTGGGCTCGGGCTTGGGCTCAGGGGAGGGTATACCGCGTCCGCGTTTTGTATCGCGCCCGCTCCCCGCGCGTCTCTGCTATTAATCTGTTTGTCTCTAGGGGGTCCCGCGGTCTCACCGCCCCCCCCCTTCGGCTGCGTGATGGCAAATAAACACGTTTTTGCTGTGTTCCACGTTTCTTGCTCCTCTATCGCCTTCCGTAGGGCTATTTCAATCTTTCCCCACGCTTTTAAGATTTTTGCGCTCCCAGTGCTCTTAGCATCTTCGGCCAGAGCGTTAGTGTATTTCTCCCACCCCCCTGAATTTAATATATCAACGGGGCGCTGTATCGCGCCCAAATCTAAAAGCCTTGCAATAGCAAGATGTAAATCTTTCTGCTCGCACCGTATACCCCAGTGCCTCTTAATAAAATATACGACCTTCGCGACTGCCTCCATGCTGTCCGCGGGTCCTTTCGGGGCGTCCCCCTGTCATGGTGAATGCAGACCGGCTGTCACCGTCACCACTCCTTATCCACGCGTGCTCCCATCCCCCGAGGTTTCTTTCCCGGGTTTCGGCACCAGAGATGTTGCAGTTTGGGGTCTCTGCAGGCTCTGGTGGCCTGGATTAAAAGGGATGGTACGATCACCACATTCTCAGTGTGTGATTCGGGCTAAGGACGACGCGATTCCAACGTGGAAGATGTTCCAAAAAGCGTTTATTCTCATAAGCATACAGTTTATATACTCTTGGGGTCTTATCGCTACGTCAGAGGGGTCTGGTTACCTTATTGGGTTAGTAGAGGAATGGAAAGATACTGGTATTCGGTTAGAGGAGGGGGTTTGCATTCCAGGGGTGATCTCTTATCTTGAGGAGGCAGGAGGAGGTTTTTCTGTGCCCTTTTCTCGTTACAAACGCAAGATCTTCTGAGCGCCTGTCCCTGCCTAACCACACCACTAGTTTTATCTGTTTCTCCTAGTCCTTCTGTTCCTTCATCCAGTCCCTTTGCTTCCCTCCAGGCCCTGAACTCATGATCCTCTTTTTCAGCAGCAGTTCTGGCTGACGTATTCACTGCTTCTACACATTTTCCACCCTGGTTTTTTTTTAGGGATATGTGCTGAAAAGTAACCAGCATCTGCCAGATTCCTGTTCAGTTTCCTGCATGACTGCCCAGACCCCCAAGAGAATGGTAGTAGAGTCAATTTGAGCCAACTGCCTGAATACCTGGGTAAAGACAGCCCAAGTTTTTCTTCTGCCTTTTTCTGGTGTTCTCTTCTTCTGCTTGAGACTGTTTTTCTCTGTCCCTTTCCTCCATGTCTCTCCTGTTCTGCTATATGAAACCACACAGTTTCTCCACTACTTTTTCTGTAAAACACCCCTATCTGTGCTGTAGCACACCACCAGACTTTCTCTCTTATCTCTTTTTTTCCTTCCCCGCCTCACTGAACTGCATGCCTTCATTAAGGTCTCCTCCTGTGGAAGTTTAGTTCTGTCCATTAATCAGTGGCAGAGGATATAGGGCTGTTCAGAACACTCAGTAAACTCAGCTCTGGACTTGAAGAGACACTGCAAAGGAAAATTTCAAAAGCTTACTATAGTACTGATGGTCTGATTCACAGATGTCTTCTCAGCAAAGCACCGAGAAAATAATGGGTTGTTCATTGGTTTTTGGCTTCATGATTGGCCTCTGAAATGAAATGTCAAGCTAGTGTGGAAAAGTATTCCTTTGAAAGTCATGCCCTGTATTTTTTGAGGTTAGAAAAACAAATCTGCCACTTATCTAATAGGCCACAAAATGAGGGAAGCTGAACTAACCTCAAATTACACAAAAGTCACAGCAAACAAGGGTGGAGCAACAATTTGTGTGTCATAAACCAAGGCTTGTAGCAGGTTGCTGGCTGCAGTGGATCAGAGACGTGATAGATGAGTACTTGTGTGTTGAAACAAGTCATGTATGAGACACAGAGGAGGGGAGTGACTTTTATGCCTTCACACTGGTAAAAGGCTTTCTAGTAACTAGTTTATCCTGATTTTCTATTCAGAAGAAGACACACAAGATTTCCTAATCCTAACAAGATCTCATTGGTTAATTGTAATGATGAAATAGCACTTAATTTTTAAGTGGTGTTTATGCATTCCTTTTTCATCCATAGATTTAGATATCCTTTACAATGCCTCTTTCCCCTTTAATGATCCACAGTGCTCTTTAAAGCTCTTTAGATTTCTTTTTGCAAGGTTAATGGAATGTGTTGTTCACTGCCACAGCCTTGTTTCTGGCACAGTCCCATTTTCCTTCTTGATCATCACAATAATACACAAAATTGTGGATGTCTGCAAGTCACAGAAGATGCTGTCCCAAGATGAGCATGCTGTCCTCATGCCCAGATCTCAGCCCTCCAATTCCATCTGAATTTCCCTTGACCTCTCAATGTCATCTGACAATGCGAGTCATTCCGTCATTTCAAGATTTCATATTGGCTTTTGTGTTTTGTCCAGTGTGCTTTCTAATTCTTGGCTATTTCTCTTAAAGCAGCTGATTCTTGTTAATTAGCTTTTAACTGGGATCTGTAATACACCCCTGGAGACTTCATAGCTGTCAGCCTGTCTCTAGGTGTCTTATCCATGAATTTGGCATTGACTCATATCTTCCTGTGGTGATTCATAGCTCTTGCCCTCTGTTGGTGGCCTGTCTTTTCGCAGTTAAAATCAGCACTTTTTTGCCAACTCCTTGAGGGCAGCTACCATAGCTTATACTTGGTACAGTATATTCAGGTACTGATTTTTTTCTGCCACAAACCTCTTTCTCCCTCTTTGTACTGTAAGTGCCTTGCTGCTCTTCCAGTCATTTAGGTCTTTAAATTCAACAGAATGATGCCTTAAGTTTTAGCTTTCATATTTTCCAGATTCTATACGGCATTAGTATATAACTCTGAACTTCATATAAAGTGCTGGCAAGTTCTCCTCACAGTTTAGACAAAACAATCCTTTTCCAGCCCAAGAACCAAGGACACTATTGCAGGTTCAGGCCCAAAAAGTATAAACAGCAGTGAATTGAGGAGAGCAGTCTGGAGGAGGGGACTTCATAACCTGAATCTGTAGCTGGACAATTAACCCCAATATGTAAATGGACCAAAACTTATAAAAGCGAGAAAACGTGTGATGCACCATCCATCTTGGGTGTAGCCTCAGCCAGGCTTTTGTACTGCCCAAGGTGTATCTTTTGAAGGCATTTTAATAAATACCTAGTTTATTCCTTTAACTCTCTCTAGCCTCTGTTCTAGGTAGCCTCTCAAGACATCACATCTGGCAGTCTCTGTGGAGCTATATATGAACAACCTGCCCTGTAGTATCTAGTTTCTCCCAACATGTCAATTAGGAGTTTCAGCCTTGTTGACTGTCCCAGTGTCCCTGTCACTTCACACCTCAGCTATCACTAACTTCTCTGCCCATCTCCTGTGACTTACCCTGTGTTCTCCGAAAGCTCATTCAGAATTACACAGTGAGGATTACAAAAGCTCATTCAGAATTACACAGTGAGGATTACCTTCCTTGCTGACATAATGTCTATGTCGCTCTTCTGGCTTTCTGCTTCATCAGCATGAAAAGGCAAACTCATTGTCCTCTTCAAAGTTTCCGATCCATTGACTCTGCAATGACTCAGCCTTACTGTCTCATTGAGCACTACCCTCACTGCTCTTTGTCAGTAACACTTGTCTTTGCTGTCTCATTAGTTGTTTCTCACATAACCACCTCTGGCCTTTTTACAAAGTACCTCCTCCTTTGTTGCAAGTTCCTTGCAAACTTCAAAGGAATTAGTTCATGCTGTTATCTCACCCAAGACTTATTTCTGCATCATTGCCTGGAGCTGAACATGTAAAATGCAGATATTGTGTTCTGTACCTCCATTCTATTCACCACCTTTACTCATATTTTTGCAACCTACAAATTCTAGTCTTCTTTTTATTACAAATACTAAGGCAGTTCTTAACAAGCCTTGCAGCCACCAAACTGTGGTCTTCTGAAAATCATCTAAGGTAGTCTGCCAGTCTCATTTTGCTTGAGTAAGTTTTGTGAAAGTTTTAGCTAATCGGTAAATAATGTTACGTGAGAAATTTTGGGATGAGCCAAAGTGCCACTGGCTCCTTAAATTTGAGGGTCACTGAGTAGGACAGAAAGCCCTGATTTTTGATAAGGAGAATCTTTATGATAATATGTTGTAACAACATCAATATAGCACTATGAAACCTCCATATACACCTACAGCATTATGAAAGTTCTGTGGTCTTTAATGGCTTTCCACATGATGAAATATCAACATGAAAAGGACACAATAAGGTAGTTACCTGTCTGAGAGAGCAGAGAGATGTGTATCACTACCTAGTGCACACATTAAGGAGTGGCTTCTGAAGCATGTTGGTGTCTCAGTATCTTGAAAAATGCTCTATATTTTCCTAGAGAACTGTCAGCATCAGTTGTGCTACCAGAATACTGAGTGTGCTGTCCTCATACTACAGTCTTCTGTAGCAGCAAATACGAGGAAAACAGCATCCTCATACTACTGTCCTCACAATTTATTTTTTATTCCTAAACTGTTTTTTAACAGGATATCAGAAAGGGCTGATCCTATTCATTTCCCAGAGTAAAAATACAACAGATTTTTAAAAAAGGAAAAATCAGATGCCCATGTAAAATTGTATGACATATTAAAAATCTTTAGTGAAGGTTGTCAAAAATGAGTACCACCTTCTTTTCAATGGCGTTGTTTGAATTATTTCCTCTCTATTCTGTATTTTGGTGATAATAATCCTCCAAGTGGTAGGATTCCTCTGTGATGGTAAGGTTTGCCTCAAGAAACACATACCCACTTGAACTCTGAATTTTTCACTGCAACACCAACTCCAGTTACTGCTGCAATATTGAGGAATATTTAGCAGAGTGAGGCCATGATTTGTTACTGTCAGGATTGAACAATCCCTGCTTTCAGAGCACTGTATGAAGTCTTGTATTGTCCCTATTGTATGTTGTGCATTGTGCTGATTCTATACTACCTTAAGTTAGTAAGTAAGTAACAAAAGTAATAAATTATAGGTCCTTCTCAAGGATGCTCTGTCACGTAAGTGGGAGACATATAACAATTTAGTAAACCTTCTCATAAGCATTAAAGACAAAGGCATTGTGTATTAGATAGAACAAAGAAAGACATATTGCCAACCAATTAGGAGATGTTTAGTCATATTTGCTGTTACAACAAAAGAGCTTGTAATCAATTATAGAAGCGCCAATAATGGCGTGAGCTTTGTGATTTTCCTATATAAACTGTAAGGTTTCTATAATAAATGAAGCAATGATCTTATCTCTATGAGAACTGTGTCATTGACTTCGGGATTTCCTCCTGCACTGCAACACAATCATCCACTTTGGAGACTCATTTTACCAGTGACACTGCTGCTCCTTATGCCTCTTGTTGCTGTCAATGTGTATGTGTTTATGCACACATGCACACACACATTTAAAAGTTTCTGCCTCAACAAAAAGAGCCGATAGGGCATCAGAGGAGATATACTCAGAGAAGCAAGCAGCAATATGAATTTGCACTTGTGTGGATGGTGAACCCACCATAATACTCTGGCCACTGAGGTTCCCTGTTGAGTTTCCTGAGTGTTTATGTGGAGAATTTCAGTGTAGCATGAATGTTATCATCTCTGTGTGCAGGTTATTGGCCTAGCCCTACCTTCCAGCTCCGGTGGGTGTGTTTGGGTGTACTTGAACCAACTGTACATCCAGAAACTGCCTACATCAGCAGTAGGAAGAGTTAGTGCCATACCAGGGCGTTAAAAGAGACCATTACTAATCCAGCCTAGCTGCCTAAGCATTGGAGACAAGGAAAAATGAGGTACAATGTGGGCTGTCAATTTTAGAATCACCTGGGCATGACACTGCAATATTTGTAATTATACACTCAGCTGGGGCTGGCTGAGGTAGGAAGGCACCTCAGGAGATTGCCTGAATTTCCTCAGGAGATTGCAGGTCAGCCAGATCAGGTTGATTAGGGCTGTGTCTGCCTGGATTTTCAATACCTTCAAGGTTGCCCACTGCTTAGCCTCTTCAGGCACCCTGTGCCAGTGTCCAGCCACTCTCACATTAAAAAAAGCTTTCCTTATGTCCCAGTGAAATTTCTCATATTTCACTTAGTACCCATTGCCTATTGTCTTGTTGCTGGATACTACTATGAGCAGCCTGGCTCCCTCCTCTTCAGTCCCCTCATCAGGTCTTTTTACACACTGAAGAGATCCCTCTGAGCCTTCTCTGCACCAGGCTGGACACTCTCAGCTCTCTGTGTCTCCCTGTAGGACAAATGCCTTCAATCATTGAGGCACTCACAGGCTGTCTCCAGTGACACTACACCTCTGTTGCAATGAAGAGCCCAGTGCTTGACCCAGCCCTGCAGGGTTTTGATACTCTCACCAGGGCTGAGGAAAGGGGAAGTACTGCCTTCCTTGACCTGCTGACAACACTCTGCTTCATCCAGCTCAGGAAGCTGGTGACCTCCTGTACAGCAAGGGCACTTTGCTGGGTTATGTCCCACTTGCCCACCAGAGACCTCAGCTTCTTTCCTACATAGCTTGCTTGTTTCCAGCAAGATGGTTCCAGCTTGTCCTGGTGCATGGGGTTATTCCTCCTGGGGTTCAGAACTTTGCACTTCTGTGTCAAATTTTGAACACCAGCTCATTTCTCCAGTCTGGCAAGGACCATCTGAAGGGCAACACACTCCTCCAAGTTTTGTGCCAACAGCAGACTGGCTGAAGACACCATGCCTCATCATCCAGGTGGCTGTTGAAGATGTTAAACAGTCTTGGCTCTGCATCAACCCCTGAGCTGCACCTTTAGGGGTTGGTTTTGAGCTGAACTAACTTCTGCTGATCACTACTTTTTGAGTCCAGTTCCATTAGTTTTCAGTCCACCTCATGTACTTTTACCTGGTCCATATACCAGCAGTTTCTCTACAAGTATATTATTAGAGACAGTGTTGAAATCTTTGTAAAGTCAAGATAAAGGACACCACTGCTTGTACCTCATCATCTCAACTAGTTATTTTATGGGAGAAGGCTTTCAGGTCAGGAGGGATGGTTTTCCTTTCATAAATCCTTGCTGGTCCTTCATGTGCTTCATGTGTTTGGAAATGATTTTCAGGATTATAGGTCTCATCCTCTTTCCAGAGATCAAGGGAAGGCTGATGAGCCTGTAGCTCTCCTTCATGCAGCTTGTGGCCCTTCTTGAAGGTAGGGGTGATGTTTGCTTTGTTCCAATCCTCGTAAACCTCTCCTGATTGCCATAGACTTTCAAAGATGATGGAGAGTGGCCTCACAGTGACATTGTCCAGCTCCATCAGCAGTCATGGGTGGGTCCGTCAGGTATCAGGACTTTGGATATGTTCAGGTTATTTATATGCTTCCTAACTGATTCTCCTCCAGTGAGGGTTAAGCCCTCATTGCTCCAGACTTTTCCACTAGGTCCCAAGTCTCATGGGCCTGTGATTTCCACAGGCTGGTTTTTAGTGGTAGTCAAAGGCATTCCATACCATGTCCTTTTCCATGTCCTTTGTCATCAGATCCCTTGCCCTGTTAAGTACTCAGCTCACATTTTTCCTGTAAAAGCTATTGTTGCCCTTCACATCCCTCACCAGACTCAACAACCCATTGGTTGTTGGGTTTCCTGACCCTATCCCTGGACATACGAGATTCCTGACTGATTCCATTTACCAGCCTCTGGAAAATGCATGTGGTGCTCCATGCAGTTGCCTAACACACATGTTGTCTCTAATAAACTTAAGGAGTAGCAAAGGCTGTGTTTAGTTGTGTCTTTTTACTTAATTAAAATTAAAATGACACATCACTCTGTGTGCCAGCCAAGCCCCAATCTCCAAAGAGTGCCAGTTAGTATTAGGCTCATTATTGACAGTGGCCTAGTTTCCATTCATGGAGTCATTAAAAGTTTTAGTCTGCAAAGTCAGAAGAAGTGGTGGCTGATAGTCCTGATCTGAAATAAGGGGAAAAGAAAAAAGCTCAAACCCAACCTATTTTGTTAATCCATCCACGTACATGAAAACAGCACAGCAGGATTGGGGAACTAATCCCATTTCAAATCAGATACCTGCTGGTTCTACTTAATGAGCATTATGTCTGTTTCTTTTTTAACCCTAAAATGTCTTAATTCATATAACAGCATTCTGCTTTTTAAAAATGATTATATTTTTGTCAATTCTATTAAGGTATTTCCTTCTATAGCTGGACCAAAGATGGATTGCTAACTACCATCTTTACTGCCAAAAGATGGCCACACACTGAACTTAATTCTTACGGAAATACCCAGAAAATGGAATTAGCACAGAGTCCTGTGAGCATTGGTACTAATGAAATTTCCCAAAGATTTGTACCTGGTGAGTAAACTCTGGTGTGTAGGAAGAAATAAAGTTATGGGAGATTCTCTTTGAGCTGAGACATTAAAAATGTTTCTCTTTACACATCTTTAGTACTCAATTAATATTTGATACCCTCATACTGTACTGTTTTCCTGTGTAGATGCTCTGTCAAGATCTCTCCACCCTATTGTGCCCACTTTCATTAAATTTGAAAAAAAAAAAAAAAAAAAAAAAATTGGGACTTTTGTCTCACTGCCAAATAAGCGTAAAGTTGGAGGGAGATCTAAAACCTATTAGCAGAGGTTAAGGAGGGACATTTTTCATTCCCAAAGGCCAAAGGCCATGTCAGCAGAATGAGTGAGTGTGTCATGTCCATTTTAATTCAGTAATGTTTATATCCCTTGATGGCAATGCTTGCACAGAGTCCAGGATAATGATGAAATAATGATCCAGTTCTATTGATTATCAATATTAGCTTGATGTCATTCTGATAACTATATAGTGATATTAAGGGAAATAAAAATATATTTATGTAAATTATATTACTCAGTGTAGACATCAGCTATTATCTTAGTGCTGTTTATTCTCTCAGCATCTACTATATTAATTTTTTGTCTGCTTCATAATTCCTGGGGGAAAAAAATCCTCATTCCCCAAAATGTCTTTATCTTGGATGATGCCTAGACATTTGTTAAGAAATATAGAACCTGTTAAAATGGGTAGAGACTTCATTAAGAAATACATATACATATACATATAGATATAGACAGACATATAGATATAGATATAGATATAGATATAGATATAGATATAGATATAGATATAGATAGATATAGATGATATAGATATAGATATAGATATAGATATAGATATAGATATAGATATAGATATAGATATAGGTATACGTATATGTATACGTATACATATACATATACGTATGCATATACAGGTGTCTATGTAAGGAAATGCTGCAATAATAATTTTTTCAATTCTCTTCAGCCTAGACATCCTCATCACCCTCTGTTGATTTATTTGCTTAGTTTTCAAGCCAGGGCAGCCTAAAGAGTTCCCTCAATAGCAAAATACTTGCAGTAGCATATTTCCAAAATACCTGATGTCATGAATAGGAAACCTGCGACATTAAAGATCAGGTAAATAAGGCGAGTGCACACCATTTTCAGCTGTCCAATTTTTATATTTTTCATGCATTTCAGACTTTGCATCTTGGGATCAGTGACTTGCATAAAGGCATCATCCCAAGTCTTTGCTAATTTTTCATGGAGTTTGAATGATTCTTCCTTCTTCTGTGTAACAGCTTAAAAGGCAAAATGTTTTTTGGATGGAAGAAAAAAAACCTTAGCAATTCTCCCTTTTACTATGATACGTGTATAACATTGAGAAAATAATACAAATTTGCAAATGACGGGCTGTCATGATTATCAGGAGACTTAGAAGTGGCTGGAACTACAGGAGATTTCCACCTGTAAATATATGTCAGGTATAAAGTCACGTTTCAGCAAACAAAAGCTACACTCCATGGAGCAGAGCAGAGAGAGGACAGACACACCACAGTGGCAGCACGGCAGTGCTGACCTACTTGAGCGGGCTGTGCAGTAACCAGCAGGCAGCTCTGGCTCTATTTCAGCAAAACAGTGTGTGATCTCCCAAATTGGAATGTAATTTGAAACATTAAATGACTAGACATATCTTTTGGCAATGGTGTTATTAGCTTTTGACTTTATCTCCAGTCTGCAAGGCCACCTTCTTACATCACAGTGATGCAATGCCTACTAATTGAAAGTCAATTTTTTGCCAGCCAAGGACATTGGCTGCAATGTGTGCAGAGGGGATATACTCTCATTATTTCTTCCTCTGACTCCCTCATTCTACCTGCTATCTCTCTTTGCTACTCTTTCTCTCTCCCATCTGCTCACACATCAAAAACCCTTAAAGCAAAGCTTTAACGGGAAGGAAAAAAGTGGAATGATGTATTCTGGCCATAAGGAATGATCTTACTATGAGAAATTGTCAGAAATTTATTCCTTAGGATGTTTCTTGGCAAAGTGAACTAGTGAACAGGTGTGTTAAATAACACTGCTACTCATTTTTTGAAGGAAAAGGTAACAACTGTCTTGAAGAAATCTTGAGCAAAGTCTGAATGAAACTTCTCTTGCTTTTCAGTGGAGGTTTGCTTAGATCCTGTTTATATTCAGAAGATATGCAGGATTTAGAACTAACATTTCACAAGTCTGCCAAATGCTCTGTCAGCTTTTAATATTTCTGGTTAGTTAAAAAAAAAAAAAAAAAAAAAAAAAAAAAAAAAACCAAACCCAAACTGGTTCACTCATTCTCTATCCTTCGTGATATATTAATCAAAGGCACATTTTTGTACCATCTATAAAAATCCCAGCAGAGAGAGATTGTTGATCTAGAGGTTGTCTGGATCTTAAAGCATTTAGGAATCTCTTTCATAACTAGAATTAAATTATTGCTGAGTGTAGGAGAGGCCAAAGCAGCATGTTTCTCTCTTGAATTGCAGCGGGTTTTGCACACAATGTGATCCTGAATGCAGGTGTTTCTGACTGCTCACATTGGGAAAAGCACCCAAGAGACATTAATGCCAAAATCTGAATTAATGCCTGACCTGAACAGAGGCAGAAGCAACCAAAACTATTAGAAACATGGTTGGAAGGACTAGTAGGATATAAATGGAAGAAAGCACAAATCACAGTCTGCTATTGGCAAGTGAACTTCTTTCATGAATATCACAAATTTTGGTGCTACCATGTATTTATACAGCTTACTCACATAAAACTTCATTAATTCAACTCAAGGATTCCTAGTAATTTCAGTGGGTTTTGGCTTAAAGGGTAGTTATCCATTCAGTTGATGTCCTTCTTAGTTTTCCGTAAGCTATCTCACTTGGATGTATGGAAACTTCCAGTTACTTGCTGCAAATCAGTTGGATACTCAACCAAAATGTGCAAATGTAGAAAATTTTGCCAAATCCAGAAAACTGAAAATTGTACAAAATACAATGAATAGTGATATCCAAAGCTGCTTTGTGGCTTTAGCAGATACAAACATGATTGATATATTTTCTAAGTTATGGAGGAGTCCAGATCCTCTTCCACACCTCAGTAATGTCATTCTCGCTTATCTTTACATTTAAGAACATGAGTGAGGCTTGAGGGTATTTTGTGTTTCATCACTTTCTCATCTCATGACTATGTTTTACTCTTTATTTTCTTTAGCCTTCTTACAGAACACCTGATGCTGAAGTTCAGCAAGTGAAGTGTTAACATCCAAGGAGCCTGCCTGACTTGCATGCTGATGTTAATGAAGCTGTGAATTGTGTCATATTAGCCTCATTTGCTTCCCATATGCTTACTCTCATTTTCCCCTCAGAAGCTGCAACTTCACTTTTTGTCTTAATTTGTATGCCCAAAACGCAGCAAGCTTAATTACCAATTATAACCTTCCTCATTTAAAGGCTAAACCAACTGGAAACAATGCTAAAAAGTGTTTCCCTTGAGAAGAACTGAAGGCTTTGTGTTAATTTTCTTAATGTATTTTGATTCATATAAAGCACTGTGTAACTTACGAGTTAATCTCCCCAAATGATGTTAATTTTAAATCGAGATGACATGCCCACTCATGGGATGACAGCCTGAGAAACCCGCCTTGTCTTCCTCCTTCAACTCTGACCCACTGTGCAAAATTATTTCTCCCTGGGAAGCTCTCAGTGGAGCACCAGAGCACCCAGGTCTGCCAGCAGGTTTTTATTTATGGACACTTTTCCTGCTTTATTTTTTTAACTGCCTGACTTGTGCTATTTTCTTGACTTTGGAAGTCCCCTGAGAGTTTCTTCTAAATGTAATTTCTTCCATCTTAGGAAATGAGAGCTCCATAAACTTCCAGGTAGGTTTCATGGGACCCATGGAAGGCGTAATAGCTGTTTGGGTTGATATACTGGTGATTGCCACATAACATCCCTCCAATCAATACTGCAGAACTCTCAGACACTCCTTAGCTCCTGAGTGAATTTACAGTTCCTACTGACAATATCCATTACTTCAATAAAGACCAGTGGAACTGGAAGAAAAGAAAACTGGATCTGGAAAACTGCCATTATTATTTATGAAATATTTGCATGCTACAATTCATCAACTATTTGGAGCATGCCACCCTCTGTTTATGGCAGATGCAAGACATGTTTTTCAGCTGTNTTTTTTTTTTTTTTTTTTTCAAAGCAAAAACTATAAGATATTGAAAACTGTGTACTTTTAAAATAAAAATAACAGAAAACAAAGCAAATATTTGGAATTGGTGATGAGCTCAGTGCATTTACATTTCCTGTAGCTCAAGCTTCAGCAGAAACTAAGTCTGTAATGGCTGTTGTGTGCCCCACACTTGTTGGCAATCCATGTTTTCCATACAGAACCACCTGTGTCCATCCCTTATCTTCTTTTGAAAATAAAAATCCCAACCCTGCTTCCATCCTGGGAAAAAAGGTACACAAAGCATTCATTCAAAGCCCCCTCATCTTGTGTGGTTCATATAATTTTTACTTTCCGACTAAGCGGAAAAGTCCCCTTTTGTACACTTAGAAATGACTAGACACAACCTCATAATAAGACTAAGATGTTAGGCTGTGTTTAACATTCCCCCTGGTTTGTCCCTCTTTGATTTTATGACCTAGAAGTGTTTATGAACCACCGCTCTGGCTGTGATGGATAAATAAACAATTTTTTGAGGCAGGACTGGGATTTTTCCCTATGTGTCTCTTTTCCTATTAATTATACCATCCTTTCCCTAAAAGTATGAAGGTAAGCTTTTGTTCTGTTCTGCTTGTAGCAGGAAGGCCTGAAGGGATATGATTGTTCTTTTTTAGTACACTGAGCAAACGAATGGGATGGAAAAAGCTCAAGCATGAAGAATGGTGGGGATATAGAAACAAATGTGTATAAGCCGGCACAGTTCATCTTGAAATCTAATAAAACTATCTTGTAATCAGGAAAAATAAGGTTCTTGAAGCAGTGTGATGAGAAATCTTGACAGCTTTCATATGGGGGGGTTTCTAAAGCTTAATAGTTTAATTAATATCTGTGAGAGCAGCATGTTGGACTAAGTGACTGAAATTTTCCATTCTTATCTTACTTGTCCTTAATTGTCTTGTCCTTTGTCCTTAATATCATCATGGAATGTGGTGATGCAGAATTACTGCTTTCTCTATTCCATTTTGCAACAGTTCAAGTTTATTTGTTTTTTACGGTTGATCTGACTTTTTATATGTACTTTTGATGGTTCGTTCTATGTACCCCTTTTTCTATCCCCATTGTTGGTTTCTCCCAATCCTGGCCCCTGTCAATCCAGTTGTCCCCTACCCCCTTTTCCCTGTCAGTCATGGTCTGACCTCTCCCTGTCTTCTGGAAAGATCTAGGGGGAGCGTCGAGTGATTGGCAGAGGCCCGGGAATTCCCCCTCCCCTTGTCTGGGATTGGGTGATGAGTAGTCAATCCCAAACAAAGCCACACCTAAACACTTTCCCATTGGACGTGTTATCCCCACCCCTGTGATCCTCCCCTGTTCTTAAACTGTGTGTGCCCAGGATCTGTGCTCTGTCTGGGCAGGATTCCTGGAAATAAATGCCTTGGCTGGTTGGCTTACACAGAGTCCACCTTTCTTCTTTTGCTTTAACCACACTCCTCCTTAGCTGTGCAGTCCTGTGGTCTGCAGTGACGGGGCTAGCCAGAGGACAGTCACGTGCAGCTACAATGGAAGGACAGCGACCTGCTGGACCCAGGCCAGAGGAGGCACCAAGATGATCAGAGGGGTGGAGTAGCTCTGCTGTGAGGAAAGGCCGAGAGAATTGGGATTTGTCAGCCTGGAGAAGACAGGGCTTTGGGGTGACCTAATTGTAGCCTTTCAGTACCTGAAGGGACCCCAGCGGAAAGATGGAGAGAGACTATTTACAGGGGCTTGGAGTGACAGGACAGGGGGGAATGGCTTCAAACTGACAGAAAGTGGGTTTAGATTAGATAAGAGATTAGGAAGAAATTCTTCCCTCTGAGGCTGGTGAGGCACTGGCACAGGTTTCTCAGAGAAGCTGTGGCTTCCGCATCCCTGGAAGTGTTCAAGGCCAGGTCGGATGGGGCTCTGAGTCTCCTGGTCTAGTGCAAGGTGTCCCTGCCTATGGCAGGGGGCTGGAATGTGATAATCTTTGAGATCCCTTCCAGCCCAGGCCATTCTATGATACTGTGAACATGGTGTACACATATAAAACACACAAATGGAGATGAAACTATGGTGCAGGCAAAATATGTTTCCCTTTCACCATTTTTTCACATTTCAGCATCCCTTTTTTCATACCACCTGACATATTTATTCAATTCCTAATTTCTGGGATGTATATAGCATTGTTTTTTGTTTTAGCTAAAGGGGAGGCTTACAAGTCCCTGTTAAGAGCAGGAGTACACTGCACTGGTTAAAAAAAACTGGCAGGAAAGAAAGAAAATATTTAGAACTGTTTAAGATACCTAAATGGGTACCCAAAGATCCCCAAAGATCTACAGAGTGGCTTGAGAGAGTTTCCTCCCTTGGCTGTTACCAAGGGAGCTTGCTCTTTGGAAGAGCTGGTGCTTTTTTGAAGCACTATGGTAGAAATTCTCATTTAAGCACCTCTTACATTACACTGGATGGTGTGGTTCAGTAGCCATCTCCTGCTCTTATAATTTTTAGTATGTATCCATGCCATGAAAGTTCTGCACACAGTGTTCCAATATGCTTCAAAATAACACATTATGGGTGTTTTGCAGCAACATTGGCATTTCTGTCACCCATGCCCCACTCTGCAGTGGATGGATCATCTTAATGCCTAGTGATTCCTATAAGCTTTTTGCTTCACGGCACTCAGCACCTTGTGTGGAGATTAAATTCTGAGAACACAGAAGGTGTGTCCCTAAGTTTAGCTGCTCTATTTATAGTGTTTTCCTGTAAGCATAACACTGCAATTGTTGCTCACACTGTATTCCTCCAATCCTTATATGAATATGGCCTTCCTGGAGAAATTAAAATTAATTTCCTAAATGGCATCTCATGTAATTAAACAGAAAAAGCTTATTATGAAGGGAATTTGAAGTAAATAGTCATCAGGAAATTCTGAGCTGAATTTTAATATATCAATAAATTTTATTTGTTAATATATACTTTATAGTGATAAATTTACATCAAGTTGCCTGTGAAAATGATGTACACATTCATACAGACATATTTTATGCACAATATAGTGAACAAAAATAAGAACATGGAAGAAGTAATTATTCCATTTCAAAATCAGTCATTAACTTCCCCTTAACTCCCCTGTAATTGTAGCATAAGTCACATGAGTACACAGACCACTGCAACCATTTCTTTTGTTCTGAAGCTGGTGAAGTGCAGACTAGTAAATAATTTTAGGGCAAAGAATGGCAGCAAGAGACGAGAACATCCAAATCTTATTTCAATTGATGTTTTATGTATGGGAAATGTTAGCAGTGGTGTGGTTAGTGATACCTATTCGCTAAAGAAATTCTTGTGGACCCCTGGAAGCAGCTTTGTTGTTGTGCTCTGTGCTTTAGTTTTGCAGCAGACAGAGGTGGGAGGGAAAGTCAGCAGGAAACAGCAGAGGTCAAAACAGGAAATCATCTGTGCACAGACCATGTTCTTGCCCTTTGAGGAACCTTTACAACACCTCAGCTGTGAAAAAGCATCAGTAAATCTGGAAGTAGGCTTTTTTTTTTTTTTTTCCAAATAATTTGCTGCTTAAGGAGAGTCTATTGGTTTAGATAAGGTGACATTTTGAAGACTTTCTTCACAGCAGAGGTGCAGAAATGTTATCTGCTGTTTAGATTAAAATTTAAGATTTTGGAGCACCACTTTTTAAGAGGGAACTAAGATTGGAACTAATTTTACTGCAGCTAAATTAAAGAAAATGCAAGGCTCTGACTTTTAAAACAGAAGCTTACTCTATTTTTTTTTCCCCTGGTGGTGACATAACATTTACATTTCCACAGATAATGAACTAGATCTTTCAGCAGACCTTACCCACAGGGGACTCATTCCCAAATCTAAAGTATTATTTTTCCTTCCATCTGCTCCACGTAGAACTTGAGGTAAGGTATTCTTAATGTCTTATGAGGATCACCATTTCTTGAAAGCAAATGCACTTTTCATTGTCTTTAAACAGAAAAGATCTTATTACTACCTGCCATGACTTCTTTGCTGCAGTTGCCATTACCGCTTTTAATTGGTAATTCACCAGTTTTAGAGATGAGGTTTTCGAGCTCATAAAACTGCAGGGAGCTCACTCAGTCTAAATGGTTCTTCTGAGGATACAGGAAGACTCAACAATGTTATTCACACCTCACAAAAGGCCATGAAAAGCCATGTCTATTACTTTTAAACATTTTCACAATCAACTGCTCCTTCCCATAACTATGTTTATTTCTTATTACTCCTTAAATACATTCCAGGTAGGAAATTAAGTAAGTGGCAAGGAAAGACACAGCTTTTTTCTGCCAGGGATCTCTCACAAAGCAGTTCCCTTGCCCTCATCTTCCTAAAGTGTCATGCCTTAGTCTTTGCAAAGGATTATCATAAAACTCGGAATTAAGGGCCAACAGATCTATCTCTCAGTTGTGGAAATGGGATCAGTAGGATGCAGTTGCAATGCCCTCCCAATTCAAAGGTCTCTTCAAGGGCTGAGCCTCTGGGGAGTGTTCTGCCCATGGCTTTTGCATGGTGGTGCCTCCCTTTGGAATAATACCCACCTGGCAGTATCTAAGGTACTGGACCATGGCATCGAGAGGGACTATTTACAAGGGCCTGGAGTGGCAGGACATGGGGCAGTGGCTTCAAACTGACAGAGAGTAGGTTTAGACTAGATATGAAGAAGAAATTTTTTCCTGTGAGGGTGGTGGAGGCACTGGAACAGGTTTCCCACAGAAGCTGGAGATTCCCCATCCTCCCTGGAAGTGTTCAAGGCCGGGTTGGATGGGGGCTTGGAGCAACCTGCCCATGGCAGGAGTTTGTAACTGTCTGATCTTTGAGGTCCCCTCCAAACCAGGCCTGATGATTCTGTATGTCAAATGAAAGATCCCATTGCCTGATTTGGAGCAGAAAGCAGCCAGTGAGTGCTGTGGGTCAGTCACAGAATGGCTAAACACAGCTCAGGCAATGGCATCTTGAGCTGGGTGTCCGGGTATGAAAAAAAGTCAGGCTCACTGGCTGTAGAAGTTATGGGGATTGGCACACTGAGAGAGAGGAAGGTCACCTGCTGTTTCCGCTGACTCCTTCAAGCGTGATCATGCTCTTACATGTGCTGGAGTGTTTTGCTGTGTCTCCAAACACCTCTAGGCACACCTGAGCCCCAACAGCTTTTTCTGGGCTGCAGTGGGCTGCCTGCAGTCTTAAAACACTCCAGGGACAACTCATGGCTTTTCCTGCTGTCTCTTCCCTGGTCATCCTGCATCCCTCTGTAATATGCATTATTTTTCAGCCTCAGACATGACCCATTTGGTCCAGGTTATAAAGGAGCATGTGAAAAAATGGGATCATAGAATCACAGAATATCCTGATTTGGAAGAGACACACAAGAATCACCAAAGTTCTACTCCTGGCCCTGCACAGGACAACCCAAGAGTCACACCATGTGCTGAGAATCTTGTCCAAAGGCTTCTTGAATTCTGTCAGGTTTGATGCTGTGACCACTTCTCTGTGAGCCTGTTCCAGTGTCCAACCACCCTCTGGGTGAAAAACCTTTTCCTAATATCCAGTCTAAACCTTCCCTGATACAGCTTCAGGCCATCCTCTTGGGTGCTGTCACTGATCACCAGAGAGAAGAGATTGGTGCCTGTGCCTCGTCCCCCTGTGTGGAAGCTGCAGACCCCAGTGAGGTCTCCCCTCAATCTTCTCTTCTCCAGGCTGAACAAATGAAGAAACCTCAGCTGCTCCTTGTATAAATCTAGGAAGTTAGGCTGAGTGGGGGCCCAGTAAGTTCTGCACTTCCCATAGGAAGTCTGTGTTTTGTGGCACCTCTGAAACCAGGGAGCAGCACCTGCAGGTGAAGCAAAGGAACACAGCTGACTGTGAACCTGCAAACACTAAATGTAAGGAAAAGTGAAGGGCCGCAGTGACTTCTGGCTGTTTTATGTCTCATTTCCATGCCTCTGAGACCTCTGTTAGACTTTGCTTTCTCTTTTGTATTCAGGTTGGCTTCCTACCTGTGCCAACATTTAAATATTTTTTCCCCCCACAGAAGGACACAAATGTAAGATATGTATAGAACTATGTTAAGAAACAGACAACTTGCAAAGGAAATTAACTGCTTCCTTTTCTCCTTACCTTGTTTTCTTACAACAAAAGGTTTCAGTGACTGTGCTGCAGTGCAGTAGCTTGGCAAAAACTACTGCTAGTAACTGGCCACAGGATTTGTACTGATTTTTGCAAGACTTCAGGATAAAGACTTGTCACATTTGTTTAGTTTAAACTTGTCTTAGCCTGCCTGGTGCTGTAGTCTACATGTATTTTAGATGTAGCAGCAACTTTTCTAATGACCAGGTGGCTATGGTCATGATTTTTGTCCTTGTTTGTCTTTCTACGGTGTGACTGCAATTTTACCTAGATAGTAGAACCATTGAATATCCTGAGGTGGAAGGGACCCACCTGGATCACAAGTCCAACTCCTGGACCTGCACAGGACAGACCAAGAATCTCACCACGTGCCTGAGAGCATTGTCCAAAGTTCAAACACTTTCATTTACAATATCAACTATATGGATTTAATTTTATGTAATCTCCTGGTTTTTTCCCTTAAGATCAAGGACTTCTCAATATAAGTGTCATTGACTTGTAATCTTTGATTTCAGTGGCTTCATACTCATTCCATAATATTTGTTTAGGATTCATTGCTAAAGAAGACTAATGATGGGGGGGGAGGACATTTCTTTAGTAAATCTGAAAGTACGTTTCAGCAAGGATGCTAAAGAAAAGAATATCTTTTTGAAGTGCAGCTGAATGCCCCAATTACTGTAACGTTTGTAATTACTTTTTTTTCTCTTTTGAAATCGAAGTGTATTAATTGCAATTTCTCCTCAGCGAAATAGTAGGAAGAGAAAAATTTCTTACTGAGGATAAACTTTCCTCATACAGCCACAGCATGACCTCACAGCCCGAAAGTCTGAAGGCAGGATTTTCTCTGGTATTGGAAACACCACCAGAAGTGTTTACAACCTTATGCCTATGCAGGAATGAAAGTCACTTAGGGAAACACTAAGGTCTTAGTGCTGATTAGAAGCCTTCTGCGGGACTGTAGAAGTGGTCCTTAATCTCCTACAAGGACAATGAGCCTTATCTATCTGATGAGTTCAACAGCAGCAGGCTTAGGCCCAGAGTCCCTTGGCAGAGAAAGATACTAAATTGATTTCTGTACTTATGTCAAATAGCCTTGTTTGATTCCAGTGGGGATAATTTTTCATTCAAGCAAAGATCTTGGTTTGAATGCAAATGTTCCTTCATAGGCATTTGATGAATGAAAGCACAATGATCATACCCAGCTTAGCTTGTTTATTGCTAATCACCTCAGAGAACTTACATGAATCTGGCCTGACTTGTTCTCATGCAAGGATGTCACCATTGCAAAAATGATGCAAAGGCAAGCAGAGCTTGATCCAAACTATACATAGAATTATTTTGTGCTGTGCAGTACTTCTGGACCATGCCGCTCTTGGGGTTGAGCATTGTTCGTTTTCTGTAGGCGTAACTAAATTACATCCTGGCCATTCCAAAAGCAATATGCTTTTTCTCTAGTATCAGATCTCATAAGAGAGTATATATTACAGCATACAGGAATGTGATAAAGCTATGTTCTAGGGGAGAACCTGTCTGTGCCCAGCTTGCTTAAAAAAGAATGATAGATGTATTTTTTTAGATCCATTCCAAATCTGGTAAAAAATGCACTATTGCTAAAATATATCCATCAATATTTATAAGGAGCAGGAATATGTTAGACTGTGATAATATGGATCTGGATTTTTGGCCTTTTCTTCCCTAGCTGTGTAAGTTCATCTAATAAAACCTGGCTTCTTCTTTGTATCATTATTATTATTATTATTACTATTACTATTATGACTTCAAGCAAGTTAAAAGCTAAAAACATAAAACTGCATCTGACTGTACAGTATGTAATTGTGCTACATATTGAGGATTGAGGATCATTGCTGACTGACTGATGACTGATTGGCCTTGGGGCGGCATTAACTCTTTGTACTATGTACTACGTGTACTATATTTATAAAAGATTACCAATACCTATCACCTAGGTTAGACAGTCTATCTGTACTCTAAACCAATCTAAAAATGCCACCATCGCAGCAGAAGATGGAGGGGAAGAAGGAGAAGAACAACTCAGATCACCGCCCCAAATCCTCCATTTTGTTCCATTCACCTCCATTCTAAAAACCCAAATCTACAGAAATTTCACCCTGTGATAAACTACACTACTGTTTTTCCCACCTTGGTGGCTTGCAATTCCTCTCTCAATGTTGGAAGCCTTTCCCATGGACTGAAGTCAAAGCCAGTCTCTTCCTGGGCTCTGTGCCAGGGTTTCCAACCCCCCTGTACAGATCCCAGACCCCCCTGTACAGATATAAACCCCCCCTGTACAGGTATCAAACCTTCTTTCTCAGGTCCCAGACATTTCTGCTGAGGTCCCTGACCTTGGACTCTGACAATACCAACAGTGCAGAGCAGAAAAGAGACAGAAAAGACTGAAAAATTAGCATGTTTGCACTTATCTTGGCCTTAACCGATTTATTCTGTCTTTTGTGGGTCTGATTCTTCCTGTTCCAGCTCTCTCCAAGGTCTCTGCTTTATGAAGAAGAGACTGTTATATAAAGTGCATTTAAGGAGGCAGATACAGTTAAATTTCTTTTCTCCAGTAGCCCAATAGCATGTCACTCGCTCACATTTAGTCCGGGATGCTTATTTACATATTGCTGGCAAATCTTAGGCAGTTGCATAAGGCCCAGGTGTGGCTTAGATGACCTTGGAACTAGGTGCCTTTGAAAGGCAAGAGAATGTAAGTTTTATTTATATATAATATTTCCTTTAGGTGTCAACACATCTACTTGCATCATCTCTTGAGCCACAGCTATGTTCCAGTTTTTTCTGCATCCTCATCCAAAATGTCAAATCCTAGCTCTGCTGAATTGCAGAATTCGTATGGTTTTAATAAGGCTGAGAATTTATCTCTAAAGCAGGGAGAGTGAGGACTAGAGAGTGAGAAAGAATAGCCATCAATCTAGGAACAAGAATAAGAGCAGCAGTGAATACAGACTAGGCCATTTATTCTTTCAGAACAGCTGAATTATAAAATTTATCTCCAACTGTACATTTGCTCTATATATAGGTCCATGGTCTTCATCATTTCTGCTTAAGCCATTCAAAGTTTTCTTCTATTTGCATTGTCAAATAAATATATGAAGAATTAGAAAAACCTTGATCAAGATGGTTGATTATTTAGTGACAATTTTTTCAGGGAGGGAAAGAATAGGTCAAATGGTTCACACTGCACAGCAAATGGGAGGAGGCTGGACAAAGGCATAATGTATAATAAAGGATGTCATATATGCAAAGCATATAGAAACTTCCCATCCCCTAAAATAAATCATAATAGTTTAAAATAACAGCCTGATCTCACACACACAATGTTATATGGAACTCTTTGCCAAAAGATACAGTAACGTGCAGACATTTATGCAATTTATTTAAAAACACGAGAACAAATGAACCCCAAGTTATATTAAAGGAGATTAGAAGAACCAGTGTCTTGGTTTGAAAGACAGGTGTCTCCTAGGGAGGGGCAGGGCCTCCCTCGAAATGGAGAAATCAAATCCCTTCCCTCCAAATTATTGTAATTTAGAAAATTAAAGGGGCTTTGAGGCAGAGGTATGGGGATAGGAATAAGAGTTGTTTACTAGTGTGTATAACAAGGCAAACAAACAACTACAGCATTAATAATAAACAGAACCAGGAAACCTCGAGGGGCTTTGTTTCACAAAGCCTGGGGCAGTCTGATCTCTTGGTAATCTTAAGAGCACCAAGCTGGAATGGTGGAAAATCCCAGACTGGTGGATGAGCTATATCAGAAGCTCTGCTGGTGGTAGCTGGAGCAGCAGGGATGTCCCAGCAGGGCAGGGCAGTGAGGGAGTACAGCGTAGCAAAAAGCCTCAAAGCAGTGCCGAAGAAGCAGCAGTGGTGGGACAGGGCTGGCGGGCTGGCCCAGCTCCAGCAGGGCAGGGGGAAGCAAGCTCAGAAATCCTGGGTACACGAGCAGATGGTGGTAGATTACCCAGGACCAGACGTGGTGGTGACAGCTAACTCCTCCTGCAGAAAGCAACAGCCTGACCATCCTCTCTCTGGTGCCGAGAGCAAGAGGGAGGAGCTGCCCCCAGCCCTGTCCTTTACCTGCCCCAAAACTCGCGTTATCTCCCTGCTCCGAGAGAAACTCCCAGAGACCCAAAGAAGTGTAGCCAGGTGCTACAATTCCTCTCCTTTGGTCCCTCTGTTCTGCTTAAGTTCCTATACGTAGTTAGTTTCCTAGTAACTTATGGGCAAAAATTCTATAAGTAAAAAAGAAACAAATCTCACCCGCAACAATCAGCAAACCTCAAATATTGATGATTGACACAGAGACAGGAAGACTGATTCCGTGATCAGAATTCAATTTTACTCAGATTTAACCAAAGCTTATATACCAATTCTGGAAGGTTAATAATTTTCTATTACAAAGTCAGGTTAAGAATTATACAGACAACTCATAACATTTTTCAACATCTCTTGCTTACAGAGGTCTTAATTGAATCACTTGTTTTCCCTTAAACAGATTTAATGCCATCTTCTTTAATCTCAAAGTTCTGTTTGCTCCTGCTATACTATCCTGTGTATCAGATCAGCCATGCTGAGCAAGTCTGTCTCACTCTCTGTCTTGTGTATTGCCACACTCAAACTCCTTCTGTGTCTGGGACATACGGATTCATACACAGTTAGTTCCTCATGCAGAAGCAGTTACTTAAGGCCTGGTGGTCAGGAGAAGCCCTTGTTAGAGAGGTTCCTGGTGACTGCCTACCACAGAGGCTCCTCCAAGCCCCATTGCCAGGTGGTGCCAGGGACAGGGTATGAGACCAGCCGAGCCCTGTGTTTGATGTGCTGTGGCAGGTCCTGCACACTTGGAGCTAAGCACTGACACGAAAGGCCTGTGGGGACATGAGTTGGCTGTCCTGACAAAACTACCAGCTTTTACATATGTCAGAGTGTATGTCTGAGGGCTGGACAAACAATGTTTGATATCCTTGAGGGCTCATTATCCTTGAGGGGCTCTGTGCTTTCTGGGTTAAGGTTTTTTGTACTTCCCACTGACAATGCAGCCTCAAATGCTGCTGTCTAAACCAAGAAATATCAGTCCAAGCATAGCAAATATGTGCTCTCTTGTTGCTTGGCAGTGATTTGGGGATACAGGCTATGTCATTACCAGTTGAAAAAAAACACCACATATCCTGCTGTTTTTCTCCCAGTGTACAGACAAACTTGTTAAAAACCATGTTATGCATTTGTGTGGGCACAGAATGATAGAAAAAAGAAACTTACGACTACATGGTGATGGAACCCAGAGGTGAATAAGGAACATGTTCAGATATAAAAAGTATCCATTCTTGCGAGAGTGAAATTTGGGTCAACAGCTGCAAAATTAATTATAAGTAACGTCTGTGCTTCTAAGAAGTAAATTGTGCCTCTTAGGTGCCTCTATGTAAGTTTAATATAAATAACAAGGAAAATTGAGGTGATAGCAGAATCACAGGATCACTAAGGTTGGAAAAGATGTCTCAGATCATTGGGTCCAACATTTGACTGGTCACCACCTTTGTCAACTAGGCCATGGCACTAAGTTGTTTCCTGAACACTTCCAGGGGTGATGACTCCAACACCTCCCATGACAGCCCATTCTAAAGCTTGACAAATCTTTCAGTGAAGAAATTCTTCCTGATGTCCAACCTGAACCTCCCCTGATGCAACCTAAGGCCATGTCCTCTTGTCCTCTTGCTGGTCACATGTGAGAAGAGCCAAACACCCACATGGCACTATCCTCCTTTCAGGGAGTTGTAGAGAGTGATAAGGTCCCCCCTGAGCCTCCTTTTCTCCAGGCTGGGACCCTCCAGCTCCCTCAGCTGCATCTCATAAGACTTGTTCTCCAGACCCTTCCTGAGATCCTTTGCTCTTCTCTGGATACAATCCCAGCCCCATAATTCCCATCTTGTAGTGATGCATTTTTTTTCCTGATGTGTTTCCAAAGACAAATCTTATCATTGGATTATTTAACAAAATTGACCAAATGCTAGGAGGACAAGAAGATGTTTTTCCACCAAAGGGAAATGTTCAACAAGGCAGTGAGGAACTGGAGTAATACTCCAATGAAAACAAAGCACACAGCCACTGTATTGTCCTGTAGGATAGCTTCAGGCACCACATTAAGCAATTCACAATGAGAAACTAACTACTAAACAATGTCATTTTGTTTCTGAACCCTTCTACCAAGTCTGTGCTGTCAGCTCAAGCTGAAGGCTAAATCACAGCTTTCTACAGTGAACAGAGAAGCTCATGAATAGATAGAAGCGTTTTCCACATCTCTGAATGCAGGTGCTGAGGAGATGGTTCAAAGTGTAGCTGAAATACTAAGGGAGTAGACTCATATGGACACACTTGGATATATAATGTTTTGGAATATATTTTGAGGTCTCTGCTGTGCTGACCACACTCCAGAATAGAACTGGTGAGGGCTTTAAAATACATTACGTGAAAACAAGACCTATAAAAACCAGAAAGGGTCCCTCCTGTTCAAGCAGATGAATCAATACAGTTTGTGAAAGTTCCAAAGTTCAGCAACCAAACAGAAAAACAGATCTTTAAAGAGATGTAGGAATTGCACCTCAGTTTCTACCATCTTTATTTGAGGTTACCTTTATACCTTATCTGAACAATGAGGAATTGGTCTTGGGTTCTTTTGGGTGCCCGGGAGTGTCTCACTGTGTTGATGTGGGTGAGGGGCAGCCAGGGGCAGAGCAACAGCTTGCATTGCAGGAGGCTGTCCCAGAGCCCCCCAAAATTCCTATGGGGGGGAGGCAGGGGCTGGTTCCCAGGGTGGAGACACCTAGGGGGGAGAGGGTCCTGTGGGGATTTTAGGGAGTCTTGAGTGTTCCTAAAGGGGTTCTGGAGTGATTTTGGGGTATATGAGGGGGTTCTGAGGAGATTATTGGGAGTTTGGGAGGTCCTAGGGGGTGTCCTAAAGGGGTTTTGGGGGATTTTGATGTTACCTGGGCAGTTTTGAGGTTACCTGAGGGTGATGTTGAGGTGATTTGGGGGTACTTTTGGGGAATGCACTGGCCTCTCTGACCCAGGCACTGCTTTTAGAAAATGGCGGTTACCACACGGTTCACAGATCTCTTTTCGCATCAGAGCTCGTCTTTTCTGGTCCCCACCCTGCCTTCCCCTCAGCTGCCTGCCCCTCCTCCTGCCACAGCTGCAGCTGTACCGCCCCAGCCCTGCGTGGAAGTGGAGGTGAGGCAGGGCTGCCCCAGGGGGCGCCGAGCCTTGCTGTGCCTGCAGCTGTCCCTGCCCCAGGCCCATGTGGCAGTGGGGGTGAGGCGGGGCTGCCCCAGAGGAGGCCAAGCCCTGCTGTCCCTGCAGCTGACAGTGTTCCGGGGCCACTCTGCAGAGGCAGCATGGCGGAACCCTGACCGAGAGTTGGACTCTGCCATGGTCTGGCAGATTTACCATTGCTGCCTCACTGGACCTCACTTCCCAATCATAAGCCATCAGTGCAACAGAGCAACACCTGTAACACCAGTACCAAAGCCGAGACCAAGCCCGATGAGCTGTGCCCCTCGTGAAGAGGAGATCAAGAGTCAGCCAAGAAGTGGACAAGACAAGATCTTAATCAAATGCAAGCAGTAACAACAGTTTTTATTCAAAAAATTCCATTAAAGAGGCTCCACTAGTTTAGAAATAACAGCACTTAAAAGAAATACAGTCATTAGGTTTGGAAAAAAATATCCTCTCACAGCATTAAATGCCTGTGTTCATTACACAAACTGTAAAAAACTGGTCAATAGAGCAGTCTGCATCAATTTCAAATACACCCTATATACATTTAGCCAAAGAACATACCTAACATTCTTTCAGCAGTATGGTCAGGACACAATTTCACAGATAGCACACAGTTATGGAGAGTCAACCTTAGGATGTCTTTTCCTTTTAAAGAGAAGAACCTTCAATGTAATGTTCCTAAGAACAGGACCGAAGAGAGGCTGCAAAAGTCTTGGCCAACATCCACTCTTAGTTCCAGAGGACATGGGTCAATCCAGTGAGTGCTGACCGTAAGGCAGGAGAACCCTAAGACTGCCAGCTGCAGAAAAAGCCTTCGGGAACTCAGTGCAGCATGGCAAGTTTGGCTTGGGGTCTGCTGTCCCTCTTGTACCGAGCCCTGTAAATCAACAAGCACAATAGTACATGCAAATGTCAACTGAAAATCTTTATACCAAGAGTTTGTCAGAGACGTTAATTTATCTTTGTTTTCTGACTCTAACAGTTGGTCACAGAGGTCGAGTGTTTTCATGGTACTTTCCCAGTATATGCAAGAGTCAACTGTTTCCAGAATACAGGAGCTGGGGACCTTTTAGAACCATGAAGAAATAGAAGTACTATGAGAGCCCATCTCCTTCAGTATTGCATCCTGCCACCAACCGCCGCTGAACGGCCGATGATGCCTTCAGGGTGCCACGACCTTCCTCAGAGAGCCGCCCTTAAAAGGATGCCTTGGGTCTCCAGGAGCACAGGCACTCCCTGTGATTGAGCTCAATTGTGATGGCTGCAAAAGCTACCTGGCTATGTAGACCAGTGATTTCAGAGAGGTGAGCTGTGAAAACAGCTCTCCTAGCAGCTCCTCTGGCGAGCTTCTTCCCCAGGTGGTGCAGGAACAGGCAGGAGACAGTAATCTTCCAGAGGTCTTTATTCCCCAGGAACCAACAACTGAAGGACCCCAAGGTCCTCAGACACCTGGATTAAATACATAACTCAGGGGGTGGGGTTTACAACTTGGACCAATCAGGGGAAGGATTGAGAAAGTAACCAATGGGATGAAGGATTCAAAATGGACCAATGGGAATATGGAAAAATGGACCAATAGGGAGAAACCAGGAAGTATAGTGGTAACTTTCACAGTAAGTGTTTAAGTTCTGCTCTCCCACCAAGGGAGAGATTCCTTATCTGTGGGTGCCTCAAGGTGTCTCACAGCATCTGGCCAGTGTAGGGGACCATTCAGACGACTGTCTATCCACCATGGCATGCTCGGTGATGATAATCAGCTCCCCAACCCTGGAAATGGAAGCATAAGCAGGGAAAGAAAAAACAAATGATGTTATGTGTTGCGGTGTGTGGCAACAGTATCCACTGTGCCCAGAGAGGTCACAGCTACTGGCAGGGGAACAGATAAGACGAGCCTCCTTTTAAGCTGGTTTTATTCCCCCCCCATCCCCGGGCCGGGGCTGGGGAGAGAGGCGACGGCTGAGGACCGAGACCCCAGAGAGCCCAAGAGCTGAAGAGAGTGGGGCAGGGTCAGGGTCCTGGGTTTTATGAGGTATTTAGGGGAGGAGTAACAAGGACAATAGGGTCAGATTTCAGGTCCCTCAAAATGGGAGGACTACCACTGGCATAAGTGTTGACAGACAGCAGCGACATCAGCAATCCTGACCTTGCATGCCTTCCTAGAATAGAAAGGTATGCCTATTATTCTCAATCATGACCACAGCTCCTAATTTGGGAGTTGCTGGTCAAGCCTGAGAAGACTTCTGTGAAAAAACATATTCTGCAAGTCACTTCAAGCTTTCTAGGTCTGTGGGCTAGATGGTTTTTTGTCTAGAAATACTTAATTTCACTATCTGTCTTAGACTTAATGAGCATTCCATCCTTAAAATTCAGCAGCCATTTATAGGCTGATGAAAGCAGTTACTGGACCATTCCAAATCAAGACCTAAAGAAAAAACAATTTGCTTTGCTTGTAAAATAATCTCAAGCAAATACCCCCCTACCTTTTCAAAACTCAGCCGCATAGTGCACATGTTAATGAGGCCATACACTGCTTCATAGCCGATGTTCATGTTCTGACCCACGAGTTGAGCGAACTCTTAGGTACTGAAAACCTTCACTCTGCAGCCAGTGGGGATTTTCCAGACCATGGTGGGAAGGAACCGCTGGTTGTAGTTGTGGTTCAGACTGTGCATGAAGATGCAGCTGTTGCTCAGACATTCCACGTACACCGCCCCTGCGACGCGGGAGAGGCGGACACCTGTGAGGAGAAGGTGGGCAAATTCACACTCGCTGTCTGTTTTCACATTCTTTTGCCACAGAGATAGGCTTCTGTTCAAAGAGATCAACCTTAATGACCTGTCTGAGTATCATCTGTCTGTATAATGACGGTATGAGTCAGGCATAAAGGTGAGGACTTTCTCTTTTGCGAGACTGCCCGAGACACAGAAGGGAAGCACAAAACTCCACCTGTAACTGCTTGTGACTGTCCACCGGCTAGCCCCGCCACAGCAGACCACAGTCACAGACTGGCACTGGAGCCACTGTCTGCACAGTGGATTCTTTCACCAGTGAGGCAGAGGCGAAGTGTGGTTGTGGCAAAGGAAGAAAGGAGGACTCTGTCTAGGTGAAGCAGGCTGGAGGTTTATTCCCAGGAGAAACTGCCCCAGACAGAGCAGAGGTCCTGGGTGCACACAGCTTATAAACGGGGGAGGATCACAGGGGTGGGGGTTACACAGATCCAATGGAAAAGGGGTTAGGGATGACCCTACAGAAAACTGACAACTTTGTAACCAACAGGGCACAAGGGGAGGGGGAGTTCTTGGACTTCTGCCAATCACTTGATGCTCTCCCTGGATCTTTCCAGAACACAGGGAGAGGCCTGACCCAGACTGACAGGGAGGATGGGGTAGGGATTGACAGGACTGACAGGGGAAAAGTTTTGGGAGAAACCAACTGTGGGAATAGGAAAATGGGGTACATGGAACAAACCATCAGAGTACATGTTACAAACAATAACTTACATAAATCAATAGGCAAAAGTAACTTGAACTATAGCAAAACAAAATAATTCTGCACTACCACATCCACCAAATGAATCGGCAGCCTGCGAAACATGCATTTGGACTAAGCTGTTGAAGTGGGTTATCTCCCGAAATACACGTTAGCATAGGCAGTGAATATTACAACTACGTCCAGCTCAAACATTTGGTGCCAAGAACCACAATTTGGATTTCCATAGACAGCCACCATCAAGATATATCTGACATGACCCTCGCTTATTCTCACCCAGATGGAGACTCGGCTCACTTGCTCAGCGACTGCCTGAGGGTGTGCCAGATAAAGGCAACCCCCAGAGCTCTAAAGAGTCCAGTAGGTCGTGCAGACCAGAAGGCTGCAAACCGATCTCTCGGGGGAAATCCACGTAGGGTTCAGGTCTACAGCTGTGTCTGCGGTGCAGGACGAAGAATGAGAGAGACCACACTGTCCTCCTTAATTTCCAGGGAGAGAGTTTATTTCCCTCATCCAAGGAAGGGAGGAGAACCGGTGTGAGAGACTTGTTCAGGGAGACAGGAGCTAGGACAAGACCCCCAAAACAATCAGTGCAGTAGCTTATAAGGCTAGGTGGGGAAAGGGAGTTACATCACACCTAATCCAATCAGGGAAAGAGGTAGGAGGAGAATGAAACATAACTGACAAAGTACAAACCAATCAAGGAACCTAATAGGAGTGGCTAGCTCATAGCTTCCAATGAGCAATCAAACTGAGAAGAACTTTCTGGAGTTAGGGGATCGGACCAGGGCTGACAGACATGGGTGAAGGTGGGGTTTACACTTTGAGGGACATGTTCTGCGGGAGAATTGAAGTGGGACATACCAAAACAAAGGGGGTTTAGGGACAAAGTAAGTTTATGCACCACCACATAAATCGAGCCGTTTCATTAGACAAACTACCTTAATCTCTACTTTAGGATTTGACAGCCTTCGGACAACTAAAAAACCAGTGACAGGTCAAAGTTTCGTCTACATACGCGGTGGAGAGGAACCATGTTCTCTTTCTAAGACTAGGACAGAAACATTGAATGTTTACCAACACAAGCATTTTTCCCACACGCTAGGGAAGAGCAGCTTACTCTCGAGACAAGCGTCCCGGCACCTCCATCCATTGCAATTCATGGAATATTTGTTTGGATAAAATGGAGGACTATTTAATCTATAACCCTTTCTAACTTGTGTACTTATTGGCTGAATAAGTGATTTGATAGCACTCTAAAATATTTATGATGTGGATTTCAATTCTGAAAAGCCACCAGTGTTCATACAAGTTTATCATGAGTTACTTTGCCTCAACTTGCTGACAAAAATAAGATGTACCAATGCAAAGTAGCTGAGCTAGACTGAGGTATGCCTTGACTGAGCTATAGCACAATCTATAATTTCTGATGTACCAGAAGCAGTAAAGCAAATATTCTTTCATTAAAAAGCACTGCATAACCCCAAAGTATTTAGATGCAAGTAAAAATTGTAGTCTAAGTCATTTGCACAATCGCCTGTCAGGCTGATTTTCCTTAAAATGCATGTATGTATAACTGAGGATGTTTTATAATCACTAGTGGATTAAACCTTTTATCTCAGCATGCCATGATGTCTCAGTTTCTTCCTTTATATTAGTATGACAATGAATAGGATTTATTAATGTACATTTATTAAAATAAACCTGTACATCAATGATCACAGTCTTTGCAAAGCACAGCTAGCTTAATATGGGTGAAAGCCATCTTCTATAATAGACACCTTTAGGAATTTCATATAATTGTATTTTTCAATGGGCATGACACTTTTCAGTTACTGAAGCTTTCTTTAAAAACACTAGTTTTTCTTCGATTTTTAAATTGTTCCTCAAGAAAATATTTGTATTGTAACAGACTGAACTATGATATTTTTGATTCTCAGATATTTTTTAATGATACATTTCGCACTACCTGATGAAGTTCATTGAGAAAGGCAGGCCTGTATTCCTGTGTTTCTTCTGGCCTTTATGGTTTTTGTGAAATGGTCATACCTGCATTGGTTGCATCTCTTTTGCTATTAAAACACCATGGAACTAAAACTCAGTGTATCCATTCCAATTGGAAGATTGACTCCAAGCGCTCAGACTGTGATGTGCTCAGGGAGAAACTGTTGCACCAAGACAGAATAAAATATTTCAACATTTTAAACTCAGTTTCCTCAAGGAAAAAATAATTTCAGGAAGAAAGATTCTCTGATTTCTCATAATGTTTTGGGAACAAAAGAAGAATAGAATAAAATGGAATTTTGAATAGAATTTTCCTTGCAGTGTAACTTGGAAGTTTGACTAGCTCCCTGTAGTAACACAAGTATGTAACACGAGATCTTAAATTTCTCGCTGCCCTCCGGTGGATGAAAGCAATAATTACTTCAACAACAACGTGGAGAAAAAAAAATCAAACAGGGAAACAACTTAGTAGAAAGTAAATTCCAGAAAATTTAATAGGATTATCTTTCTTGGGACACAAATGTGGATTCCCCTCCTCAAGAAAGATGTTGGAATCAGGCAAATTAGATTCAGTCACACTTTTCTGTTAAATGTCGATACCTTTTCATTGTGAAGATAAAATTAATATTGAAATACTTAGAATAAAGCCAGACAGAACTGAAAAAAAAATTTTTTTGTGGAGCACCCCAGTGCTTGCGGTCAACCAATATGTTCCAGATGACAGAAAACACGGGGTTTAAACTAAACAGTGCCTAAAACTGGTCTCATACAGAGTTGGGCCACCACCCAGGATGACAAATAATTTTCAGTTCTCCTTTTCTGTCACCACAGGGGAGGATGGATGGGTCGATTACAAAGCCATAATGAACGTTTTGATCTGGGGAATTCCTGGATTTGGAGCTCCTGACAAATTGCTTTGTGACAAGAAGATGAAGAGAAATTACGTAAAAAGTTATATGTAAAACTACCAACACAGGAAAAAAAAAAAAGAGAGAAGCAAAACTAAACCAGAAAGAAGGTCTTTGCCACAGGCAACTATGCTGTCTGTGAAAAATAGTATCTCCTTTCTCTCTTTATTTATTAACAACTTAAGCCCCCTTTCCTCAGATAACTTCAGTTCTACATTTGCTTTTTCCAGTCCAAAAAGTCTTGAGAGGTAGTGTCACTTGTAACACTAGTGGGGAAAAGGACAGGACTTTTTCACCATGGCACTGTCTACCAGAGAATCTCATGTCATAATTCTAAACAGCACCTATGAAACAGAATAAAGGTCTTCATGTAACTTTTTTTTCCAAAAATTTTTTTAAGACAGATTGTGGGATAATGAACCCAAACCCTGTGTACAAGCCTCTAGGTCTTGTGTTTCCCAGCTCTTTGACACTGCTTACCACACGAGCCGTGTCTTCTTTGATCTGCTCAAAGGCTTGTTTTTGCTCAAGGCTTCACTCCAAATTGTTTTACTTTCAGAGAACTTGATAAAAAAGGGTTCACAAGCCAGCTGTAACCTGGAATATGCTTTCTCCAGAATCCCATAAGGCCTAGGAAAGCTTGTATTTCTTTCTTGTTAGCATCTGGAGTCATAGTTGATACCTTTTTGATCACATCCATGGGGGGATGGCAATGTCCATCCTGCCATTTTTTTCCCAAGAAACAAATCTGTTGTGCGAGTCCCTTGTTCTTGCTTCTTTTTATAGTGTCAGGGGTTGAATCCACACAATCCAATATACCTAGTATCCCTTTCCTCCTCCTGGCCTTCAGTGCCTGTTCCTGGCTGCAATATTCACTGTCTGAGCCTTCCCAGTGCCAGACCAGATCCCCTCTGACACCCAAAGTAGGATACTGAGAACACTGAAAAAAAAAATCTCTAAAACCCTTCCTCCCACCTCTCCCTTCTTCCTAGGCTTAACTTCACTCCAGATTTCCCTACCTCCTCTGCCTGACTGGTGCAGGGGGATGGGTCACCGCATCACATGTCTGTGCTCTCCTCCCACTTTTCCCCTACTCTGGTGTTGGTTTGCTCCCATAGGAGAAAGTCCTCCATGAACTTCTGCAATGTGAGCTCTTCCCATGGGCTCCACTTCTTCATGAACTGTTCCAGTGTGGTCCCTTCCACGGAGTGCAGTCTTTCAGGCCCAGACTGCCCCAGTGTGGGTTCCCCGTGAGGTCATGAGTCCTATCAGGAGACCTCCTCTAGTATGGGCTCCTCTCTTTGGGGGTCTGTCTGGATTGTGCTCCAGCATGGGCTTCCCATGGGGTCACAGCCTTCTTCAGGCATCCACCTGCTCTGTGGTGGGCTCCTTTGCAGTCTGCAGGTGGGTCTCTGCTCCCCATGGACCCCCCTGTGCTGCAGAGACACTGCTGGCTCTCCATAGGCTGCACTGTGGGCTGCAGGGGAATCTCAGCTCTGGAGCAACTCCTGACCCTCCTTCTCCACCAGTCTTGGTGTTTACAGGGTTGTTCCTCTCTCACATTCTCACTTTTCTCTCTAGCTGCAGGTGATGAGGTTTTATCCCCCTCTTTTTAAATCTGCTTTCACAGAAGTTCTACCATGGTCCCTGAGGGCCTTGGCCTCAGCAGGGCAGGTCCAGGAGCCAGCGGGAGTTGACACTTTTGGACATGGGGGAAGCTTCTGGAGTTTCTCACATCAGCCACTGCAGCAACCCCCCTGCTACCACAATCTGGCCACACAAACTTCGCAGTCTGTTAGTCTGAAATAATGGTTTCAATTTTCCTATAGCTTGTAGGAGAATAATTTAAGTTATATATTGGTTTGTTTTTCTTTAAACATTTTAGTTGTACAGATTTCTGTTTAAATTCCTTCTGAATGTTATAATTCAACACAACCATAAATTAGTTCCAGTTGATCAGGAAAAGAACATAATCAAAATTAACTCAGTAATTAAACAGTCACTTGATCTTAATTGATGCACTGTTTAGCATATAATCTGATCAATACTTCTTCAACTAAATAATTTGAACTATCAATGGCAACTTTCTTCCTTCATTTCATGTACTTCAAGCCTTTTAAACACATTCAGGGAGTATTCACTCAGTATTGAATCATAATAAGATTGTGATTTTTAATCAAAAACAATGTTGAAAGTCAAAAGAAAAAAAAAAGTAAAACTTAAATCCACAATAATAACAAATTCTGAATGCTGCAATATTCAAGCAATTTTGTTGAGTCTTACTTCTCTTTGGTGCTTTGCAAGACATGCTCTGCCCTCTGCTGATTAAAAGGATAAAAAGACTAGTTACTTACTACATACTTTGTTCCAGTAAAAGAACAAATTGCATTTAAGTATTTCTTTGGTACTGTAACAATCCACTTCTGCTAATTTAAGTTAATGTAAAGGATCCACTTGGTTTACTCAGTGAACAGAATCATCTGAGAAATACTTATCATTAGATATCAATGGTGGATGAAATTTAATACTACTCAGTATTTCTTCCTCAGTAGTGCCCAGGAGCATGATGTGCCAAGCAGCACATATTCTTGCTCCCAGTTTTAGCAGAAATTAATTTCTTGCAAATTCATACCATCATACCTATGTAAGTAAACTTAATTATGCTGAGAATTTCATGCTTTCAATATCCTATATATTGAAACATCCCCATGAAATAAGGAAATCTCATTGTTTCACACGCAGAGAGATATGGAATGGATCAATTTAGCCAGATCTATGCCTGATAAGAACAAGCATAGGGAGGCACATTTTTCCTCTTAGTCCAGGACAGACTGTTGAAATTTGCTCTGTTGGCAGATTCTTTGCTCCTTCTTCTCTTGTCAGTTGGTTCACTTCCTCAAGGCATCCCCGCAATAAAATGCCACATGGGTTCTCACACACGTGGAGTTCCTCTGTCTGGTTCATCAAGAGTATGGCATTGGTTTGTTTGCACAAAGTTAAAAATCAAGGATGGGCTTGTCTGAGTGTGTACCCAGACATCTTTGGCCTAGAAACAGCTCAAACCAAAGATTTTCTTTCTGTTTCCAGTGAAATTCTGTGTCAGCCAAACTAAACATTTTTACTTTTCACATATGCTCTGATATGATTCTTACCTCAGCAGTTCAAATGTTAGATAAAAAGGCATAGAAGTTCCCAGAGTTACAGTCAGATTAAATATTCTGGGATGACATGTCTGTACTACAATCAGTTTGTACTGATTGTTCCCCTTTATTGGGCGCTGGTGAGGCCACACCTTCAATCCTCTGTTTATTTCTGGGCTCCTCACCAAAAGAGGGACACTGAGGTGCTGGAGCATGTTCAGAGAAGGGAGCAGAGCTGGGCAAGGGTCTGGAGCACAAGGCTTTTTTGTGCTTTTCCATCCTCAAGGACTTTTCCATCCTCGAGGACTCTCCTATACTAACATTCTGTAATTTAAAAGATGCTGCTCCATTAATAGGTGTGAAAACAAAATGCATAGCTTTTCCTTATCAATAACACAAGAGATCTTGAGCCTTTCTGAGACACGAATGCAGCTAAAACACATCTTTTGTTTGGTTCGGGGTTTGGTGGGTTGTTTTGTTTGTTTTTTGTTTGTTTTTCATAATCCACTCTTATGATACGTTATGTATGTAGACTATATCATGTGCAGGAGAGCAGAGCATACTTCCCACAATTAGGTATGTTCTGCGTGTCAAATTTCCCTATGAAAATGTGCCTCCCTGGATCTTTTTTTCCGTGTTTTTTCCCGGCGGCGGCAGCGGGAGGCTGGGCCCGCAGGAGGGCAGCAGGACACCGCGCTCGCAGCCGGCTCCCAGCGGGAGCAGCCTCCCTGCTCCGAGCATCTCGCAAATCCCGGCCTTTTCCAGGCCCTTCCATACATTCTGCTGGGCGCATACAGCTTTTGTGTCCGGATCTTTCATTGTGATAGTCGTGGTTTAGTGATGGACTCGGTGGACGTGGGTTGATTTCGGCCAATTTAGGCATGTTTGGACGTGGTCTTTTTCACACATAAAGCCAACACGTTTCTGCAAAATCTGCTGCTTAGATGGCTTTAAAAAAACTTTGGGAGAAAACTCTTCCCGTGTATCTCTAATATTGTTACAATTAAAATAACAAATTCAAAAGGATGTTAAACCTCATACTTCACCAATCAAACTAATATTGATTTATCAGAAATTGTGATGATAGACATAGGAAGCAATGATATACGGTCATGAGAACTGACCTACAGGTGATCCTTCCTCTTCTCCAGAATGCCTGATACTGATGACTGTCAGATCAGATGGATGTGAGATCTGATTTACTGGGGCAAATTCAGCATTCCTGTTCCCAGGCCCATTTCATAATCTGATTTAAGATGTTGCTGTAGTTTACAGAAGTGAAACAGTCCATAGGAATCACGCTGAGTCATCCTGAAGTTTCTAAACAGTGTTGTACCTGTGCCAGGTAAAGAAAGGAATTCTCCAAAATATGGGGCATGTTCCAGGGTGCTGAGGTTGTTTCTGCCTGGACAGGAGCGACCATATAGAGGGTGGCTCTGGGGCTTTTCTTTCCTCTGTTCACATTCGCTTCCTCCATTTTGAGCTATCAGGTCATCCATCCTGGAACTGTGGTTTATTTTCCAGCAGTAGAATGCTGTGCTTTGAGACAAAAGTCATATTTGAAAAATGACCCACAATTCTTCCCTCATCCTCTTTTCTTTTTTTTTAAAGTGCACATACACTGGACAATATTTCTTGTTATTGCCACATTTAATATGTTAACCAGGAAAAAAATCCCGAGTTTTTCCATGAAGTACACTAAAGATAGTGCTCCTGGCTGCTCTCCACCCCATCAGTGTCTGATGCTGGAAATCAGCTATAGACCCTGACTCTAGTCCTTCAGGTGAACTTCTCAGCAGTATTAACACATCAAATTAAACCAACCAACCAACCAACCAAAAACCCCAACTTTACTTGCACAATATTTCCAAATAGGAATTAAGTCCCTAAATGCCTTTCAGGGTGTAGCTTTTAAGGTGTATCTGCAGAATTTAAGAGCTGTGCACAGATCATCAAACTGGTAATGATCAAGATAATCTTGAAACAGGAAACAATCTGAGTCCATTAGACTAAATACTTGCCCTAATGGATGCAATTAAAGAGTTTACAAGCCAGGCTGTTACATTTGCCAGGCACTGTGTGGGACACAGCCTGTGGAAGTTTCTTTGCAGGCAGAGGCCATCTCAGAGTTCTGAGAGACCTGTCTGTGCTCCACTGCATCCTGCAGATGGACCCTTGATTCCAAGTTTGAGGATCCTGATTTTAGCATTGTTGCTTTACAGGTCAACTCCCATGTGTGCTAAAAACTTCAGCCATTACAGCACTGTTTTCTTTCTTTCATTATAAAACAACCTTTATGGGTAGATAATTGGAAATCACCTAAAACCAGAACTTTTAAAACAAGGACTTTTTTCTGCTTTGGTGAGCAGACAATATGAACAAGAATGAAAATAGGAGGAAACATATGTAAGGAGGAGACATTTCATAGATGGCACTGGGGCAAAGTTAACATTACAATGAGCTGTGGTCAGGAGTCTGGTTATGTACAACAGTATTTGAGAGAGACAATCACAGAAAATAAGTGTTGCTGAGCCGCCATGTAGTCTTCAGGTTTCTTCACCTATTCTCTGCTGTATTTTTAATACCAAAACACAAGTGATGCCAAATTTTTTATTCCTTTATGATCAGAAAAGTAACAGCTTAAAATTCAGTTCATGTCTGAATGTTTAAGAAGCTACAAATAGAACTATATAAACCTGTTCGTGCTTTTGTATAAAAGGATAGCACTCCCAAAGTGAATAGTAGGTAGATGCTTGGAAGTCAAGGGCTGTCGATTAGCACTGTGAATTATTCCAGGGAAGGAAATGCCAAAAAAAATTCTTGTAGGCCTGTGCATGTCAGGTTCTGAAGGGTAACTCAGCAGCAAGACGAAAGGAGCTGCAAATGAAGCCTGAAACATCTTCCTGCCCAACCTCCCGCCGGGGCTGGAGCTGTGCTGAGGTGCTAATTGAGTGTGAGCCTCCTGCCTGACATGCTGGCACCAGAAAGAGGGAGATACACTACACAGAGGTATTTTGGGTTTCATTCAGCCATCCTATTATTTTATGAGTTATGAGGGAGCATCGTAATTTTTAATCTAAGGGAAAAATCCTCTCACATCTGCTAGGCATTTGTCATATAAATGAGAAAGGACAAATCTTTTCTTAGCAATAGCATGAAATCGCTTCTCCAGATTCCCTCCAGCTTTAAAAATAGTTTTATGTTACAAACACCATCACATCAGACTTGGCGTCAGCAAAATTCTGTAAGAAAGGAAGGAAGATTTGGTCAAAAAAGGGTCACTTTTACCCCAAAGCAGTTTCCTTGGTATTCTTTCTACTTTTAGTTAGCAGAAAATAGGGAGAGGATAATCTTTTTCTATGAGATAAAGATAAAGAGGCTTCAGCCTACTCAGAACTGTAAAAAGAACAGCAGGATATTAAAAAGAATTAAAATCCTTTTAATAGTCAATATTCATCAAGTGAGCACATGTGATACCTTTAAATATGTTTGTATTGCTCATGCTAGATTATAGAAACAGTTATCCTTCAGAAAAATGCACAGATATTTCAAAAGATTCAGTTGTCTGCTGTTTAAATGATTCTCCAAAAACATACACACCAGCAAAAGCCTGCCATTGTGAGACACAATGAGTAACCTTCTACATGTTAGGTTTTGATCAGGACCAGTGTACCTATAGACAATTCACATTTTCACCTCAAATTTAATAAATATTTCTTGGCAAATATTTGTGAGTACTGTGCTCTTACTGCAGCAGGATTGTTTTTATCATTGCTTTGCAGCATGATTTTCACAGTGTAATTCAGATATGTGCTTTATCTGATAACATTTTGGGATTTTGGGTTAGGCTTCCAAGTAACAGAATCATAGAATTCTAATTATAGAATTTATATCTATATTCAGGAATAGAACTTGCCCTGAAATTTCTACTGGTCCAAGCTTTCATGGGAAGGGGATCATCAATGAGAGTATCTAGTACCCTCTCTAGTCACACCTTGGAAACCCACAGTAATGGGAACTCTAACCATCTCTTTTGGGGAGATTGTCCCAGTGACAGACTGCTCTCACTGTATAAAAAATTCTGATACCATCTTCACTCCTTTGAACCCTCTCCAGTCTGTCCCTGTCTGTCTTAAATTGTGGAGACAGGAAGTGGACACAGTGCTCCAGGTGTGACCTGACAAGTGCTGAGTGGAGGGGGATGATCCCATCTCTCTCTCTGCTGGCAATGCCCCAGCAGATTACCGGGACATGCTTCATCTCTGTTGCTGCACTGCTGAATCCTCTGCAGCTTTTTGTCCACCAGGACCCAGGTCCCTTTCAGCACGGCTTTTCCCCAGCCACAAATCCTAATGTGGAATCTGTTTGCACCACCGGGCCATGCTCATTCTCCCAGACAGACCATTAGGTCCACAAAGACTCATTTTTCTGTCACTTCAATTTTTGCAGTAGAGGCACATTGAAAAACAGCAATCATTCAGCCAGGTCTTGCCAACTAATGTTAATTACATTTAAGATTAAGTATCATGAACTATTCTTTTATTTTAATTATAACTTAAATGGAAAATTCTACTGGTGATTTTATTGCCTTTATTATTTACTTTAAGTCACTCATTTTGATATCATTTCAGCTGTCTGTTTCATTTATTAATTTCCCCACTCTCATTTATTTTATGGGGGCTTTTAAAAAAAGTTTTGTTTATCAGCTTCAATTACTCACTGTTATAATTAAAAACAGTAAGTACCACAAAAATATTTTGAGGTGTGGTGCTCACTGTTACAACATCTGACTGTTCTGATGTCCTCAAAATATTCGTGGCTGTGAGACAAAATTTGATTGACCTTTAAAAGGCCTGTGAAGATTAACCTGCCCTGGATGGGGATGCTTAGATGCTTAGATAAGTGAGCCTTTCTCTTCTCCTCAACCTAACTGTCTAATTCTGGATGAACAGACATGGCTCCAGTTGCAATTCTCTTCCTTTGGAATGTACTCTTAAAATGAGTTTTAATTATTTGATTACAACCTTCCTTAGGAAGGAATAAAATTCTGGAGGTGTATCATATTTGCTTTAAAATTTTGAGCTCTTCGTGAGATCTGACTTTGTTTTGCTTAGTTTTTTTCTTTAACTAAAGAGTAAAAAAGACATAATAAAGATAATTAATCCATTTTTGCCAATATATACTATTAATTTTAAATTGCAAGTGAATTGACTGAAGCAGGTTCACAAGTCATAAATTATTTGACTCTCAACAGTACAAATGTGTAAGTCTGGACTGCAGAGAAGTACAATCTGTAATGCTCCATATATTCTTCAAGAGAAATGCTGATCTATATTTACAATTACAGTATCAAAGGCAAATTTCAGCCTGTTTCTTATTGCAACAATTACATGTATATATACTTCAGCCTAAAAGTATTTGTGTTGGAGCGGATATCAGAAAAGGAGGCAGTTTCTTGCTGAAAAGTAAGAATCATCTAACAGTTTAATTTCATCACTTGTGCCTGGAGATATACACATTATTTTCATGTTCTTTTAATGATACTGAATAGATAAAATTTATAGCCAGGTGGGAATTATTGTATTGCTTCCATCTGGAAAGTATAAGATATTATTTAATTTAAGAAACTTACTGATACTACTTTTATTCTTTACTTCCTTCCTACCATTATGGATATATTGACTTTTACAATGCAACATTGTATTAAGCTTGGATTTGAATTTACAGGCATAGCATACTAATTTCCTACAATAAAAATGAAAATATGAGATAATATCTAGGAATCTATTAAAAGTGTGCCATTTGTATGGGACAAAATGAGAAGCAATGTTCTTGGCATCCAGGTTTCCCATCAATAATTTCATGTAAGAACATTGACAGGCAATGTGACGTTTTCTGGTTTTGAGCTGAAGCATATGCTGAATAAAGCCATTTTGTTACCTTATAACTTTGCCTGACAAGTGAAACAAAAGAGGCCTAAAAAGATATTTGCATGTCCTACCAATACTGGAACAGTGACTCTACTGAGCTGCAGGGAGAACATCACTAGGACTCTGTTCCAGAGGTGGCAGAGAGCCACAGTCTTCACTTCTGGACACATGACATTAAAAGTATCAGAGACTGCTGGATCTTTTTCTGTAGGAAGACTCTTCCATTGCTAGTGTAAATATTAACTGAACACTGCAATCATTTTTTGAATCTCACACTCTTCAATTAAGTTAACAATGAGAGGGCAAATAATAGTATAAATAGTGGAGATGGGAATGTCAGCTTGGTATTGACATAAATTTAAAATGAAATTAAGACCATTCAACTCAGAGGTATTACATTGAAATCGTTGTACAGCAGCTTAATTAATGGCCTTGAGAAGGTAAGAGTTATGCTAAAGCAGGCCCCTTAACCACAGTATAATGCTGTTTTCTCATCCTGAAGTGTCTGGAATAATGTAAGGCTCTGTACTTGTGCAATGCTAATAAAATTTGTCTGCCATGGGATGAAACAAAAGGGCATGTAAAAGGTGCAAAGCCTAATAGGATAATGTTGGAGGGTTGTGGTGGATGGAGGGACCCAAATCAGGAATACCTGGTGCTTTGTATTGGAAATAGCCCTTGGGGTGTGTATTTCCCAAATGTCCCCCCCCATTCTCTGGGAGAGTGTCAGCTGGCAAAGGCTGAGCTGGAGAGCACAGACAGGGAGCACTCTGGATAATCTGGATAATGGCAGGCCAGAGCTTCAACCTGGCCCTGTACTAGTACAGACATAGCCTAAGGGCCTGATTAGCTCAAAATAAATCTCTCTCATGTGTTGAATTTGCTAGGTGAAGTAGGCCAGATGATTTCAAGAAATACTGTGATATTGCAGAAATGTAAGGGATATCTCAGGTGTCTTCAGATCTCCTTCTGTGTATTCTGTTGTTCATTCATTTTTCTGCTCTGTACTAGCAAGCTTTAGTTTGCATCCTCAGGGATGCTGCAGTATATACATGCTTGTGGCTTAGCTGCATGTTGTATTGTGTTGGGTTGTGTTGGGTTGTGTTGGGTTGTTGGGTTGTGGTGGAAAAGGGATTTGATAATGCGAATGGGTTTCTCAGTCTTGAGCCTCTAAACACTTACATTGTCTGATCCAGAACAGGCCCTTGAACTCTCATCCTAATTTACTTTTCTTGCCATTTGGCTAGTGTGCAGGTGCATGACAAAACTTCACTTCTGTATTGAGTCTGATCTGTGACAATTTCTTAGATATCTGGGAGCTCTGATGCAGCTTCTTTTCCTGGGAGATGGTGTGAGGGAGCAATTTGAGAAGGTGTCGTGAAAGAGGTATATTTGAAACAAACTAATTCTGGGTAAAAGAAAAGATTAGAGAAAATGATCTGAATAATTTTCAGGCTGATGATTACATTAAACTACCCTTTTCTGTCTCAGCCATCTTGCTTCAATTTTTATGGGAATAGAGGTGACAATAGAAAGAGTGCAAATTGCAAGAACCAATTTTTCCGAATACTTTAAAGCAAAGAGAAATGTCTTCAGTAATGCTTATTGCAGAGAGGAAGGGAAAAGAAAGCTAAAAAGCATGTCTATAAAAGTGTGGAAGAATGGTCCACATTTAGTGGTGAATGTATTGAATTGGTATCACAGTCTAATTTTCATTCCCTTGAAAGTAATTAACTTATAAACACTTTATGGTTAGAGACAAGAAGAGCTAAGACTTTTAAGTACATCCCATTCTTAGAGCCTTTTATTTTGTTTTCATCCCCACCTTTTGAATTTATCTACAAAGCACTTAAAAGCTTATCTGCAATGCATTTAAGAGCCTCTATTCTAAAAGCTTAAGTAGCCTTTCACTGGCTCTGTGCTGGGAGTGAATTCATTTGCTATTGGTACCAGGCCCAGAAATGTGCAGAAGTTCTTGAAACTGAGGAAATCTACTGCTTGCAAGAAAAATCAAATGGAAATCCTTCCCACACCCAGCTTACACAGAAAGAGAAGCCCTTGGCTGTAAGAAAACCCAGCTCCTTGCTATCATTTATAATTTTTAGCAGGTCTGCCTCTGTGATAATTTGAGTCACATTCTTTCACCTGCAAGTCTTTTAATATAATTCATGACAGATGTGTTTGGAACTTGCCAGTGATGGATCTGGAAGGCACTGACTGGAAGGCACTGACTGGTGCCCAGGCCTCTGCAAGCAGTGAGTGGATGGAAAGATCATGAACAACACTGCTTTTGCTCAGACAGTAATGCTGAAAAGGACAAATCCTATTTACTTTGACTTAGCACCAGATTCAGTGTCTCTGACTCTATTAATTTTATTCAAAAAGTAAAAATTGATTTAGTAGAACAATCATATTGATTATAGACAAGAGGGTTTTGTTCTTCATCATTTCATGAAAAAGAAATCTCTCCAAGCAACCATCCTAACTCCTTCATTGCTAGGATTCAATTTTATGTCCTAACAGAATTTTCCCATTATAATGAAGGTATATTGCTCTAGTTGTCTTGCTCCAAGAGACAGAGAGCTTCAGTTTTCAAACAAATCCAGCTGGGTCTGGGTCTCAGAAAGCTTTTGACTTTGCAATTTAGTCACTGAACCTGACTGAGCATAAGACCACTAAATGTATGGGATGAAATTCACATACCCTATAAGCACACAATACTTTGACACCTTCCAATAATCCAAATTTTCTACTTGATCAAGTCAAAATCTTGCCACAAATTCTCCATAATGGTTATGTTTTTTCTTTTTTTTTATTACATATATATGAAAAAGGGTCTGTATGTTTTATAAATTAAATGTGAAGTCTGGAGTCTCGTGTTCCTTTTTCATGTCCATTTCTCAATGTATCCTTTCAATGAAGCCCTTGTTATTTTATGTTCTTCAAGTGGTCCTTTGTGCTATCTTTTGCTTTCCCTCCACCCATATTAAGACCATGAAGAAAAGGGAATTAGTAACACTAGGCAGTGTTATTAAACTTTGATTGTCTGTAAATTTTGCTTTTTGTCTTTTCTGTACAGTGGAATTCTATGTACCTTTTTGCTGATGCTTGCTGTTACTGAACACTTTTAAGATATCTACCAAAAATGACACATTTTTGCATAAGAAAATGATTTGTTCTGGCACTACAAGGCACCGAAACTAACGTTAAAGCCATGAAATATGGCAAGAGAGAACAAACCAATTTTAAGCTAATTTGACTATCATAAAAAAATTCGGCTACATTTTTAGGATCATGTGGTGTACAACATTCAGCTGAATGGGATAAATGTCAGAGGCAGCTTGAGGCCCTGTCTCAGACCCCTTCTAGTGTAAAGGTACAATATCTTGAGGTACAATCCTTGAGCCTCTGTGTCTTCCTCCTTGTACCAGCACCATTAATATAAGTGGGTAAATATATAACTTGCACATCAAATGGAGTCACCAGGGACAACGGCCAGATGGGGTCTTAACTGAATAAACTCTCCTTCACCTCTGACATGAAATAAAACAAAATAAACAATGAAGGCTACTTAGGGCTTTCAGATGGAATTCATCAACCATACTTTGGCTTGTCCAAAAGTTAAACACCTGGTTGTAGATAGTTTTTCAGCCTGTTCAGGGCTAAAATGAATCACTGTCAAGAGGTACATGCACCTCCAGCAGGTGATTCATCCCTTGCCAAGGTAAGTATGTGATACAGATGTGATGAAGTGCTGCTGAGAGGTTCCTGACTTTCCACAGGCTCTCAAGGGAACCCAGAGAACTCATGTTCTCTCATTTTCAGTGCACCTTTAGATGTCTAAAGTTAGCGAGATGAATCTCTGCCAAACTGGCTTAAGAAAACCACAGTAATGATATTAAATTACACAGGCTAATATTTTCCTATGAAACCCAGACGTAATAAGAAAATGTGATGTTCACCAAGGTTTGTCTTTTGCAAAGACACTGGGCTCTGCAGGAAGCTGTTAAGCACCTCCAGTCTCAGGGTTTACAGCATCAAACACAAATGGGCCAGAAATAAACACAGCCTAAGAGTCAAAATGATTCATCTATGCAATGTTCACAGTGGACAGTGGGGTTAATATAATGAAATCTCTATGATTGTTGAAATGAGAAGAGAAATCTCTGTCTGTGTATTTCAGCCCCATTTATTAATCATTCACAATCCTTTAAAGCGCTTTTATTCTACTTTATTCTACTATTCCATGCTTAAGCAGAATGTAAAAGCATGTTCCTATTAAGAATATTTGCAGCAATTACACTAAGGGTATGATTTCCTACAGTTCACCAGAGTCAGAAAATGTGGAGTTAAGGCTGAAACTACATAACTCATGCACTGTGTTCCGCTCAGGTACTGAGCATCTCTTGGGGATGGTTCCCTTATTGAGCACAATGGCTGTAAAGAGAGGTAAGTAGTGAAAATGAGCAACCAGTTACAGGACTATATGTAGTCCTCATTTGACTTTCAGATACCTGTTTTCTGTCCTGTTACTATTATTCCCATTCTGTTACTATTACTGTTACTATTATTTTAATGTGCTGTAAATTTTGGTAGACACCTGTGAAATAAAAAAACAGAGTCATCTACATTGTCAGAGAATTCCCAAGCCTAGCCTACATGGAAGTTGAGATAAATTTGTACAAATTAATATATAAATTAAATTATATAAAATTAATATATAAATTAATAAATTTGAACAAATATTATTAATGCAACAAGTCAAGATGTTATTGAACCCTTGAAGCTGAAAAGACCTGCTATGTTCTCCTGTGGTGTGTGGCGTCAAGCAGAGGTTAGATTTGTCCAGAATTCTGCTGTCAAACATGTAGTCCAGCAGTACGACATAGAAGGGGATGGTTTTGTTACTGGAACAGAACCAAAATCTCTGTTTCTTTACCAGTACAGAGAGGACTGTGATTGAATCCATGTGATAGACAATGGCTGCTTTTTGTGACATTTGGGTGAAAAAGCTGGTTGAATAATTAAATAATTAAAAAATATCATTTCCATTTTGGAAAATGATGTTTTATCTTGATTTGTTAATTGTCTTTTGGAAAAATCTGTCTTTTTAGGGGTACCCCATAATTATTTGACCCAGTAAATTTTCTCTAAGTATCTTCTCTAAGTATTTTCATTTAGTTTTGAATTTTTAAAATTAAACTTAAAACATGATTTGTCATTAGTATCTATAACAAGCCTGTCATAACAGTTGGAGTGGCTGCTAACATGTATTTCCTCCTTTTTCTCCACTATGTGGTGTAGTTTTTCTTTTCCCTGTAGCTCCAGGATTTCATGGCATTTGCATGGACTCATCCCTTCACCTCTACACTCTTTGGGACAAAGCAACCCATCCTTCTGGTGAGTGAATCGTCTGAGCAGCTGATACCAGCTTACAACCTATCCTGTGTTTCCAGCAAACATAATCTGAGCAAGCCTCTTTGAAACTGCGGCACTTAAGGACCTTAATAATTTAATCAGATATTTTAAGCTCGAGTGTATCTGGAGTTGATAAATCAGAGAGATCAAATTGCTCTGCTGTTTCTGAAAGGACAACAGGGCACAAGTATGAGACAAATCCAAACAATTCAGCTGGTATATTCACTTGCATATTGACAGGCCAAAACACACTCAGACTGTCTGTTGACACCTAGAGAGGGGGATTTGTGTGCCCTTTGCATCCTGCTCCTCAAACCGTGTCCTCTGTGTGGTCTTCAGTGACCTGAGAGCACCCATCACTTCCCTGATATCTCAGCATCCTTCCCCTCTACATCAGTTTGCTAAAATAACTACTTAAAATTCAAACCATAAAATAATTCAAACCATAAGCATAAACCATCTGAATGTTTGCTCTTTAAGTGTAAAATCCTCATTCTTCTCTATGTTTTTAGACCAAAGATGGTTAGGATAAATGTTCTTTACAACAATGTTTTTTACCTTGTATTTCCCTGTAGAGGCTTTCAACCAGTGCAATTCATTTACAATCTCTTCATGCTGGTTCTTGTCAACTGACAGGTGCTTGGAAACCTTCTCTGTGCTCTTATTTGAAATGAAAGCGACACAGCCATGAAACATCCATGACCAACTGGCTGCTGCAGGATGCAGCAGGCTGACAGTGCTTCTTGTTTTCCTTTTAACTCTCAAACATCAACCTGAATTTTGCTGATGACACTCAGGGGTGGCAGGAAATCCTGTTACCCAGGTGCTTTGGGAGAACTGCAGCCTTCAGCTCCTCATCCTCCTTCCCCCCTGGATGCACACATGGCCTTGGCCAGGGACAAGGACACTGCAGCTGCACATTGTGGATCTGGCTTCAGTGGGTTTTCTCCTAAACATATCAACTTCTCTGAAAACAACAAAAAAAGGCCAATGTTGGCCATCTCTTGGAAATCATTACTATTTTAACAGTTGCTTCTCTAATTGTACATGAAGTGAAGTCAACTGTTGCCTTTTGGAGTATATTATTCCTCACAGGCTCTCAATGTATATTAATTTTCTCATTTTTTGTTGACCTACCCAGAAGCCTTTTAGACAGCAAGAATAGCCTTTCTTTCACTGGAGAGTTTTAGGTTCAGAAGAGATCCATTTATTCAAATATTCACCATCTATGGGTGCCCTTTAATGGCTTTTTGTATTGTATTTCCAGTCTGATCTTAAGATTTGAGTCATAAAGATTATGTAAAAGGTAGGAATGACAAAACTGATTAATGTCAAAGTCCAATTATAAAAGGATGTACTTCCATGAGAGGAAAAAGACACCCATTATTTTGTGGATTTTTCCAGTTTATTTGATTTGGATATCTGATAGCAATAAATTAATTTTTGTTCCTTTTTTTTCCGTCCAAGCAGATGAAAAATGTTACAATAAGCCTTCCTCAAGTATATCCAGTCTTCTGTTCACAAGCAACACTGAAAGCAGGATTTCAGAAGCTACAGCCATGGAAGATTCATTCTGAAAGCTGAAGGATTTTTCCTGAGTCTAATTGTAATTAACTAACTTCTTACAGAGGAGAGTCTGAAGTCATGTGACTAGATGTTTTCTGTTTTCTTTTTTGTTATTTTTTAATGTAAACTTTTAACCTTAATAATTATTATCAATAGCTTGAACAAAGGGAACCTTAAAAATATAAGTAGCAATAACAAAGCTTATGTCTTTGTGACCAGACATCTGATTTTTGGTTCCTAAAGATGAGCAAGAAGGGAAGCTAACTAAAGACCAGCTATAATATCATCTAATCAAAACTAATCTTGCAGACCTGGCACAGTCTGGATTTGGGCCAGAACACAAAAAATAAAAAACTTTACTGGCAGTGATAGATGACCTCAGCTGTCGGTGTGGAAAGGGCAGACATTTCCTCTCATCATTTTTGATTTCTTGAAACATTTCTTTCTGATGGCCATACTGATAATGCCATTTCACCTGAGAGGAGTGGCAAGGACCTCTGACTACAGCAGAAAATGGATGAAGACCTATTGAGAATGTAAAATTTAAGAAGTAGTGAAGGGAAACCAATTCCACATTATTGGCCTTTTGTTATCTGAGTCTCAGAAAGTGGTCTTTTTTCATTATTTGGATAATTGTCCAGAGATGAATTGAAATCCATCACCATGACTGAGATAATTCTGAGTAAGTCCAGAGAAAGATTCAGAGGAGTTTTAAAAAATGCTGAAATTTGCTTTTCTATGCAAACCACTCTGTATTCAAAGTTGGTACTAAGACCTATATAGCACTGTTTATGAGTAATGCTTTCTCTCATCTTTAATTGTTTCAGAAATTCAACACCATTATGAAATGGTTTAGACAAAATTATTTATTGATTTTTTTTGATTAATTGGTTTTGTGTGGTCTAGAGCTATGAAAAATTTATACATAAGAAATCCCCAGTACTGCATAAAGCTGTGACCAATGTGGGATGTTTTAGTATTTCTTTTCAATACCTGATATTGTATTGTTCCCCACAAATACAACATGCAAAAACTGCCAGAATTCAATGAGCTGTCTGTGATGTGACAGGCTCCTGTCACAAGAGCACGTTCTACAAAAAGAGTAAGAATCCACCTTCTCAGGATGCAAAAATCTTCTGGAGGGCCAGCTCAGTCCTGTGAACTGAACTTCTTCAGAGCCATAAGCATCCTCATCATCTTCAGCAAAACTGCTTTTTGCAACTTCCTTTCTTTGGAGAATATAAGAGACTGATGAAGATGTGACAAGAATTCCATCACTGAATATCATACTGAAAATACAGAAATAAAGAAGAATCTTGTGGTTTTGATCACCAGTTTTTAACTTCCAAATAGATATTCAATCAGTGTTCTAGATAGACTTCTCTCACAGTGCCTCATTCCTTCATTTTAAATAAGTGGTAGAAAGATGAGACAAAATGAGATATTTAATTTTTTTCAACCCAGAGTTAAAATAACTGCAGAGTATTTGAACCAAAGTACAAAATGCTGTCTGAGCCAGAAAATCTATTAATTTATTTGGCATGCTGGCTGGACAAATCCTTGTTGAAGCCTATGAACTGACATCTGAAGTGAATTTGGACCATTTCCTTTTAAAAAAGTGCTTTTTTTGGTGCAAAATAATCAGTGCTTTCAAATCTGATGAGAACTTAATAGCAGATACTTAAGGCCTTGGCAGTGGATTGGTATTGTTTTCTTACTAAGAGGTTGTCCTGATTTTGAAAGGACAGGTATCTGCCAGCAAAAGCTGGAAGTTCCCTTTGAATAGAGAATGTAAACCCCTCCTTCAAATTATTATAATTTTGCAATTAGGGGCTCTCAGGCAAAGTTTTGGGAATAGGAATAACAGTCCTTTAATAGGAATATTAAAAATACAAATATAATAATACAGAAAATAAAACATGCAAGTAAAAACAAACAAAACCCCCAGGAAAACGTGGCTTGACACCCTGTTGGTCAGGGTGTTAGAAGCAGTCCAGATGAATCCTTCTGGAGTAACAGGCGCAGTCCTGTGGAGTAGAGATGGCTCTGAAGAAAGTCCAGTGGTGGGAGGATGGTCCAGTTTTCCTCTGGGAATCCAGTGGAAAACAGGAAGGTCCTGCTGTTCATGTCTCCCCTTTTTATCTAGGTAGGAATGCTTGGGTCCCTCCCAGCTGGGCAGAGCATCTCACATGGGATGATGTAATGTGTCAGGTCATTGGTAAGCGTTAATGGCCCATTATCAGAAAATATCAGCTCTGAAACTCGTGCTTGGCCACCCTGTTGTCTTGGTTAAGTACCCAGCAATTAGTTACCAAGCAACATTATGGGAAAAATTCAACTAACACAAAAGAAACAATACCCAACCTCCAACAGAGGTCTTGTGCAATGACTGATCTCATACAGGAGGTAATTTCCCAGCTCTGAGAAACAACTGAAATCCATGAACCTAAAAAGAATAAAATTTATTATTACTGTATTAACGATGTGTTAGAGTGCAGGGCCAGTCAAATATGTTTGAATAGGGGCAACTACAGCTTGAAAGAGCAGTTTGGTAATTTGGAGTCTAGAAGATGGAGAATTAGACATTTTAATTGGAGTGGTTTTAATATTTAACTGTATAATTGCAGCCTCAAAGCTTTGCCTTTTAGGATAAGAAGTGTAAATAAAAGACCAGTTTATTTTCTTGTGCTGTAACTACTTAAATAAGCCTGGAGAAGAGAAGCCTCTGGGGAGACCTTGTGGCAGCCTTACACTTCCTGGAGAAAGCCTGCAAGAAAGATGGAGAGAGACTATTTATGAGTGCTTGGAGTGACAGAACAATGGGGAACGGCTTCAAACAGAGAGAGTAGGTTTAGATTGTATATTAGGAAAAATTCTTTCCTGCGAGGATGGTGAAGCCGTAGCACAAGTTGCCCAGAGAAGTTGCCCCATCCCTGGAAGTGTTAAAGGCCAGGTTGGGTGGGGCTCTGAGCAACCTGGTGTAAGGGAAGGTGTCCCTGCCCATGGCAGGGGGGTTGGTACAAAATGATGTTTAAGGTCCCTTCCAACCCATTCCATTCTAGAATTCCATGACTCACATTAAGAGAGGGCACATGATTCATGAAGTCAGAATGCCATGTTCAATAACTACTGAATCATAGTTGGAGAGATTTATATTTATAGTTATAGTTATAGTTATTTATATTATTTATATTTATCCCAACCAAAACAAACAAACAAAACCCTCCAGCCCTCCAATAAACAAAACCCCAAACAGAAAAAAAAAAAAAAAAAAAAAAAAAAAAAAAAAAAAAAAAAAAAGCCTGAATCTGTCTACAAATATCCATTTTTTAAATTAGACCTCACTTACAGGCTTTGTTGTCCAAGGATATTCATCTTGGATATTGCAGGTTTATCTGCCTTTATTGCAGGTTTAATCTGCCTTTATTGCAGGTTTAGTATGAAGTTTAGTATGAATTTCTATACCCTGCTGATTGACAACTGGAACTGTGGAAAATAGTCTTCAAGTAATTCTAAAAATCACTACAAAATTTCATTTCAGGAAAAATTCCTATCTGGCTAAAAACAGGAATTGATGTTACTTACAATATTGAAATTACTTTTTTTCTTGACGTCTTCTTTTTTCTTCCTGTTTTTTTTTTTAGCTGTACTTAGCTGTTGCATCAATGCAACCTGAGATTTCCATTAATTTTCTGAGATGTTTTGATAACAATGTAAAATTGATTTTAGGTTGGTATGAAAAAATATTCTTTATTTCAATAGAATATTCTGAACATAAGAAGAATATCTCAAGTGAAAAATTGTGCTTTAGTGAGATGGCCATATTTTTAATTAATTACAATTTAACTTTTAATGTTTTGTAAAGAATTACATTTTCCTCCCATACTTTTACTTTTTTAATCAGTCCTAGACATATTTTTAGTCTTCTCTTCATGTATTGAAAAGAAAAGAAGTATTACCTGGGAAAAATTACAGTATAACACATTTTTTGTAAATGGAAATGACAAGCATTTAAATTTTATCAGAGCCATAACAAATGGTAGGGGTGCCCCATAGCCAGTGGTTGGATGGGTAAGGCAAGAAGTATAATCAAAACTGAAGGGTATTTAATCTCTGCTGCTGATCACTGCACAGCTTTAGCCTGTTTTCATCAAACTAATTGATGGCAAATGGAACAGATGCATGATGAAATTATATCCCCAATTTATGGCACAGTTATAAGAAAATATGAGTTTTTAAAATTATTTTTTTTTCATTATGAGTATTGGAAATTTAGAAAATGCACTGGTTTGGAATTCAAGTAATCTCTCCTGCCTCTCTAATGTATTGCAGGTTTTTCTTATTCTAAGGACTTAATTTATTATAATCCATTTCAGAAAAAAATTAAAATAAATTTTTGATGTATTTTATAATTAAATTCTTGGCATTGGCACTTCTTATGTTTGTTTCTAGGCTATGATTATACATTTAGCATATCTGAGTTCAATAACTAGAGCAGAAACAGATCCAGAGTATTACTCACACTGGGAAAGGGAAATTATGCAAGGGAGAACTATACAGAGATGTGATAATGTCCACTATATTCAGTCATTCATCATAATACCCTTGTTTCAACATCTGAAATAGTGACACTATCTTTTACATTTTTACATTTCTCACAAAACCAAGTTATTTTCAGGCAACACTCCTTCAGTGTTTCTGAACCTTTAAAGGGAAATATGTCTGCAGCATGTCCATGGCAACCAGCTCCAAACAAAACACAGAAAGGGGGCAAAATTTTACTTATGTAGGAGAAGGGCATGGATTTTGAACAACTATAACCTCAGGGGAGATGGAGAATGTTAGAGCAGAAATAACTGAGATGAAATCTTGTGAGGGATCAGCGGCCTGCAAAGGAAAATACCCAAATGGGAACAGACAAAGCAATTCCAGAAGAAGGAGCTGCCATCAGGAATGACTCAGCCTGGGGAAGAAGGACACATGGCCAAGCATAAGAAACTGGCCAGAGAGTTTTTTGTGAGGATGAGGGAGAAATGGGAATAGGGGAACAGTTCTGCTGGGAGCTTGGGTATAGCAGCAGAATCCAGAAGTGATGCTGCACAGGGAACTGAGATGAGCAAGAATGTTATGTGACACATTGGGAAAGCAACATAGGCTGAACTGGCTGAGCTAATCTGCCTGAAATTATGGTTTGGACCATGAAGAGGGAAGGGAGACTGAGGTCACAGGAAAAAAAAATAGTGTGAAGGACTAGAAAGGTAAACCAAACAACTTTGAAGCACAGAGTTAGGTGAGGGGCAGAATTAGGTGACTGGTGGTCAGGAAGGAAAATTAAAGAAGTGATCAAGTCCAGAGAGGCAGAAACTTGGTAAAACAGGTCTGTTCATTACAAAAACAGATTTATCAGAAAATTAAATATGTACTCTTCTTTCATATGACATATATCCTTCACTTTTCTTTAGGCTGACTTTATTTTACCACATTCCCCAACTGACAACTGGCAGAAATAAAAAATTCCCTTATCTCAGCAACTTTCAGATCCCAGGGAGTATCAGTAAAATCCACTGCTGAAGTAAATGTTTATTTACAGGATGAACAGCCAACTACTACTGTCTCTTACTCTACTGTGTAAGTGGCATAAATCTGTGCATGAGAATGTTCCAGTACTGCTTAATACTCAGGTATTACAGTGCTATTCAACAGTGGGCCTTGTTTTAAATTAGCCTTTAATAACAAGCTATTGTTCTCACACACATGCACATGCACATAGTCTACACAGCACAGAACTTTTAATCTTGCAAATTCATCTCCAAAAACCTGTGTAAATTTCAGCACTGAGATTGCCCATGACATGTGAAAAGCCTCTAGAAGGTGACTGTACTGAGGCAAAAGTACTTGGCATAACTCTGTTCAATGCCACTGAAATAGCTAGAACTATTAATCAAAAAAACACTTCATAGCTTATTGATTGAGGTGTATTAATAGGCACTTGCCTGAAAGACAAAGTCCAGATTGAAAATATAGCATATTTTTATAGTTTTAATAAGGTTGCATTCACTAGTGATTTCACATTTTTCCCCTTCTCCATGGAACCTGTCAGTTTCTGCTCTCAAAGCCCTTATCTTTTCACACATTGTTATCTTTATAAAGGGGATAAGACAATATATAAAATCCACTTTAGTAAAGGTCTCCCTTCATCTAGCATTACTGCTGAGATCCTTACACTGGCAGCAGTTTACCAAAGCACAGGCAAAAATCAATTTTAATTAGTATTTTTGGCTTTAATGAAAAGTGATTACAGAACTGGCATTTTAGTTAATACTGTTGAGATTTATAGTGGGCTGATGCTAATTAATTTTCTGTTGAATTGCTGTGGGCAATGAATAACTGCAATAAAATGGCAGATTTGCTGATAGAAAAACTGTATCAGCACTTCAGAGCTTCTTAACAAAAGGGAGCTTAATGGGTTGCAGGTATAATTTACATTACTTCTCATAAACTGCACATTATTGCTTCTTTGTAAAAGTGTTATGAAGAGCCAATTTTATGTATTTGATAATGAGAGAAATGTCTTTTCCCACAATTTGGTGTCAGCATATGCAAGCCTTCTGTAGAGTGTGATAATATTTTAAGAACCTCTGGATAGGAAAGATTTTATCAAGTCAGAAAATTAATATTCCCTTTAATGCTTTCCTGCTATATGTTGTTTTTCTACCATTAATTTTAGTGTTTTTTCTCTGTAGAAAGATACAATTGATTAAGGTGCTTGCCTTTAGACTTTGAGCAATGTCAGAAGGACTACAATTTATTGTGGGCTTGAACAATGCCTAGTTCTACAGGGATCTGATTCTACTTCAAGCCTCCAGGTGCTATCCTAGAGCCTATGGTTTTGAGAGTGGTGGACTTCAGGTAATTTTTTCCAAACCACAGTAGAACCATCACACCCTCTCCAACTTCAGAGCAGTCATTATTTCTGCAATGTACACACTCCGCACCTGAGTCAGGAGACTGCTCTTCATACACCCTGCATCAAATTCCAGCTGCCCAGTGGAGCTCATGTGCAAACCTAGAAACTTTGTTTTGGTTTTGTTTTGTTTTTGTTTTATTTTTTGTTTTTGTTTTGTTTTTTCCCTGGAGCTGGAAAAGCTGAGGCAATGCTGTGGGATGAGCAAACACTTACAAAGCACTTGTGTGACTGACCTCCAGGAGGGGCTGAGGCATGGTGGGGTGGCATTGTGAGGATGCATCTGCTCGTAAATACAGGACAAAATAATTGCTCAGGAAGGAAGGAATGGCTTCTAGTCCATACTTTATGGAGGTATTATGATGCCAGTATCTGTGCCAGGTGAAGGAAGTGCTGCCAAAAGTGTTAAGAAAGTAATGAGTCCCTCAAATAGTGAAAGCAGGTGGAAACCCTTTTGTTTTCCTGGTCAAAAACACAGGTCAGTTCCTCTTTTAGGTTTATGTTAGCATTAAGCTTTTTTGGTAAGTATGAGAAATGGAAACTTTCATAACTTCAAACAAAATCCAAAATTCTTCTTTGAACTTTTTGGCTCTCATGTCTGAGACCTTAAAAATTCACTCAAAGAGAAAATTTTCAGGGGGAAATCATGGGCATTGCCATCAAATAGAATTAGTCCCACTTTCAAAGCCATGTCCAGCTGGAAATGCCTGTCCTGGACACCATTTAACCCTTCTAACACACATAAAGGAATATAATGAAATTGCATCATGTACTGCTTACAAACTGTTTCAGACAGGAGAACTGAACATTTTTCACATCTAACAGAACTTGCAAAAATGGTTGCATCTTGTCTAAGGTAGGTAGTTGTTTGTTAATGGTAGTTAAAGTTTTAATAAAACAATATATGGTTTAATTATTATAAGGACATCGTAAACATATTTCCTTGTTCTTTGTTGTAAGTATTAAAAAAAAAAAAAAAAAAGGCAAAAAAACCCAAGTAAAAATATCTTCTAAAGCTCTAAGTTGTAGCTTTAAGTATTGCAATACATGTAATGGTAAAATCTCCTAGAGCATAAAGATACTAAATATTTACAACTAATAGAATTAGGAAGGTGCCTAAACATACTGGAATATCTTTCTGCAAGCTCTAAATTTGAAGCAGAACCAGATGAGATATATCTTATATGCATTTTTTTTTACAGTGCTGACTGGTTTTATTCTAGTTTAATAAGGAAATTACATTTATATGATTACTCTATGTATGCAGGCATATGTGTGTCTATTGCTACTCTCCTTTTAAATATCTTCAGAATCTCCTGTCCAGTTTTGATCAAATATGACAGACAAGAAGATATTAAGCTTTTAAGTTCCTACAAGTGGATGAATACAGGCAAGAGATGCTACTTGTCTACAATCAGTAACCCTACTGAGGAAAAGGTTCAAGCATGAGCTCACCCTTCAACAGGCATCACAGCATCAGAGCAGAGAGACTTTGAGATAAAAACCCATTAGGCATCATTAGTTTTAATGCTCACAGACTGACTTGGTTCCCCCCTCCCCCCTGCTGCCCAAATATGTGAATATTGGCCGTGGGCTGTTTACTGCTTTGTTTAAATAATATCCATTTGTAGGCCAGATGACACATTAGGTGCTACATTAGTCTCCATGACTGCCCTCTATAATCTTGAGGGCCAGATTGTTGCTTGCTCAGGATGGATGGACAAATGAAGATTGTGCATGCCACTCTTCCAGTATGTCACTTGCTACAGAGAGGTGGCAAAAACCCCTTTTATTTGGTCATGCAAAGCTGTTCATTGCTAGCAAACCCATGGCAAAAAAAAAACCAAAAAACAAACAAACAAAAAAAAAAGGCTAAATCCAACATCCCAGCCATACTGACTCACATTCAGATTATTCACATTATTACGCTGGTATGAAATGAAACAGTTTTCTCTTTCATCTAAACAATGCCATCAATGCATTTGTTTTCAGCAGAATCCTGAAGTAGCACAAAATGCAAATGGTCTAAAGGTTGTGATGGTACCTGTGATGCAGGTATGCTCAGTCACCTTTTTCACAGGAAAAAAACACTCACCAGCATATTAGTGGGCTTTAGATAGAGGTATAGTCTCTAAGAAAGGTGTGAAAACTGGAATCTTCCTTAGACACTGAGTAACAAGCATCTCAAAGTATTCAAATTGTCACATAACCTGAAAATGAAAGACTCAGCCCATAGTAACATTGTCACTTGAATCTGAATGTTAGATTTGATTAGCATCCACTACATCAGTAACAAGCTTCCTAAGTACTGAAGCTACTTTCAGATTGTAGGAGATAACACAAAGATTGTGTCCTTAATGGTTTAGATTGAAATCCATTACCTCATTCATTATTCCAGAAACTACAGGCTGTCAGCCTTGCTTCAGTGCCTGGTAAAGTTATGGAGGAGATTATTCTGGGAGGTATTGAAAAACACCTGAAAAACAACACAGCCATCCATTGCAGCCAGCAGAGCTTCATGAGGGGAAGGTCCTGCTTATCAAACCTGGTTTCCTTTTGTGGCAATGTAACCCACTCAGCTGATCAAGGGAGGACAGTTGCTGTGGACTTTCTGGATTTCAGTAAAGTTTTGATACTGTCTCTCCCAGGATCCTTCTGGATAAAATGTCCATCCCACAGCTGGGTAAGCACATGATGGGATGGGCGAGTGACTGGCTCACAGGTTGGGCACAAAGGGTTACAGTGAGTGGGGGGACATCATACTGGTGACCTGGTCACTAGTGGGGTTCCACAGGGCTCCATCCTCAGTCCTCTGCTCTTCAACGTTTTCATAAATGACCCGATCACAGGACTGGAAGGGATACTAAGCAAGTTCACAGATGATACAAAGCTGTGAGGAGCTGTCAACTCCCTCCAAGGCAGAGAAGCACTGAAAAAATATCTCGACAAATTAGGTGGGAAATCACCAGCTATGTGAAGTTCAACAAGTGAAAGTGCTGGATTTTGCATCTGGGACAGGGCAGTCCTGGTTGTGTGTAGAATCTGGGGAATGAGAAGCTGGAGAACAGCACCATGGAAGGGCACCTGGGGGTCCTGGCCTATGGAAAGTTAAACAAGAGTCAGCAGTGCCCTGACAGCCAGGGGGGGCCAGGCACAACATTGCCAGCCAGGCAAGGGAGAGGATTGTCCTGCTGTGCTCTGCACTGGTGCAGCTTCACCTCAAGTCCTGGTGAGATATTAAACTATCAGAGAGTGTCAAAGGAGAGTCACAGGGATGGTGTAAATCCATGAGGTGAAGCTGAGGGCACTTGGTCTGTTCAGCCTGGAGGAGACTGAGGGGAGACCTCAATGCAATTACAGATTCCTTGTGAGAGGAGCAGGAAGAACAGGCACTGATCTCTATTCCATGGTGACAGTGACAGCACCCAAGGGAATGGCCTGAAGCTGTGTCAGGGGAGGTTTAGGTTGGATTAGGTTCTTTGCCCACGGGGTGGTTGTGCACTTGAACAGGCTCCCCAGGAAAGTGACCACAACACCAAACCTGAGACAATTCAATAAGTATTTGGACAACAGTCTCAGGTACATGGTGGAATTCTTGTCCTGTGCAGGACTAAGAGTTGGACTCAATGATCTTTGTAAGTTTCTTCCAACATATTCTGTGACTTTGCAATCTAGAGTTCCAGACATACAGCACCCAGGAATCTGTTAAGGTTTTCAAGATGTTTTTACTCTCTGGTAGGTGTTGATCCTCTGGAAAACACATTTTTCTTGTTTTGGCTGGGATAGAGTTATTTTTCTTCATATTGGCTGGTGTGGGGCTATGTTTTAGATTTCTGCTGGAACAGTGTTGATAACACAGGGATACTTTTGTTATCACTGAGCAGTGCTTGCACAGCACCAAGTAATTTTCTGTCTCTCATACCATCCCACCAGCAAGGATTTGTCACAGCTGACCCCAACTGACCAAAGGGATATTCCACATCACATGGTGTCATGCTTAGCATATAAAGCTGGGGGAAGAAGTTGGAACTAGGTTACTCATGATGGAGTCCTGCTGTCCTGGAGATGGCTGAACACCTGCCCATCCATGGGAAGTGGTGAAGGAATTCCTTGTCTTGATTTGCACTTTTAAAATCCAAAAATGCCAATTTTTTGACTTCTTTTGGGCAGCTTTTCCACTTGGTCAGCAAACAGTTTAATGTGCCTAACATCCCCATGAAATCAGATTGTGTGGACCAGCTCTCAATCAAACCCTAAGTAGTCACTGGATAGAATTCAGAGCAGGCTCAAAACCATCCTTGCCACACCCCTGTGAAAGAGGCTGGAGAGGAAAATAACTGCTGAGTGCTCACCTCATACAAAACTGTTGATGTTTCCAGCTACTTTACAGCAGACTCCATCTGAAGAGACTTTAAATTTGACTCCTTACATATGCTGATTTTAAACACAACTTTGTGTTTGGCCTGTACAAGAGGTTGCTCCCACTGCAAAAGTTCACAATTTAAAAAGACAACTATACCAAGCCATGCCTTTCTGTGGTTTCCTTGTTGCTCTTTAGCCATCCTCCTCCTGTGCTGGCATTTTCATGGCTCTGAAAAACAACATTATGTTCCAATATATTTCCTGCCTGAGAAAATGCCGCCCCACTTGCCAGGTTTGCTGCCCTTCTGCTGGCCATGTTCATCTATGCCTGTCACTGTCTACTGCTGTACGGGAATGGCTGGATTTGAAGAGGAGGGAGAACCATTTGGCATTACCTTCCACTCCAGCTTCCCATTTTTCTGATGAGCAGGTGTGTGAGAGCAGCCTTTTGCCCCCCTCTAATAATGTAAAAGCCTTAGCAATGGGATTTCATTACATAGATGCCCAAACTGAACTGAACTGATGAGATCTGGAGCACCTTTTTCTGGGCTTTTGTGAGTTGGAGCTTTGGCCTGGTGAGCTCCTTCTCACTTCTCTGTGGCTTCACACCATTAACTTAGTACCTTCCTTGAAATCTCTGAGTGAGTGTTTTTTTTAAACTAAATGGTGGCTCAAGAGTTGAACCCTGGAGTTGTACAAAGAGGAAAACCCCTTCACTCTCTACTTTGCATGCAGCACAATGATTTCTCATACACAATCCTTTGTTTATAGCCCTTCAGCTAATTCTTGACCCACATGATTCTGTTCCTATCTAAGGCAATTAAAATAATTCTAAGAACAGGGTATCATGACACACTGATTAAATGCCTTTCTTCATCTGAAAAAAACACACTTTGCCTTCCTGACTAATTTTGTAATTCTGGCAAAGAAAGCAATCAAGATTTCTTGGCAAGATTGAAGCTTTACAGATTGACATGAATGTTTCCAGCAGTCCTGTTATCCTGTTACATATAGGGCCAACCTGAATCCAATATAAATGTTTTGCATGGATAGCTTGTAGCTGTGCAAAACACACTGGAGTGCCTTAGGAGAACCAACCCTCAAGTGGGAAATGTTCATTTCTAGGTGATAGCAGATGGTGGGTTTCACCATGTGCCATCTGCACAATTTGGATGAGTGCACTGGAGGATAAAAAAGTTGAACCTAGTCCTCCATCCGTGCTTTCTCTCTGGCTCACCTGTCTCAGCGGGAGGATCAGCACTGCTCATGACTCTTGCAGGTGTCAGAAGCTGCTGTTCAATGACAGTGGCAACATCTGCACTGGCAAAGGGCAAAAGTGACAACCAATTTACTAAGTACAGGGGGAAAGAAAATGTCCTCTCTCTTCAGGAACTGGACAGGAACCCAAGATTATTGATGAGACGTGTAAAAATATCACTACACCCAAGAAATTCCTTTTCCACCTCTCCTTGGCCCATGGCAGATGGCCAGGTACCGTCTGAGGAAGTGCATGCTTGAAGCAGAGCCTGGCTGGTACCAGACCAAAATGTTCTCCCCTGGGCTGACATCATCAAATGTTGATGTTGGGTGCCAGAAGCATTTAGAAATGCACAGCTGGGTGCAGTGCCATCAGAATAGTTGGCTTCCATACTGGCCTTATGCAGTGAGGTCATGTTGCTGCTGAATCTTCATGCTGCCATCAAAGCTACATCACTGTCCACTTCTAAGTTTTTATGTATTTCCTGCAATCCTACTGCATACATATCAGTTCTGTCCTGCAAACTTCATTTCACTGACCTCCAATTGCACCAATTCAATTTTTTAATTGATCTATTAATCACATCAGGTCATGGAAGTGAATTTCACTTAAAACCAAAACACAACTAGCATATTGGAATATGCCAGGTAAAGTAATGAATAGCATAATTGGCTGCTAAGTCTGTACACTACCCAGTCTCAGGTACTTATCTGATTCCAGCATCTGGAAGCAAATATTACTTACATTAATGACCTAACTTGTCTTTAAATATATTACTAATTTATAGTAAGAAAACAGTAGATCATGAACAGATCTCAAATAACTTTGAAATCCCAAAAACAAAGTAAGGGATATATTTAAAAGTCATCCAAAATTAATTGTTTATAATTCTTCCAAATTTGGTATTTGCATTATAATACTGTACAAAACATGACCCAGGTTTGAACTATGAAAACTATCTAGTGAGAGCTTCCTTAACTTTTTTATAAACTTAAAAGCAGTGAAAACCAAACTGTTAAATTTGAAGATCCTCAAGATTTACCATATTTCCAACAGAGATTTAAATTTTTCAGCATCATACAAAATTAAATGAGACAGTAATCTGCTAGTGACCTGCTCTGTTTCATCTATTTAACTTTTCATCTACCTCAGAAAGAAATTAGTTTATATATATATATATTTACTTATCATTGTGAAGATGGCAGAATCCCTTGTATTTCCATGATATATGAAAGTAATTTTATTCTTTAAAAATTAATGGCATGTTTTAAAGTACATTTCTACCTTTAGCAGGACTAAATGGCCATTGTTCAATTTTTTGGTAGTAAAGCTGGTTTTATAGAGGGAAAGAGGTTTTCCAGTGCAAATGACCCTTTCTGCTCACAACAGTGCTATGAAACTGCCTAAATACAATTATTCATGGACTTCTGCCAGCAGAAAAAATTTTGGACATAGAAGTGAGGGGGATATATTTATCCTAACTCCAACATTTAAAACATATAGAGGGTGTTTGATATCAGAAACTTCTCACTTTTAAGCAACACCAAGCAAATGTTAGAGACTGAACATTAAATTAGCTCACTGAGACAGCACAGATCCTGGTGGAGCAACATCACATGACGAAACAGCCCAGCACTCTAACTTCTCTGCAACAAAGCTAAAATCTAATGGGTCTATCAATCACCTCTGGACGCGCGTGGATGGGCACTCAGCCACTGTGCTACTTTTCTCCTGCTTAGCTCAGGAACAGGGGAACAGGGCTCTCAGGTGCCTCCAGACTGCTGCTTTTCCCAAGCAGATCCACAAAGCTGCTCCTTTTCCCTGTGCAACTGCTGCTTTATGCAGGCTTATAATATGCAGATCTGTTTGTTCCCTCTGTGAGATTTTCTAGCCCTTCCAAAGAAAATCGTTTTCACTCTTTGCCCCCTGTGGTCTGGACGCCTGCTTTATCACTTAACTGACCCTCTGGAGATAAGAGCTAAGCAGAGATGACAGATGTTTTTGGTTGGCACTTTTCTTTCCTCACTCATTCCCTTTTGCCTCACCTTTCTTCCATGTACAAGGTGAAATTCTGGACCTGCTGAAATTCATTGTACTCTGAAGTTCATTGAACTTGGAATTTTATACTCATGGAAATCAACAAGCCAAGGTGTCTTACTGGGAAAAGCTGCCCGTGATCCACCTGGTGTTATTATCTATTTCTGACAAACAATCCTTTTATTACAAAATCCCTGCACAACTGGAACATGAATTATATAAAAATGGGCAAATCTGAAATACAAATTAACCTTCAATATCATCAACCATCACTAAAGCATGAAAATTTAATGTAGTGTATTGGCAAAATTAAATTTTAGTTTTAGTATGTTCATCACAATTTCAAATTTCCTCTGCATGCACCACAACTGTTTGAATGTATTTCTAATCCTCTCACCAAAATATTGGGAGATAGTCTCCAGAGCCAGCTAAATGGTACATACTTAAATAATAATTTAAATAGTAAATTATCTGATAAATAGAAAGGCCAATCTACAATAAGGACAAGATAAGTTTCAGCCCACCCTCTTTCACTGAAAATGGAAGACTCCTTGGATGCATCAGCTCCAGTGTCACATATTTGTAAATTTGCACAAGCCACTAAGATAAAGAAGCCACTTATGGACTCTGTCTACCCTGAGTGTGCTGTGGGAAGCCCACAACTACCTGTGCAAATGCTTATGACTGATGTGAATGTGAATCATATCTGAAATGTCAGATCTCTCCGTACAAGAACTGAGAATCCCAGAGAGCTGCTCAGTATAATCCAGGGTAGCACTGCAATAGTCAATGACCCAAAACCTCCCTTAGTTTCTGATTTCTTTGCTTTGCACCCAGCAAAATTCTTAGGGTTTGATTTTGCCTGTGTAAATCTGACAAGATTTGTAACAAGTTATTGATGAATTTGTATTTTCATATTCAGCTGCTTGATTTAAGTTTTTGGAGTCTGTCTAAATTCTTGGAGTGATAATAAGTTAGGATGAGAAATTATTTCTTTAAAATAGAGAAAATAAATGGGTTTGAAAGTATGGGTGTCTGCAGGGTGTTTTGTTTGTTTGTTTTTGCTTAGCCTCTGAGTTTTAGAGTTTGGTGGTTTTTTTTCATCGAAAAAGTCAGGGTGCAATAGACTGAATGTTTTATGAACATATCAAAATCTTAAGTGCTGGCAGCAATTCCATTTATTGAGCAAAATTTAAAGATGTATTCAATTGTATACTGCCACAGTTCTCAGAGAACTGAGAAATAGGAGCAATATGTAATTAATCTTTTGTGCTGCAGATTAAAGTAGGCTATGCAATTTAATTTTTATTTTGTTTATTTTCTTTTTATCTTTTTTTTTTTTCCAAGTGTTAATTTGTACATCACCTAAATTAATCTAAAGTCTGTTTACAAGATGGGTTTTATCAGCTGGGGGGACTATTGATATTTCATTATTGCAGGACTTACAACCTGCCAAATGCTTTATCATTCTGTTTCAATAAATCAAAGCAAGTTATTTCTGGAAATGTCCCTTTGTGGAGCAAAGGAGCAAAGTACCTCTCTGCCTCTACCTCTGTATTTTCCATCCTGATCTACTGGCAGGTGTGGTTTGCTCTCTGAGGAGCCCTTCAATGCTAACTCAGGTGGACAGACAGCTGCGGTGCTATGTCAAACATTCCCTTCCTCCTGGTATTTCTAGTCCTTGCTGTCTGAAAAATTGAGGAAGCTGCGACAGGATGACCATGCCAAGAGATTGGGAGCTTATGCATGTACAGCTAAATGTGACTGCCAGCAAACCCACATGAAATAAGTGAAGGCAGAGACTGAACAGCTTTTTTACATAGTGCTGTGACAGCTATGCAGAGAGTTGTGCCTGAAGTGAAAAGGACGTTCTGGGAGTTAAATGGCACAGTGGAGGAGATGAACATTGTTCACCTAATTGTATCCCCTGCACACTTGGAGATAAATCCTACAGATTGCAGCTGCAAGCTCCTTTTCAGAACTCAGCATCTCCATGTTGGGAACAGGGTTAAATCAAAATGTAATCACATTAGAGTTACTTATTAGTTATTTTACAGTTTTTCAACAAATTTATGGGGGATGGATAAAACTTGCATCAATACCCACTATGATAAAACAAAGAGACCAGTCAGAAGAAGATATACAATTAAGAACAATATCTGAGCCAATACATCTGGAATGTATTAATAAACAGAGCTAATACACAATCCTATCTCCATTGCCTGGCCTCTTAATCTGTAGCCCCATATTTTTATTGATTTTATAGGAGAGAGAATTTGTTTTGTAATAAGGGGTAACAGTATAAAATCTTGCTGCCCAGAATTACAGGTGAGAAGCAATCCAGTGGGATCTCTCAGCAACAGACCAGTCAAAGCTGCTTGTAAAAGGTCGGAAGAGCACAAAACACCACCCTGAGTCACACCAAAGCTGTCACTAAGAACAGCACAGGATTGTGACTTGGGGGTGAAAAGCTACTGCAGGCAGAGCAGGTTGTGAATGAGTGGGAAGCTTACATCCTGGAGCAAGATCAGCCAGGAGAATATTCACAGGAGATGTCCTTTCTGCAAAGCAGGATGAGGATCCAATGCTGGGAAGCATCTACATGCATATGTATGGGTGTTCAACTATGTATTAGGACAGAGGAATTGAACAAGAAGCCAATACAGACTATAGATTAAAAAAGGATCAAATTTTAGGGTACTAAGAAATTTTAGACATATCTTTCCAACTTTAGTGGTTGTATACATTAGGTGTTGTGCTATACAGAGCACTGTCTCCTTCTAGGAATGCCCACTTAAGAGGCTAAGAGAGGATAGGAATAGCACAACTGGGGTAAAGGGGGTGTGGGACCAGGCACACTTAATGCTCCTCAACTTCCACCTCTATTCAGCTGAACACAATAGCAGTAGGATGTGGCTGAATGCAGGTCTATGGAGATGACAATGGCAAAGCTAAGTTGATCATACAGGCAAATACAAGGGTATTTATGAGAGCTATCTTATACATAGATCTTACAGTGATTTAATTATTGCTCCAGCTTTGGGGACCAGCCACTCAGAAGGGAACATTGCTGCTGCAGAATGCAGAATTTCTGTAACAGGCTATCATTTGTCCTTTTGATGTTGTCTGAGAAGCTCATCTTTAGTTAACATTTGATAGGAAAACATCTGTGGTAACTGTGGGGTTTATATTGGCAGGCAGTCATTTCTTAATGCTGATGAGGGTAGAGGTTAAAATTGAAACATCTATTGTTGGGTATGTCTTGTGTTGAAATGACTCCCTAGACATTAGAAAATGCCTTTTCCCCAAGCCCTGCAACCAAAGAAGAAGTCTAGGAATCATCGGGTCTGTTTTTCAAGGCTGTTTATTCTTTCTTATCTAATACATTCTTTCTTCACCCTGCTGAGGTTCTTGCAGCAGCTCAGATCATTGCTGACTCCCCGACCTTGGGGCGGTGTTAACTCTTTATACTATGTACTATGTAACCTTTATTTACAATAGTTTTCCAATATCTATCACCTATGTTAGACAGTCTATCTCTACTCTAAACCAATCCAAAAGTGCCACCATCACAGCAGAAGATGGAGGACAAGAAGAAGCAGAAGGGCAGGGACACGCCCAGATTCCTCCATTTTTCCCTCTTGAAACCCCCATTCTAAAACCCCTAAATTCTACTTTTGCACCCTATGATAAACTGCACTAGTGTATTTCCCACCTTGGTGGCTTGTAATTCTTCTCTCAATGTTGGAAGCTTTTCCCATGGACTGAAGTCAAAGCCAGTCTCTTCCTGGGCTCTGTGCCAGGGTCTCCAACCCCCCTGTACAGATCCCAGACCCCCTGTACAGGTATCAAACCCTCTTGCTCAGGCCCCAGACAACTCTGCTGAGGTCTCTGACTTCCAGGGTGACCAAAGGGATGCCCTGGACTCCAACAATTTATTCCAACTCCAACCATCTATAAGGGGACAGAATTTATTGCTCCTATATACTGTGAAATTTGGCTTGGAAGAAATCACAAACAAAAAAAAGTCAAGAACTGCTGTAAAGATATGCCAACTCTCCTATAAGGAGAGAAATATCATTTGTGGAAAAAAACCTATAAGATGTTATAGTAAAAATGATGAAAAAGTTACTTAAGCTGACTATAAGAAAACAGCTCTCTTCTACCTGGAACTGTCCATGCCAGAAATGGCATACCAGGAAAAGAATCCCCAGAAAAGGAAACTTCATCAGAAAGGATTAAAACAAATGACAAACAAAGAGTTGCTTTCAACTGTGCTTCTCATATGTCTCTGCTATGGAAAAACAGAATAATTTAATTTTCATAAGTGCACATGCAGAGCAGAGAGAGGGGCACCTTTAGGAAGAAGGGGAAGAAGCATCCTACATTCCCAGGGTACCAGAGGGTACATGCTTATGGCATCTAAGGAGGGGGAGATGTCCAGAATCTACTCTATGCTTCTCTTCCCTAAAAGTGGGTCTGCACATGTAAAAGCCTTACAAGAACAAAAAGCCTCAAGTTAGGAACAAGTCAACAGACCCATCCCAACACCCATTCTCACAAAACACTACTGTCTTCTTTAAATCATTGTGCACCTGCTTATCCACAGGATCCTAAAGACAAGTCAGACAGGAACACTGAAACTAAAGCAATCTTTCTAATCACTAATTTTATCTTAATTTCTGAGTGTCACCATTTATATATATTTTTTTCTTCATTTTGGTGAATATTTCACAGCCATTAATAAACTTCAGTCCTACTCATGTGAGCACAGGCGCTCCTATTCATCTCATTTTTTTTAGACAAGACAATTGAGGCTGAGGAGGAAATTAATTGTTAATTTTAGTTTTCATTATGAGATACATAACCTGACTTTTCATGAAACTTGGCATTGTTAAGCCCTTTGTATACAGGTCCCATATAAGATCCTGAGGTAGGCCCAGGGTTAGAAGTGTAATTGCACACTGCTGTCAGCATGACATGGCCTTTTAACATTCAAGATCTGTATCCCACTAATTTCTGTGTACACTGATATTTATCCTACCAGCTCCAGTTGCAAAAGTGAGTGATCAGCACTTTGCAAAGCTTATATCCACACTGCAAACTGACCAGATGGAAAATGAGAAGGTCTCAACTGGTCAAGGCTTGTAAAAATACTCCTTGGAGTAATGCACTGAACATCATGCAGAATCACTTAGGACAGATATTGCTCATTCCCTTCCTGAAATCTGCTCTGTTTATTATATTCCTTTCAACAGATGCAGAAAGATTGTCCAGTATTTTGTAGACATAACTGCGTATCACTTCATTACTCATATCTATTCTGCACAATTTAAAAGGGAAACAACCTATGGAAAAATGTTCTGTCTGAGCTATTGAAACTGGACAAGGAGTGGATAAAGGTTGCATAAACAAACTTAATTGTAGTATTCTCTTGCTTGCATCCTTGATTCTCCAGCTGCTTTCAAACCTTGGCTGAGATTTTTTTTTTTTTTTTTTTTTTTTTTTTTCTTCCTTTAATGCCTTCCTTTCCTTGGGGTACTCAGTAAGGGAGGATCATGCTGACACCCAACCATACCTTCCTAAAAGCTTACATATGGTCAGCAGCAAGCAGCCTCACTCACACCAATAGCTCCCCCAGTGCCACATCAGGGAAATGGTGTGCTGGTGTGGACTCTGCCAGGTTTTGGATCATGGCTGGGGGCACCTTGGCTGTCACAGTCATCATTTTCATCTTCTTTTAATACTCACACTTCCCACATGTCAGCTAACTGGGAAAAGGTTGGTGCTCAGTCATTTTGTTTACATCCTATATGGAATATTTACTGATATGGGAAGCCCTGCCTTTTTGAGGACAGCAAACAGCAATGGCCTTTAAAATGCAAAAGATTTTGTTGTGTGTAATGACCTGCCTCTGAGGCAGGGCAGCTGAGCTTCCTGTTAATAAATCCCTTGAGATGAATTAGAGTGAAACAACATGGATTGACAGGTGTCAATGAGGCAGATTTGTTTTAAAACCATTTGATTGCAACAGAAAGGAGGTAGCAGATGTTTTGGTTCTTTTCTAGAAAAATTTGAGGATACCATGAAGAAAATATACAAGCTAAAAAAAGAAAGAAGAAAGAAAGGACAGAGATAGATGATAGATAGATAGATAGATAGATAGATAGACAGACAGAGGAGGGGAAGGATATCATCAACCATGGGTAAAGAGACAGGACTTGATCATTGCAATTTTGATGTCTGTGGTTGGACTAATGGTCACAGTCTTGATTTGTTGGGGGTGAAGGCCCATGAAAAGTAGAGTTCATTAGGTTATATATATATATTAAAATTATTGTGGGAACATCTAGATGCCTCCTCAGGAAGGAGATACTTTGGGTCTTGTACAACACTATGGGACATGTGCAGTCAACTTGTGGAGAATACAGGAGTGCTTTGGGGTCCTTGGTGGCTGTGATATGTGGTATAAAATAATTAATCTTTTATTGTAATATAGGGTATAAAGTCATTCATGCTTAAGAAATAAAAGTGTCCAGGAATTGTGCCACCCCTGACAGTAACAGGGGAAGAGACCCACTTGCAATAGAAAGAAGGGTGGCACCAAAAGGAGATGGGCCTCCTCCGAAGATGGACCTGACAATGACCCAGTCATCAACACCCGATATGGATCTAATTACATCATCAAGGCCCTGCACCCCAATACCAGGTTCCCATAAATCAAATCAAACGCCCATCCCTTCTGGAAAACTGTTCAATGGACCAGCAGCGAGGAAAAGAGGCTACGTGAATATGCAAGAAAAACAAGAGGGACAAAAGGAATGAGGCAACTCACTCTCCAGCCAAAAAACTGTACAAAAACAGACCCTGTGAAGGCAGAATTCGTGAACTGAGGGAAGTTTGGTGTGATCGAGGCTGAATCTAAGGTTCACTCAGTGCTGACCCTGGGCTTGGCACTGATTTTTGCTTGTGGCTTTCTTGGACTTTTATATTGCAATTTTCCAATAAATTTCTTTATTGATAAAATTGGCTAACCATTAATTACAGTGGCCCATAGTCCCTCCAGAGATATGACTGCCATTGGACCCTGCTTCTCTGCAGGTGGGCATTATGGGAAAGGGGGAATTTTGCCTCAAAAAAGCATTACCCCACCTCTGTAGGATTTGCTTCTTACCAGACATTCCCCTTGATTGGTTTGAAACATCTTGTTTAAGACATCATGTTACTGGTAGTTCTGGATGCAGTCAAACTTGGGGAAACCTGGATAATGGTTTGGATGCCACACTTGCAAAATTGCTTTCCCAGAATCCAGGGTAAGGCAGAAACTAGCTTATAGCTGAGAAGATTTTTCCTCCCACCCTCTCACAGGCCCAAGTATCTACTACACAGAGAGGCAAATTCAAAGGACAACAATGACAGCAAAACCTGTGAAGAATAATAGAATATGCCCCTGTTGGGGGTTAGGTTTGTTCTTTTTACTTAGAGAATTTTTCCCCATAAAGTTGCTTGACCAAAACAAAGAGGAGGCCAAAGGCGAGTTTTGGGGTAGGTAAAAAGACGGGGGTGGTGGTGGAGTTTCTGGCTCTTGCTCTCGGCCTCGGAGAGAGGATGGCCAGCCTGCTGCTTGCTGCGGGAGGAGTTCNTGCCCTGCCCTGCCCTGCCCTGCCGGGACATCTCCACCGTTCCAGCTACCACCGGCAGAGCTTCTGATCTCACCCACCAGCCCGGGATTTTCCACTGTTCCAGCCTGGGGCTCTCTCTCAAGATCAGATAGCCCTGAGCTTTGTGAAAACAAAGCCCCTCGAGGTTTTTCCTGGTTGTGTTCACTATTAATGATGTAGTTGTTTGTTTGCCCTGTTATATATATTAGTAAAGAGCTGTTATTCCTATCCCCATACCTCTGCCTGAAAGCCCATTTAATTTTCTAATTTATAATAATTTGGAGGGAGGGGATGTGAATTCTCTATTTCCTAGGGAGCGTCTGTCCCTCCTTAACAGATGCCTGTCTTTCAAACCAAGACTGCCCCATACAATGAATTGCTAGAGATCTCAGCCTCAGATTTCATTTTGTGGATAGACATGTGCCTCTAAAATATATGTGGCTTGCTAAAAGGATAGAGATTGTTATAAATGCGTATTATGGAGTTGGCTTTTTGCAAATATTGAGATGAATGCTCTATGTATAATTTGGGAAAGTTGTACTACATTTTCTTTCATTAACAGAGTTTAGAAATGTGATGAATGTATATTTTCTAATTGTAACATAATGCTAACAGTAAAAGACTAGGTTTTTTCTTTGTAACATCTAAACTGGACAAACCAGAAGATAGGGAGAGTCATCCTGCATTCCTGCATGAAGATTGCTGACCAGAAGCTATTGATCCTCTGTTACCAAGTATCTTATCCAAATGGAGATGACCAAAACCTTGAGAAGAGTTTATGGGACCTAGGATATCAGACCGAGTGGAGCCATCCAGATAAATCTACCAGATAAAATGACTGGGGGGAGTTGAAACTGAACAAAAGAAATGATACCCAAAAAGAGTGTCTGAATCATGCATTAGGGTCTATTGAATATGTAACACAGAGATTCTGAAAACAAAGGATCTGAAAGGGTAAGGGGTATGCTGGCTGGCTTGGTGCCAGGCACCCTCAGCCAGGCACCCTTGGCAGAGAAACTGTTTTTGCTTTATTTGCTGTCTCATAATTGTCTAATTTTTATTTTTTATTAAACTTATAAATTCTTCTAAGAAAGTGAACCTTGTTTTTCACGAGATGGATACTAAAGTTTCAGCAGAGATAAAAGACATTTACCAGAGAAACTCACCTGACAGAGAAGAGAAGAGCAATATTTGCAGATGAATTTAATCAGATGGAGAAGTGAATAATACTTGGAGATCTTTGGATTGAAAATAAGCAGACATTGGTAAATTGTTTGAAAGGAATCTAATTTTTAACTGGAGTGCAGTGGTAACTTTTTAAAACAGATGCAAGTAAATAAAGACATGCTGTTGTTTCATTTTCATCTGATTCTGTGGCTTCAGTTTATCTGGCAGAGATGAGATCAAGAAAACTGCTGCTAATTTCAGTACAGGAAGGAAGAGGTGTTCATTTAAAGAAACTTTGAAGGCTTGACCAACCACTAAACAAAAGCTTTAAATGAAGATTTTGGTTTTATTTTTAGGCTTTTGGTCTCTGTTCTTAAAGAAAGCTATGATAACAACAAGTTGTGATAAGTAAAAGAAAATCCAAGCTTACTAGAATTGTTCAGAAGCTTTCATGCTGGTGTGTAAAAAATCCCTCAAAACCTGAACCAGGACTGTTTTTATTCCTAAATCACAGCTGATCTCACCCTGTGAGAATGTTACAAATCTTGCATATGGAGAAGTATCATGGCCTGAGAATTTCCAGATGTTTTCCTGGTCTTCATCAGCTATTTCCAAAATCCAGAAATGACTTGTTTACTGGGTTGCAAAAGTCTGTTTGTCTGTACTATGCACATCTCTAGCACTAACCAACACAATACAAGCAGACATTAGACAAAATTGCAACGGGGGAAAGATATCACAGGTTTCTGGGGAATTTCAGCATTTCTTTTCTGAAGCAGGTGATTTCTGGCCCCTGCTCTGTCTACATCAAGAAAAGAAGCATAGACTCTTCTGGTACTCCACAGATTTGAGCTGTCCAGAACTCCCACAAGCCCTTGGATTTATTACCTGCTGCTATCAGTGGAGCAATTCCCATTGAATTCCCACTGGGTTGAGTCCCAGAGGCCAATAACTTTAGGAGAAATTTTCTTGGGCTTGCTTTTCTGTTCCCTATCACTGGTACTGACTGTATTTTGGTTGGTCTCTGAAGAAGTAAAAGGAATTTCCACCTGTCAAGATCTGTGAGGGACTTTTACTCCAGCCTCGGAAAGGCCAGGAGGAGTGGAGGGCAGCAGCTGTGTAAGAACAGAGGGCACCACTGAAATATGGCTGATTTGTGTGTTGCTAGAACTGGTAGAACTTTTAGGAAGAAGAATTGTATTGCAGTATTTTCCTAACACTATATTAGGAAAAGGGAATGAGATTACAACTAGGAAAGAAATTCTGAGCAAACTTGTTGTGGTGCAGTGGGGTCTTTAACAAACAGGGCAATTAGTGATTAAAGGTCATCTTCAGTCAAAAGGTTTATTTTCAGCTCCTTGGCTCCCAGAAAGAGGCACTGGAACTGACTCAGGAAAATCGCTACTTTGTGGCACTTTGAGAGGACACAGGTCAGCCTAAATTTTCCCTTCTCTGCATTTGAGGTTTGGTAATGGGTTTTGGTAGGGTTAGAGGCTAGCAACAGACTGTGCTATTTCTGTTGTAGTGTTTTTTTTTCTGACTGAGCACAGAAGAAAGTTCAGTAAAAAAAAAAAAAAAAAAAACTAGCTAAAAGGAAATGATGAACTATAACAAAAGTCATTGTTGCATTGACTTTAGAAGTGAGGAAGGTGGAGATTTCTCTGCACTAGAATCAGATTACCAAGGCAGTAAAATGAGGAATTAGGAACAGAATAGATAAGACTTGAAGAGACTATTAAAAGATTACAGAGTCTAGAAACTGATAGAATAGAACAATCACAACTCAACCTATATTTCACACTTCTAAACCAAACTAGGAAAACATGCAAGAAACCTTTCATGGATGTACCCAGTATTAGACTATTCGATGAAATAAAATTCTGAAAAAAATATTAATCTGATAAAAATACTCTGCACTCCAGGGACAAAAGTTTTAAATATAGTCTTTAGGCTAAGAATGAGAAAACTTTGGGTACTTCAAGAAAACAAGTGTGTACTCACAATATCCAGTGAACACAGGCAGTCATTAGTATGTATATACATACATTCATATATGTATGTACGCATGTTCCTATCCACATACAAATGTGTGCTATTTTTTGCAGCATTCAAAAAATATTAATTTATACAACATCTTTATTAAAAATAAAAAATAATTCCCCCAATTTTATCATGTGCCCTGTGATACAGAACATTTTTCCTAAAGTCCAGGTTATGGGGTCAAATACTGCATAAAATAACAGCAGGAAAGGAAGAAAAAAGATTGTAACCCTCTTGGCTATAAGCATGAAAGGAATACAGAATAAAAGCTCAGAATGTCAAAATGATCCTCCTTTAAAGCAAATATCTCATCACTTAGTTCTAAAGTTCTAATATGATTATTTTTTCAGGGCTTGCCCTACTTCTTTTTTTTTTTTTTTTTTTTTTTTTTTTTTTTTTTTTAAGCTTTTAGGGTTAGTTATAGTGCAATGTATTCACTCTTAGAGACATTTTGATGACATAAAATGCAAATGAGATTAAAGCATTTTTGTGTTTGCCTCTCTGTGACCCACTGAAGGTTTGACAGAGGGGCGACTGTTTCAGTTGTACTCTAGACACTTCCTGGGTTAATGCATTCTCCTTTCTCCTGAAGAGCAGGGAATGGGAAAAGGATGATGTTCAATGCAGGGCAGGCTGAGCCATCTTTCCAGCTGGGGGGCTTTGGGAAACATCAGGCACACTATGTGTTATCACACTGGCTATAACCACAATCTATGCCTAACACACCCAGCGCATTCTAATTAGGTACCAACAAAAATGCAGTCATTAAAACAAAACTTTAGTATCTTACCCTTCCAGGTTATACCATTTATTTGTGAATTTTATGAGGGACTTTTTTTTTTTTTTTTTTTTCCTAATGAAATTTTAGCATTGCTACCATTTGTCCAAACAGATTCAAGGAAGAATTTTTAGATATCCCTAATGATAAGCACATTTGGGGCACCAGCACTGTATGGCATGCCCAGGGCCATGAGTTCTCTTTACGAGCTGTAAAACCTCACCACGGAATAATAGACTCACAGAATATCCTAAATTGAAAGGCACCCACAAGAATCTTTGAAGTCCAAATCTTGGCCCTGCACAGGACAACCCCAGGAATCACATCATGTCTGGAACTTGTGAGAATATTTTTTTAAAAAGAGAGAATTTGCTTGTGCTTATTAAAACATAGCCCAGTCTGAGAGCTTTCAGAATGAACAAACCCGCTACTAGCATAAATGATTGACACATATTTGTAATAATTTTCTCTCTGATATATTGACTAAGACTAGCCTGCTGATTTCTCCTGCTGTACCAGTGTTACCATGAATTATGATAGTGTATCCCTTGTGGAAATGGTCCATAGTTCATGCTTTTCTGTGGAATGCAAAAATACCTACCAGGATTGGAAAATGTCAAAACAATTCTAACAGTAATACAAACAAGGAATAATTAAAGGCTTAAAGAAGAGAAGGAAATCTTAAAGCCAATTGAAATGTGAAGGAATCCTGCAAATATGAAATCTGCTTAACTGCATGTTTCATTTGAAACAGCATTGTGGTGGAATTCACACTACTTACAGAAAACCCTGTTACTTTCCTTGCTACTGGACTGGGGAGTGGGCAAGGAGTAGGTTGAGAGAGTTCTTAAACAGAATACCTTAATGAATCAGGGTCTAATTGCTAAGCCCCTGGGCTAAGCCATTATTTTTGAAGCTGACAGGCGCAGGTGCTGAATAAGCAAAGCTTTTCAGCAGGCACAAAGCCTGGAAAAGGATATTTAAAAACTCTACAAAGTTTCTATGAGACGTTCTTCATAGAATATGAAGATCATGGATCTTGACTCCCATTCCTGAAGAGTCTGCCCATTACAGGCCATACCAGTAACGTATCTTATATGGTGCAAATCATCTGAGTGCCCTCCCTCAGTAGTGAATTGCTGCTTGAGTTCTAGGCATTTACTTTCTGTCCAACGGTGTACTTCATTCTTAACCTCTCTCCTTAACCCAGGAAATTATTTTAGGCTTGTTATTCAACAAAACAGCTTAGATCTTCCTTTGCTTTAATGCATCATTTTTATTAAAAATGTGCATATCAACTGCATGCTAAAGAGAGAGCAAGGCTTTGACATGTGCTTAGGGTCAGTTATGTCTGCAGCCTCGACTGGAGCTCATGGAAGAGAATCAATATGCCCTGGTTTGTTGGAGAAGGTGTAGAGATGTGCTATTCCACTACTTCTAGTAAAGCCCCCTGGCAAAGTTATGTGGGCTTTGGGGCCCACATCCCAGCCCATCATATTGCCCATTCTACAGGACAGCGGCACTGAACATGTGCTGGACACAACTCACTTGAGTTTGGTAAAATCAGCTGGAGTTCAGTAAAATGCTAATTACAGTCCATCCCTCAGGCATGCTTGATATTATTTTCTGTATCTTCCTTCTCCCACTCCCTCACTGTTCCCTCTCTGCCTGATGAGCTCTGCAAAGGCCTTACAGAGTGTTGAGGGTTGAATTTG
>WEIU01005244.1:932254-994458 GCA_013389925.1 Aegithalos caudatus | reverse complement strand
ACAAAGGGTGGAAGAAAAATGAGTCAAACAACAAGAGCAGGCTGGGGCCACCGTGCTGCCGAGAGCAGCCAGCGCCTCCTTTCCAACTGGGTACAGCGGGAAGGGGAAGAAACGGGGAAAGAAAACAAAACCCAAAACAACGGCTTTCAAACAATTGCTTTTTACAGTATGTACAGAGCCCAGCAGGCAGAGCATCCCCTTACAGCAGCCCTCGGGGCCGGGTGCAACACGGACACACACAACTGAGACCGATNGAGTGTCGGCCTGGGGACAGCCACTCTGGGCTGGGGGCAGAGGACCAGAAAGCCCCTGTCCTCAGAGCTGGGGAGCAGCCAGGAGTGGGGACCGTCTTCCTCCGGGACCTGGGGCCCCCAGCCCTGGCACGAGGCTGGAGCAGGGACCAGCACGGCCCCACGTGCCTCTGGCAGAACCTAAGTGTGCTTGTTTCTTGCTGCGCCCTGCCTGCGGCCTGGGGAAGCCGCCCTAAAAGCAAAAGGTGGAAGGAAAGGGGAGCCACAGCCCCCCACAGCAGGATGTGCTGCCCCAGGGCTTGGGGGGCACTTGCCATGGTAGTGGGGCAGAGGAAAGGCTGGGATTTGCAGAGCTGCAGCTCAGAAAGCAAAGCAGAAGCCACAGGCAGGAGGTTCAGGCAGGTCTGGACCGTGCATGGCCTGGGGGGCCCTGGCAGCCTGTGGGGTGACAGACAGAGGCCCCAGCTCTGTACCCTGCTGCCCCCAGCCCCACGGAGCCCCAGCCCCCAAGGGCAGAAGTTCCTTTGCTGGGGCCAAGAGCTTCCCCAGCCCCACTCTGGCTGGCGGCTCCTGCCCACAGGCACAGAGTTGTGGGTGCTGTGGGGTGCAGGACCAGATGAGGGACAGGGAGAGCCCCACAGCTGCCTCCAGCCAGGCTGCCACCCACCTGCCTGGCCCAGACCGGCCCCCTGACACCCACCAAGGCTCTGTGAGCCAGTCCTTCCTTCCTTCCTTTCCTGAGACTGTGGCCACACAGCAGGCTCGGCCCCGTGTTCCAAGTCCCCGCCTGCCCCCAGTCCTGTCGTGGAGCAGCACCTCCCAGAGACACGGCAGGGTCCCAAATTCATCGAGAAACCTCAGTGCTTCTGTTTCCTCTTCATATGCACCAGGCAGGTGAGTCGCCTCCACCCCGAGTGCTGGTGCTCAGTAGAATAAATACATCCGCAGGTACCAGCTCACCCACTCACCAAAGGGGTGGCGTGGGGAGTCAGCGTGTGTCCGACGAGGGGAGAAGACAGAGTCTGCCTCAGATGACGGCAGCAAGCTCAAGCAGTACAATTAACACCATTCAACTGATGTCTAAAGGAGTCTCCAGCGCTTCTCCATGTGAGCCAGTCACACGTCTTGTACAGCCCAGGCGTCCCGGTGCCTCACATCCTGCCACGAGCCAAGGGCAAATCAGCTCCCGTGAGCCCCGACCCTCGAGGGCATCCCGTGAGCGCCCATCCCGGCCACCTGGGGCCCGGCCGTGCACGGGCAGGTGCGGCAGGAGCAGAGCCTTACCGTTCTCACCTCCGGGGAGGTGGGTATAGGGAGGGAGCGGAGCCTTGCTGGCTGGCAACAATGGCTGTAGAGGAGAGACCTGGCGGGGAGAAGAAGCGTCAGGAGCTGGCAGACAGGGCCGGGCACCTCGGGGGCAGTGCGAGGGTGCCGTGGGCCGAGGGCAGGTGCAGCTCCCCCTCCCCAGGCCAGCCCCAGTCTCACCTGTTGCATAGGGCAGGTTGTACTGCGCTGGCAGCAGCGAGTACCCGAGGTGGTGGTGGTGGTGGTGCGTGGAGAGCAGGCGCTGTGAGGGCGACGTGCGGGGCCGGTCGCCGCTCCTCTCCCCTGCACCCGCTCCCCCAACGCTGCTGCAGCTCCCGCCGCCCCCCACCACCCCACAGCCACCGCGATCCCGCTCCTGAGATGTCTTCTCACTTATCTGGAGAGGAGAAAGCAGACACATGCTGAGGGACATGACCGGCAACCCCGCAGCACGTACTGGGACATTCTCTCTGCCTTTGCCCAAAAGGTTCCCATGATGCTGATGGGAAGTGGAGTGGGATGGTCAAAAGCCAAGTGGAGGACCCAGAGCCTGTCTGAGGACAATTCTTTCCTCACTGGGTCCAAGCTCTATCTCTCAGCTCAGCCCAGGAGGAGCCATGGGGTGGAGACAACACCCACATCCCACCTGTCCCCAACCTCCGGGGTCAAGGACAAGTGTCACCTGCTTGCTGCAGGGCCTGGAGAAGCCCCAGCACTGGGGCACAGGTTTGGCTGGTCCATGCCAAAGGGTTTGTAATGTTGGAATCCACAGCTGCAGGTCTCCCACAGCAGCAGAAATAGCAAATCCACATGAAAAGTGGAGCTGCTCCCACCTCATTACAGGATCCAGGGACTATCCCACAGAGCTGGGGGAAGCCAGCGCCCTGCTGACCCTCACCGTGGGTGATTTGCTCTTGTAGTGGCTGGCATGCTGCTGCAGGATGTCCAGGGCCTTGGACTCCGAGCTGGATTTACAGCTCACACTGGGGCTGGCTCGGGACTTGTCACTGTCATCACTGCCGGACGCCTTGCTCCCATACGGAGAGAAGGAATAGCTGGAGGGTAGGTATGATCCTGGGGGGAGAAGAGCAGTCAGGCACCAGGAATATTCAGGCAGCACAGTGGGAGCATGTGGCTCTGTATGTGTGCGAGAGGATGTCCCACAGCCATCCCCCACCCCGAGAGCAGGGACAGGCGGGAACAGACACCCCTCGAAGCCCCCGGCTCCCTACCTGGGTAATTCTGCATCATGACGGTGGGCATGGCACGGTAGCTGGGGTGGTTGGGGTCATACGACTGGCTGTAGGAGTAGCCGTGCATGTACGGGATGTAGGACTGATGCTGCGTGAGGGGTGAGGACACGGGGACGTGGACACTGGGCCGGGGGTCCTTCCCCACCATGCGAGCCTCCTCGGTGGGGGTCAGCTTGCACTCGGAGCTGGTGCTCTCCTTCCCGTCCTCCTTGGATGAGGCTTCTTTGCTTCGATTTCTTTCTTCCTTCAACTTTCGGTCCCTCTCCTCTTTCCACCGCTCATCCTCTGTCTTGATGTCCGAGTACTTTGCTGGGTACACGTAGGTCCACATCCGGGACTCAGCTTCCTGCAGGAACAACCAGCCATCACAACAGCTGCCTCCCCCTGGTCCTGCCTGCCCCACAGCCAGCCTGTGTTTGGAGGAGACTGGCAAACCCCACTCCCCTTCCCTGGGCTCTCCTTGGCCCATCCATGGCATCCGCTTCCCCCAAGAACAGCCAACCACCAGAGCAGCCGTCTGCCTCCCTGCAGTCCCATCTGTCCCGAATCCAGGCTGGGTTTGGAAACCAGCAAATCCCGCTCCCCTTCCCTGGGCTCTCCCAGCTCATCTATGGCCTCACAGCCCCACCCTTGTTCTGGCCCCAAGGGAATCTCATGGAGTCCCACCACAAGCAGAGGACAACGTATGTTCTCTGAAGTGATGGCCCCAGCAAAGCCCAGTGAGCGGCTTCCTCCAGGAGCAAACCCAAGGCTGGGCTGGCAGACAGGGCATGGCATTCATTACCTGTCTGTACCAGAGAACAGGGTCCACCTCTGCTTGCCGGCCACACTCAGAGCCAGCCTTCGTCTCAGCCGTCTCCTTCCCTAGGTGACCAGCCTCACTCAGCTTCACCTTGAGCCCCTCGGCAACCTGGCTGCTGGACAGCTTGGACGAGTCCTCCAGCTTGGGGATGATGACAGATTTGGCTATATCAGGACCTCCCTGCTCCTTGGGCTTGTTCAGCCCTGACTTGACGAGGTCCGTGAGGCTCGGGGCTTTGGTCAGCGTTGGGGGCATGGGTGGCTTCTGCTTCCATTCCTCTTTGAGTGCCGCCTCTCTCTCTTTCAAGCCCAGCTCCGCCTTCTTCTCCAGCCCTCGCTGCTGCTGCTGCTGCTCCAGGCTCTGCCGCTGCTTCTGCTGTTCCTCGTACTGCTGGCGGTAGGCAGGGTTGGTGCTCAGCAGGTGAGCGTGGTAGCCCTGCTCGCTGTAGCCGTAGGGTGGCACGTAGGCGTACTGGTTGTAGTAGAGGGACTGCATGTACATGTTGGGGCGCTGCTGGATGACCGAGGGCTGCTGGCTGGAGCCACTGCCGAGCTCTGCCTTCTTCTCTTCACAGCCTTCACTCTTCACCTTCACCTCTGGGTTTTCCTGCTCCTCGTCCTTCTTCAGCTTCAAGGTCTGTGTCTCGGCCGCAGACTGCCCGCCGGGGTTCAGGGGTCCTGGGCTGGCCTGGGGGTACCCGGGGGAATAGTAGGTTTCAAAGCCTTGGTAGAAGGGAGACTCTTTGCTCTGTGGTTGTGGTGGGAAAAGAGCTTTTTTGGCGCCTTCCTTGACCAGCTGCTCTGGATCCTTTGCCTTCACGCTCTCCAGTTTGCCCTCCCCATCCTCCCCAGCGTCGGAGATGTCCGAGTAGGCCGGGCTGTTGGTCTTCACGGAGCTGGCCTCCGCCCCATTCTGGGTGACAACATGCAGCGGGGTCAGGGGCTGGGCTGCGTTGGTGTTCTCCAGCCTGCTGGCCCCGCCGATGGAGGGACTGGGTGCGTTGTCGGTGAAGCTGTAGATTTTATCCGCCTCAGCCTTGATGCTGGCCAGCCGGCTCTGGTGGGAGTCAGATGAACCATTCAGCAGCCCCTCGCCTTTCATCCCCAGCTCGCTGGATTCCCCCCGGAAAGGGCTCTTACCTTCCTCTGCTCTGCAGGCTTTGCCAGGAGTCAAAGGGTTTTCCACCTCTTTGGGGTCTTTCTTCTTCTTGTCTTTCTTCTTCTTCTCCTTGGAAGGGGTGAGGGCAGGGTTGACAGCGAAGGGCTCTCCCATCACCGTTGGCTTGGGCTGGATGGGTTTGAGCTGGGGGCTGTTGGGCATGGTCTGGACCACAGTTGTGGCGAGGCCAGCGGAGGAGCCGGGGCTGGCTGTGGTGAGCGTGGCAGTCTGGAAGGTGTAAATCGGCTGCGGGGGGATGGCTGGTGCAATGGGTCTGGCAGACTTCAAGCTTTTGGAAGGAATCTTCTCCTGTTTAGCACCAGAGGCCTTCTTTGACTTGTCCTTATCAATGCATCGCTTCTCCAGAGAGTCAAAGTCATCGTTACTCGTCTCATCGGCCACCGAAGGACCATCTTCAGAGCCATCATTGGACAGAGCACCCAGGTCTGTGTCCCCCTCCCCACCCACCTTCTTCTTGCAGGGGACCTTGGTGCTGAACTTGCTGGATGGGGAGGGGCTGTGGGGCTCCATCAGACGCACCTTGGGGGTGGCCGAGCGAGCGGGTGAGAGGGAGCCCTTCTGTGTCCCGGCAGCACCGTTGCAGCTCCCCACGTCGGCGTGCAGGGAGGGCTCCTCGCCATACTCGCTGTCCACATCCGCCTCCAGCTTGCTGTCATCGTCCGTGTGCGCGTGGGCCTGGTGGTACTTCAGCCCATTGATATGCTTGTACTTCTTGTTACAGTTGGGGTGGGGACAGTCGATGAGGATGGGAGAAGGGCAGTTGCGCTCCAGGATAGCCGGCTCCACCTTGACCGTGGCAGGCGGCACCGTGGCCGAGCCCATGGAGTTCGTACGAATGCGCTTGCTGCCCTTGGAGTCCTCCGAGCTGGAGTTCAGATCCATGTCGGAGAGGGGTTTGCTCTTCCGCTTGGTGACGGAGGAGGGACTGGCCTTCACGTCCTCGGCGGTGCCGCCGGGCGGGGTGCGGTGGTCCGAGGAGTTCTGGCTGCCCCGGCGGCCCTTGCTGTTGGCTCCTGCCCGGGTCTTGCTGCTGTTGCTGGTCCCCTTGCTGTCCGAGGCGGCGGCCGTCTCGTTCACCGGCGTGTTGCTGTTGGGGCGCATGCGCTTGCCCCGGCCCCGGCCGTTGCGCATCTCCAGGTCACTGGTGGGAGAGTCACAGAACCTGCGGGGAGGAGGACGCAGAGCTTTTAACAGAGAGATGGCTGTGCTGGGCTGTGCTGTACCCAGGGTGCAGTGGGGACCCCCTTACTCCCCTAACTACCAATCCCATAGCGTTCTCCTCCCACTGACCGATAAAGAGGAACCAGAGAGGTCCCCTGGGATGTGCTAAACCATCTCCAGTCCCAGCACAAGGGACGTGTGACTGCAGGGGTAAAGAGTCATGGGAGCAGTTGGGTTGGGCAAGGAGGAGATGCCAACCCCTGTGGCAGCCCCGTGGGCACAGGGCAGTGTCCTGGGTGCTATGGGGGCCATATAGGGCCAGATTTTCCCTCAGCACTAGGAGCCCACCAGAGCCCCCACCCACTTACCGGGGAGGTGCCCAGTCATGCTGCGTGCAGTCCAGCAGCGTCCCCACGTACGTCTTGTTCCTCCAGGTGACGTTGACCACCAGCATCCCTGCAAGGACAGGGGAAAGGGTCAGACGGGGCCAGGTGTGATCCCACGGTGCCAGGAACCTGCCCCTTGAGACAGGCAGCAGGAAGAGATAAGCTCTAGGGTTGGAGGAGGGTGGAGAAGGGGTCATGGGCGCTCAGAAGAGGTTAGACAATGGGCTCAAGGCTAGAGAGGCACCAAGATGGGAGTTGGAGACTCCCATATTTTCCCTTCCCTTGCCATGTCTCACCTAACCCCTCCTCCTGTGACGCCCAAAGGGCTGTGGGATTTCAAGGGGGACCTGAAGACCCACATTGGCTCCATGTGTGTTTAGGTAAGGTAGGGAATATGAATCTCCAGGGAGAAAGAGTTGGGAAGCCCCTGGGGGAAATGCAGAAAGCCCCTAAAAAGGCTGTGGACGCCAAAGTGGAGCTGCAGACCCCCCAGCACAGCTATGAACCAGCAAGGCCATGAACCTCATGACCCTCCGGAAAAAGCTGCTACTGCCACTAGATGGCAAGCTGAGCCCAGCATTGCTGCTCAGGAGACTGTCCCTGGCAGGAAAACCCAGTCCTGGCAGAATAACCCTCCATTGCTCTGAGCCACTTTGCTTCAGCGCCTCCAGGGGCATCCCTGTGCCCTGTATTTCCATCTGGAGAACCATCCAAGAGGCCAGGTCCTCCCATTATGGAGCAAAGTCACTGGGCATTCAGAACACCTTGGAGTTTCAGCTTTTCCACACTAATTCAGAGAAGGAACTGCCTGGCTCACACCCAGGCCGAGGCTGAGGCCCCTCAGCACCTCTTCTGGAGGCAGAGAGGTCTCCCATAGCATCCCTCAGCATTGTGGTGTCTCCTTGCCACGGATCACTCCAATTTCTGCATAACTGGAGCAGAGTCTGTTGTGCCAGGCACATTTATCCAAGCAAGGTAAAACTCGGGAATGCGTTAGCAAGGGTTGATGAGTGCAGCAAGATATACGGCCCCAGGAGATGGATGGAGCCGAGGGAGCCCGGAGCAGCTGTGCCTGAAGCATGTTTATAAATCTCAGCCCACATCCCCCGCTGTGCTATGCCAGCAGCCAGCTGCAGGCTTCGGCATGGATAATACATGGAGCCAAGGCCTGACACGTGGGGCTCCTTCAGAAAGAGAAATGAAAAGCAGACCTTCTCTTTCTCCTTTTCCTCCCTGGAAAATGTTGCAAGCAGATCATGAGAAGACATGGTGCCAGCACACGGCCAAGAGCCACAACCGGCTCATCCCAGTGAACAAGAGATGCTGGGCTCTGCCTCCAGAGGAAGGTACTGGGGACCTGCCTGAACAAGGACATGGCCAGGCTGTGATGATGGAGACAACCTGGGGGAGAAACCAACTGCTGGGAACCCACAGCCCCATGCATGGAAACATCAATGGGAATAGTGGGATGCTTGGTTCCAGGCATCCCAAAGAGGACACATGGAATGTGGTCTTCTGTTCTTCCTAATGCAGCAGTTTTTGGCAGACAGGAGCCTGTCCCTCTTTCCTTAAAACCCAAAGAAGCTCCTGGCTGCACCCTGCACCCCAACCCACCCCCAGCATTCCCAGGACACCTCTGGGGAGCTGCTGTGGGATCCTCCCAGGAACTTCCCAAGGACCTGGGAGCCACTGAGGAACAAGCAGCACTAACCCAGGCCCCATCCCTCCCAGTCCCTCTGCTCTCCCAGCCAGTTTGATCCCTCTGAAGCCAGAGAAGACCACGTGAACCACTGGAAGTTAATTGCATGGCAAACCACTGGAGTCTCATGTGCATCCCGGGGCCAGTGTGTGATATTTGAAAGGAGGTGCTGGCATTTTTCCTCCCAACCACCACAGCCACAAGAGAGAGATGAAAGAGGAAGGGGCAAAATGAGCCGGCACTGTCTCTCCTTCCCTGTTGGAACACCAGACCTCCAACACACACCAGCCTATATTTAACCCCCTGCAACCAATCATACCAAATCCCCTCCTAATCCTCCAACAATAACCCAGGACAATTTAAACCCCAGGACAGATCCTAAGCAGCTTTTTTCACCCACTGTGTCCCCTCCCATGGCAGGATGATGAGCAGGCACAGGCATGGGAAGGGCAGCAGTGAGGAAGCAATGCTTTAGCATCTTCAAGAACGCAGATGCTCTTGAACAGAAGGAATCCCACTTGGGTAACTCCCATCCCACCTGGTTTCATGGGAAGGTGACATCTTTGAAGCTCTTAAGGAACCAATACCACCCAAATCTGGGTGCAAACTACTCAGCACCCTGCTCTCCAAGTGCTCACATCAGAGTTTCATCCTGACTGGAAAAATTAAGGGCTGGTGATGGTGTGAAGTTGCCAATCAGGAAGGCAGCGTATGAGAAATGGAGGACAAGGCTGCTGTGGGCACCAGGAGCCACTGTATTGGGGCACATTTCCACACTTTTCAAAGATGAATCCCCCAAGCCCAACCAAGAACATCTCCATAAATTCCTCTTCCACCTGCATCACCTCCAGGATGCCCTAGCTTTGGGATGTCCCTACTTCCATGAATTTCTTCCCCAGCTGCATCATCTTTGAAATGATCTTTGTTGTTTCCCCTCCAGCTGCATCACTTTCAGGATATTCCAGCATTTCCATAAACCCTGCCCATGTGCAGAGATCCTGCCTGACCTGGGAACCCAAAGCTGTTCATGGCCATCAAGCTCCTGCCAGGAGACAGGGGACACCACAGCACAATTGTCACCTCACCCAGTGAAGAGAGATCACTCACCAGTTACCATCATAGGCAAAAGAGACTCACCCTGAGGAAATTAATTTAATTTCTTGCAGATGAAATCTGAGTAGGGTAATGAGAAATAAAACCAAACGTTACAACACTTTCTCCTGGCTTCTTCCTTAGGCTCAACTTTAGTCCTGATTTCTACAACTCTGCCCTCAAACAGCACAGGGGGATGGGGAATGGGGGCTGCTTTTTCTCCCCTTCCTAAATACATTACCCTAGAGGCACTGCCCTCATGACTGATAGGCTCATCCTTAGCTGACCTTGTCCAACATGGGGGAAGTTTCTGGTGTCTTCTCACAGGGAAGTCCCCTCTATCAGACCTTGACAAGTAACATGAACACAGTTTCCCTGGCAGGGCCAGAGGGAGACAGGATCACCCCATCATACCATGCAGGGATAGATGCTGGATGACCATCCCTGGCCATCCAACTGCTTTCCAGGGACTACAGCACACAGAAAGATCACTGCTCTGGACTCCAGGAGAGGAGACTTTGGCCTCTTTACAGACCCATCTGACAGAGTGCCATGGGATAGAGCACTGGAGGGAAGTGGGACCAAGGAAGCTGGTTGATGTCCAAGGATCATCCCTGAATTCAGGAGCAATGCATCCCAACAAAGAGAAGTCAGGGAGAAATGCCAGGAGGCCTGATGGATTAACAAGGAACTCTTGGAGAACCTCAAACACACAGGGGAAGTCTGCAGTTGGGGTAGCCCACAGCTAGGGGCTCAATGACTTGTTTGTCTTAATCTTCACCAGCAAGTGCTCCAGCCATACCACCTGAGATGGAGAAGGCAAGGACAGGGACTGGGAGAAGGAAGAACCACCTGTAAGAGAAGTTCAAGGTGCCCAAGTCCATGAGACCTGAGGAGATGCACTCATGGTTCCCATGAGAACTGGCAGAGAAAGCGTCTGAGCCACTATCCATTGTATTTGAGAAGTCTTTGCTCACACCCTCCCACCTTCTCCATTCTATCCCCATCTATTGCATTTCCCTCCTGCTCCAAGCAAGGACACGTCCACACTGGACAGGCTTGTGCTCCATCATACCCTCAGGAGAAGTTTGCAAAAGGACAATCCAAATATCCAGAGTACAGAAATCTGAGCCATGGGTAACCTGCCATTAATGTCCCAGCAAGGAGCTGGAGGAAAGGATGTACAGTGTGTTGACATTTTCCAGGTGCTGCCACACCATGATCCTCATAGCTCAGAGGGTTTGTGTTTGTTTTGCTGCCATCAGCACTGGTGTGGCACCATGGGGACGTGAGAAGGTGACATGGACCAAGCCAGTGCCACCAGCTTCATCAAGGGGGATGGAGGAGACCTGGCAGCTCCTGAGGCAGCAAAGAGAGCAATGCTTCCTGGTGTGACCAGATTAGTGAATAGTTCTCGTAGTTAATAGAACTACACACAAACTAGGGGAGCTCCCAAGACAGCTGCTCCCCCCTGGAAGTGTCGTGATAAAAGACATGCCTGTGCAAGCCAGGCTCAGCAAAGGGACGGTGTCACCAGCTGCAGGAGAGCAGGAACAACAGTGTTCACTACCAGTGAGACCAGAGCTTGGGCCAACACCAACATCCATGGTGGAGGAGAAGGTAGAGGACCAAAAGGCCACAGCCAGGTGGTTGGTGGTGGGAGCCCTCTGGGATGCTTTTAGCAGGGCTCATGGACTGATGGCAGATTTTCTAGTGGGAGATGAGGACAAAGATGGTTCACGGCAGGAAGGATCTCATCAGGTTCACTGAAGCTTCATGCTTCCATCTCACATGGATTTGTCCTTCTTGTCCAACTTATGCTTCCAAGCATTCCTAGACTTTGGCTTTAGAAGCTTTTCTCCATGATTTTGCAGCCCCACAAGAAGAGGAGAAGGCTGGCTTCAGGGAGACCTTAGCCTCCTTTCTAGTGCCTAAAGGGGATCTAAAAGAAGGCTGATACGGGACTTTGTGCAAGGCCAAGAAGTGACAAGCCAAAGAGTAATGGCTTTAGCTGAAAGAAGTGAGATTTAGATTGGATATTAGGAAAAAAATTCCTTCCTGAAAGGGTAGTGAGGCCCTGGCACAAGTTTCCCAGAGAAGCTCTAGCTGCCCCATCCCTAAAAGTGTTCAAGGCCAGGTTGGGTAGGACTTGGAGCAACCTGGGCTAGTGGAAGGTGTCTCTGCCCATGGCAGGGGGTGGAATGAACTGGGCTTTAAGGTCCTTTTCAAACCAAACCATTCCTCAGTTCCCTAATTCTAAACTTGATGCAAGCCAAGGGCTGCTTCACTGCTCTGGGGTCCTTCCAAGTAGTCCAATGAGGCTGCTGCACCCCAGGGAGCAAGGGGAGAGATGGATCCCTCTGGATATATTGAGGAGAGTCTTCAGATGCTTTGCAGACATGCCTTTGGTGTAGCTTTCTCTGTATCCTTTGGGCAAGGGGAGATGCTTGCTGCATCCCTGAATGTTTCCCAAACTCCAGCTTCTGACAGCCAGATCCAGCATCGCCCTTGACTCCCTCTTTGACAATGGGAAGGCAGGGGAGAGATACCAGGCAAAAAACCAGGGATGGCTGCCCCCTGCCTTTCCACTCAAGGACGAGATGCCGTATGACCGGAGCCAAGGCACGCAGCGGACCCGGAGACACCAAAGGCAGGATCAGAGCTCGCCTTTGTGCAGGACTGGATGTGAAATCCTTGCTCCCAGCCGTGGCAACCATCAGCAGCCGGCAGAGAAGGATCTCTGTGTGAGTTCACTGAATTACCACAGACTAAAAATATCCGGGCTGTGGGAAATCACAGGACACCTCCAAGGCAATGCTCCAAATTTGGTGGCTGTGGAAGTGAGGGGTAATGCGGATGGACAGGCAGACAGGCAAGGAGCTCCACAGAGGGGTGAGGAGCAGGAGAAAAGAACAGCAACCGCTCCCATGGCAAGGGCTCTCAACCAGGAATTGGCAGGGAGGAATGTTTTGGACGTTTTTGCGCTCCCTGCCTCAGGGATGGTCCGTTCATCCACCCTGGCATGGCCACCATGACCCTCTCCTGATTTTCACCCAAAACCACCACACAAGGTCCAACCACTCTCGTCAGCTTTGCCACTGCCCATTGGGCTTTCCAGCAGCCCTAGGATTTTCAGGGAACTCTGCAGCTCCAGGGCTTTTGGATTGAGAGAAGTTACACCAGGACAGCAGGCTGATGGGGCTGCAGGGACAGGAGAGTCCCAAAAATGGAGGGTGCCAATGCTCCTCTATGCTGCTGTGTCCCCCAAAACCCAGCCCAGCTGTGCCTCAGTTTCCCCAGCAGAATGTGTTGTATCCTACCAAGTGACCAGGCTCATCCTACGAAGAGACACCGATCACATGGTGCTGGGGAGGTGGCAGACAGGTTCCTTTAGAGCAGATGCACCCTGCAGATCCCCAGGCCCTGGGATGTGCAGAGCAGGGCTCCTGAACATTCCTGCTTTGTGCTTTTTTCTCACAGATTTTACATGTGACATCCTTCTGCCTTGGGGCAGCAGAAAAAACAAACACACAGCTCCCAGCTGCCTCAATCAGGGCGAATTTTTTTTCCATACGGAATGGACAGTAAAGCACAGGGGTGTGGAGGTCCCCATCCCAAGCTAGACATCCCAGTCTTCCCTGGCAGGTCCATCCACTGCTCTCTTCCCAAACACCTCAGGTGCTATTTCTCAATATGCTTTTTCCAAGGGGAACAACTTCAGTGCTCACATCAGCAACCACTGCAGCACTTGGTCCTGCGCCAATCATGGTTTCAAAACCAGTTTCCCAATGGGAAGAGAGAAATGGCAACCTAGACCCACCCCCACCTTCCCAAAGCATGGGACAAGAAGAGAACCTCACTGGAAGCAGCTTGTGGGAATGGAGATTTCAGCTCAGCTTCCATCACAGATAATAAAGAGTCTCAGTGAGCAGTGGCTGGGATAAAGGCCAGCAGCTTCATTCTCTGCACAGAACAGCAATGGAAGAGTGGGAGCAGATATCCAAGCACATGGATACCTGTCTGAAATGACCCATAAACCAGCCCCCACCACCACTCTCTCTCACCTTTGTGCTTCTGGACTGTTTCTGCTTCCAGACACAAACACAAGGAGCTCACCCCGTGCTTCCCAAGGCAGAAACCTCCAGCATCCCACTGAGGCTAGGGGGAAGGCCAAGTTCCAGCACTTCCCATGGGCCACTGAGCCACCTATTCATCCCTGCGTTCCTTGGCAGAGCCCCAAGAGCAACGAAAACCCTTCAAAGGACCTGGGAAAGCAAACCAAGCTGTGCACGGATGAGATGAGCTCCAGTGGAAAAAAAAGATTGGATTGGCTTGGCAAGAGAGCTGAGAGGCTGATCTCCCACTGAGTCGATTTTGAGAGCTCCGCTGGGGTTTTTTAATCCAGCAGGAGATTTCTGCTGCCTCCCAGGGTTTGAGCGTTTTTGTGACAGACCTGTGGGTTGCCAAGCAAAAATGAAGTCAACTCTGTCGAATTCCCGTGCCGGCTGGCACGGCCTCTCCCCTGGCACCTCTGGAACAAGTCAGCTCTTGTCGAAGGGCAGAGAAACGGCAGCTTAGATTTTCGCCTGCTGTCTGGGCAAAGGGATAACGCAACACACGGGGCTGACGCAAGCACTGGCCCATTACTCCCTGTGCTGGATGGATTATGGACTGCTCTCACACGGCTCCTCTGTCCTGACCACCCAGCTGGTGGCAAGGAAGCCCAGGACACACCAAAGAGTGACAGAGCAGGGAGGTGGGAAGGAAGGGAGTGCCATAACTCGCCCTGACGCTGTCAGAGAGCAAGCAGCCCCGTGACACTCACCATCCTCCGTCTCCTGCCAGACGATGCCCTCCAGGTTCACGCTGGTGCCGGGCTCGCAGGGGCCCAGGCACTCGGGCTCGGTGGCCAGGGCCACGTCGCAGGTGTTCACCCCCACCGAGCGGGTGCGCACCATGATCTGCTCACACGGAGACGAGATGTCACTGTTCACCACGGGGACCAGGAGGTGCAAGGGCAGCACTGCGGGTGTAGAGACTGGAGATTCCATCTGGGGAAAAAGAGATATGTGGTCACCGTCAGGAATGCTGTTGGGAACACAGAAGGGAGAGCGAGACAGAGAGCAAACAGACATTTGCATTCCTGGAGAACCTCAAGCTCGGGACTGCCACCTTCAGTTCACATCCCACACCCCATCAGAGGACAAGGATCTCGCAGGGCTCTCCTGCCCTGGCGTGCCCATACCCATGTAACCCTGGGGAGCTCTGTAGTCACAGAGATCACACCCAAAAGTCCTTGGGCAGGAGATATCTGTGCTTCTGCTTGAAAGAGCTTGTGGCAAGTTCCTTCCCCGACGGCTTCTGTAGTCATGCCCGGTGAGGATGCCTCTTGGCTATGGCTCAGATGTTAACGCAGTCAATGACTTTGGACCCGATGGCTCACTGGAAGAGCTTCTGCTCAACCAGCAGGACAGGACAAACGAGTAGCAGACTCCCTCCGGCACCCATGAAAACCAACATCCTTCTCCTTCCAGAACTACCCTGTGACCACCTGCAGACACAGGCACTTGGATCATATGCCCCTTCCCTATGCAAGTGTGTGCTTCAGAGCCTGATCCAGCCATTGTGCTCTCTTTGCACATAGAAACCAGATTCCACAGCCAGAGCCGGGCTTGGAAAGCCAACAAGCCAATATGCCAAGTGGAAGCCCAGCCAAGCCACTCTGCTGCTGAGAAGCCAAGGTCCTTGGCCGCTGTGCCACGCAAGCAGATTACAGCCGTGTCAGAAGGAGGATGGCTGATGGGCTGATTCTGTGGCTGGCCAAGGCAAGGGCAAGTTGGAGACCTTCCCATCCTTTGGGGTTCATCAGCCAAGCCAGCCACAGCCAGCCACCCCCGCACCTTGGCTTGCAAGGACCTGCAGCAGCTCTGGGGCGAGCAGCTCCTCCTCAGCTTAGACCTCCTCTCTTCACCATTTGTGATTTTTAGACACCGGGCTACCTCAGACGAGGAGCAGACTGAGCAAACTCATCACATCAGCAGCAAGTGCTGATCTGGGTTCCAGTTTCAAGCAGGCGAAGATTCCTCTAGAGCACCCAGTTCTACTCCCAGACCCCCTAAAACTCTGGTGAGGGAAAGCAATAGAGCTGGAGAGCCCAAGTTTGTGGTTACTGAGTGTGGACATGGGCACCAGCCCATGATCCCTTCCAGCCTTGCTGCCGACTCCCATTCTCGTCCTGACCAGCTGCCAAATTTGCCTGCTCCCTCTCTTGCTCACACAGCTCCATCCTTTAAGCAAAGGAAGGGCTTCCAGCAGAACCTTGCACATCCAACCTTGCCTGCTCCACCCAGTAGGGTGCCCACAACCACAGCAAGTGCCTGGAGCATCCCACCTCCCCACCAACTCCTGACCCACAGATTCTCTCCACATCCCTGGTGACACAAATCTCTAGGCAGAGGAGCAGAGAGAAGGATATCACATCCTGGCTCTGATAAGGCAAGTGGATTTTCTTTGTGCAGAACACAAAGCACTTTCTGTCTGCAGCCCCCTCCCTGTCCTGCATCCATCCTCTCTCTAGACAGCTCATCAGAGCAACATGCAGCCCACTTGGCATGCAAGATGGCCTGGAGGTATCGAACAACAGTGGTTGGACCCCACAGTCCCCTCCCCAGCAGCACAGCTTGTTATCCACAACCATCTCCAATCTCCCACCAACAGAATCAGCTCTTGCCCAGGAGCCCATCTCCAAACTACCCATCTCCAAGGCTGTCCTATGGCCAGTGGCCCAACTACACCCCATGGGATTCAAAAGTTTTTGGCATAAAACCACCCTAGAAGGCTGCCAGAGCAGCTCCCAGAAGACTCCCACAGGAAAGTCTCCCCCCAAAACACAGCAACCTCTTCAGCAGCTCCAGGGCAAGGTGCTCCAAGGAAATGTGAGGCTCCTTTGAAGGGGCTCCTCAATGCCACATTCTGCAAACCACAAGTCAGTCTCCAGTAAAGGAAGAGCCAAGGAGGAACCTGGCTGGGGTGGGCAGCAGGAACAGCCCAGGGAGTGGCAGGGATCACTGGCCCCCATTGCCCGGGGAGCAGTGGCTGTGTGTGTGTGTGTTGGGTACTGGCTGAGACTGTTCAGCTTCCCTCCACTGCAACAGAAACCACAGTGCAGCACAGGAGCGTTTAATTACAGTTCCAGCTCTGCTAATTATCGCCCGGTCACATTTGTAATCTGCATTATGCCATGGTGCATAATAAGCAGCTCACTGAGATCTCTAATAAGCAAGGCGGCTTGATGGGATTTCATATCTCACCCTGCTCTGTAACAAACAGCCTCTTTCAGCAGCCGTGGGGAGACAAGGCGGCTCTCCTGCTCCCTTGCCCGAAGCTCCAGTGCAAAATAAAAAGGTTCAGGGTGGTTCTTCAAGGGTGAGGGCATGAGCAGAGGTTCCCCACCGTGACACAACCAAAAAAAGCTGAAAGCCATGATGGAGGAAAAGATGTATGTATGGATCAATCCATGGAATTCACCTCCCCCTCTATGTGTGCCTTATTTCCCATTTCCATGATCTTTTCACCCTTGTGCTTTTTGAGCAAGGTCAGGAGATGCAGGATGGCTGGGAGAGCCCTACATACCATGGAGCAGTTCCTCTGGCGACTCTTCCCCTTGGAGGGAGAGAGGGAACCCAGGCAATGCTGGCCTGGGGGTGCTGGGCAGCACTCACACCCCACAGCAGTGGGTTTCACATCACCTCCAGGGCTGTGCTAGCCGAGATGCCTGGCTCCAAAAATGAGCCTTGTACCTTACCGTCACCCCCCCATATCACTTGTGGGCCCTAAATCCCCCTTACAGAAATAAAATTTATTTCTCTTTCCATGCTGGGCAGGCTCTAAGATTAAACACTGGCTACACTCTCACTGCTGGAGGAACCTGGCGTGTCTGCAGCCACCCGTGTGGGAGTTAGACGGGACAAAGCTTCCGCATGCCAGCGCTGGCTGTCCGTGTCCGCCCGCCGCTGCCTCCCCTAATGAGAGCCCTTTGTGTTCCTGCAGAGGCTTTCCCATCACCAGGAACGTGCTTTCACCACCGCCGAGGACACAAGTGGAACGGAGCCAAGCCTGGGCGGCTGCGGCCAGCACAGCCTCTGCTCAATGGGGGAAAAGCAAATCCACTGAGTCCAGGGCGATGCCAATGGCGCCGTGGGATCTGCGGGATAATTAAAACCTGTCCCTCGTTATAGCCCCCCGGGAAGGTGGGACAGGGTTTCTTCCCACATGAAGGGAAGCACGGCAGTGGGTGCTGGAATGGGGATATGCACACAGAGCAGTTCCTGCCATCTTAGCAGCACTGGTTCCTTAGCATCAGCTGCCCTCAAGGGGACACCACGGCAGCAATTATTAATGAGAGTGAAAAGAGGGCAAACCAGAAATAAAAACACCCCGCTGATTTTAATGCCACTCTCTGCACCATCCAGACCACCCACTCCTATTTATGAGAATTTTGGTTTGTCCCCAGTAATCAAAGTCAGGCAAGAAAAATGCATTTTGGAGCAATAAAACCCAAAAGCAATGCCAAAACCCCTGAGAAGAGCAACCAGCAGAGATATCTGTGCTGCATCTCTAAGAGCAGAGAGGGTGTGAAAGGTGTAGGGCATCCCCAGATCTGCACCCATCAGGGTGAGACCACCAAAGCACCTGAGATGGTTCTAGGCTCCAGTGTAACCCCACATGAAGAAGCTATGAAGCACAGGGTCAGTTTTTCTCACCTACAAGGTCCTTCCACTCATGCAGACACAGAGACAAGAAGAGCCAAGAGGGAGCCTTGTTACTGGTCACAAACTCCTGACAGTGTGCGTCAGGAGACAGAACATGGACTAAAGGTGCTCCATCACAGGGGCATTGCTCAAGGCTTGCAGTCAACACATGCCACATCACTGACCAGCTCAGCTCAACCTCTGGGAGCTTTGATGTTCTCACTCCTGTCCTGGTCTGTCACTACATGCCCCATAGCTTTGCTTTTTCAGAGTAGGAGCTGGGAACGTTAGCTTCCAGCTCCTTGGGGAGAGATCCCCAGGGAGCGCATCTATCAAGGTGACAAGCATCTTCAGTGGGCATCTCTAAACTCCAAAACTGCAGCACCACAGTGCCTCTTCCCCTCCACTGACCTTGGCAGGAATTTCAGAGTCTTCTCCAACCTGACCCTCAAAGCTGGGGATGAAGAAAAAAAAAGCCTGAAGAAAAAAATCCCTTTGCTTATGATTCTATCTTAAATCCACCTGCAAGCAGAGCTCCCGGTCACGTCCCCCAGCAACATCATCCCAACACACTGGAGGTACTTAACTCCAGGACATGTGCAACAGGCTCCAGAAGAGCCCCTCCCAAACAGTGCAGGTGCCACTCAACACTGACTGTTTGCTGGCTGGATTTCTCCAGCAAGAAAGCAGCCAGCAAGAGCTTCCAACAAACACACACATGCAGGGAAATAATGGTGGCACAGGCGTCAGGTCCAGAGATGGAGCCAGGAGTGTGGTCTGGGGCACTGATCCCAATGCTGTTGCCCATTGCTCTTCCCTCTTGCTAAAGCAGGAAGTTGAGGTTGCTGACATCAAGACATGAAAAAAGGATTCTGTTCTAGGCAAAAGTCTCCCTTCCCTGGATAAACACAAGCTCAAATAAACAAACCCAGTTATTTCTACAGACCATGGGAACACTTGGGGAATACAGTGGGTTCCTTAGCTGGCAAATCTGAGCCCACGGGGCAGCTGCTCCAAGAAAAAAGGATTGCCATTTGTGACAGCCCCCCCCTTACCAAGAAGCAGTAAATGCCACAAGGAAGGATTAATGCTTCCTTGTGCTTCCATGTGTGCAGGATAGAGTGGGCTCAGCATCACACTCCCTGAGTTCACTCCCCAGAGAAGACAAGCGAGCGTGGGACACCCTGGTCAGCACCACCACCAAAGAGCCAGGCAATTCAGATGGAAAGTAAGGAGTTTTAAGGAGCAGAGGTCCCAGTTTCCCAGCCCAAAGACTCTTAGCATCCCCCTAGAGAGGCCAATTCCCCACCACTCTCCTTCACAGCTTGTTCCCAGTACGCCTCATCATCTACTCCCACCCATCAGACTTGGGATTCATGGCAACTGTGGGGCTGTTGATGCCAAGGTGTAATGGGAATGCTCTACATACAAAAGGTGCCTCCATGTCCTTTCCTGGCCATGCCAAGCACCTGTGCTCCAGCTCTGAGATACAGGAGGGGGTTTGCCTCCATCCATGCAAACACCTTCCCTGGCCAGAGGAGATGGTGGCCAAAGGGATAGCACAGTGCAGCACAATGCTGGGGCTGGCAGCACATTCTCCACTCAGAGTCATTTTTATCTGAGCACTTTGGGGCAGACCTGGCTGAGGAATTCTGTTCTGGCTGCAGGGGAGTAGGCCACAGGAACCAAAGCCTGGAAGAGGGTATCTGCATAAAGCTCACAGCCCCACCAAAACCAGAGCTGGTCACAATGGGAATATCGGGGTGAGACATCCCACCCAGCAATGCTGGAGGTACAAACCCCACCATGCCAGTGATGGGGGACTATCCAAATACCCAGACAGCCGGATGCTATCAACCTCAGCCACGCTGCTGGAGAAATGCAAATACAACCCAGCATGACTTATGACGAGCTGCTTTCTCTCTGCAGCCGAGAGGGGAATAAAATCACTGCTTGAACAGAGCCGGTCTTATCTCAGTGCTTGCAGCATTTTGAGATCAAGAGGAGGCAGACACCACAGAGGCATAGTCTTGCATATTACCGTGTCTTCAATAAAGCCAGGAATAGTATCCAAAGCAGACGTGCTGGCACCAAGTCACCTGCTCCAACCACTTACAAGACTATCAGATCTGCTCCTGGAAGGGAAAAAAAGGTGTCTCCAGCAGGAGAGAGGTAGTGAAGAGCAGTGATGAAAGGGGACAGGTGACATAAGTGAGACACAGGAAAAGAAATCCAAGCTGGGACCTCTGTGCATCGGTCCCACCACATGCCATTGGGTCTCCATTCAGCCATCAACCACTGATATCCCACAGATGGGACATGAGTCTCCTCATATATTGAATCAAAATATGAAGCAGCTCAGTTGGTGGAGAAAAAGGGAAAGATCCCATGTGGAAAAGCGCTGAAGATGCATCTGGGTCATGGGAGAGCAGAGATGATTAGAAACACAGAGCCTGAGCATGGATGGCTACAAGCATCCTTCACAATGACCACCCAGCCTCCAGCCCCTTCATGGCACCACTGCTGCCATGGTCACCAGTGCTGCTCACCTCTGGCACTGCTGCCTGAGCAGGACAGTTCTGATCACAGCAAGTGACTTCCCACTGGGAACCCAGGTCTCCCATTACCCCCCACAACCCGCACCCACCCTTCTGTCAACTCAGTCAACCATCACAGATGCGTGGTGGGCTTCTCATATTGCTGCTTCCTGCATCTCCATCCTGAGCATCCCCTGCACCTCTGACACAGCCATGTCTCCTGCAAGTCAGGTTTCTATGTGGAAGTCTTGCTTTTTATTTTCTTTCCACCACAATAACCAGGCAGCTGCACCCAAGGATCCGAGCAGTGCTCAGCAGCTGCCAATAACAGCACTTCTGACCAGCACATTTAAGCAGGCAAAAGAGAACATAAAAGGTTTCACAAGTGCCTCAGTGCATCAATCTCCTGGAAGGAGGATACAAATCCATGAGACCTTTCACAAAGCACTGGCAGCTCCAGCCACTGTTAAGGGTCATCTGATAAGCACCAGCTCCACAAACCTGGCCAAATGACGTGCCATTGAAGCAGAGGTTGAAACAGACAAACTAGAGACATCCCTAAAATCTGGCACCCAAATCTGCAAGGCATGCAAGAGAAATCACACGAAAAAGCAGGATTTTCATGGCAAGTGGCTTTAGCCTGCCTACAGGGTATGCATTGTGCTACACAGCACACTAGCCAGCATCCTGAGCACCAAGCACCCGAGTAGGACCAGTGACTGCAGAGCTTGGCATCCCCATTTCAACAGATCAAGAGGTGAGTCTGAAAGAGGCTGAAAAAGCAGGCTCCTGGAGACAGCAAGAACACAAAAGTTACCAACAAACCCTGGCCAGAATCACCAGCCAAGGACAGCAAGCCAAAGCTGACACTTGGTAGGTCAGGGCTGAGCACAAGAAGCTGGCACAGCAGCTCAGCTCTCTGTTAGGAAACAGCATGACTACATCTGCCTGCCTCAACCTTTCCTTCAGTTTTTTCACCCATTTTTTCCTCTACCTCAGTCTCACAAATCTAAACCCCTAAAACATGGACACTGTGGCTGCTAGGCCTCCAGCAATTCATGCCAGGGCACAGCCTCACGTGCACACACACCTACACACACACCCACAACCCTACATACAAACTCAGAGCATTAATAATTCAATCACTTTTAATTAATGCTCATCCAGGCACAAAGTCCATACCTTTGAAAAGCTGCAGTACATAGGAGTCAATCAGAGGGGAGACAGCTCGGGATTTACAAATCATTTCAGTACAAAATTGGATTCTTGTAAATGTAGAAGGGAAAAGATGGATCCAAGCCTTGAAGTAAAAATGAGCTGGGCTCAGACCTGTCTCATCTAGCATGGGTTCCTCTGCTTGCTCGGTGCACAGTCCAGGGACCAGCTTTGTTCACATCTATCCCAATATCCAGTGCCCACTTCCAGGTGAGAACGGACAAGGCCACCACAACCACTCTGTGGCCCCATGGCAGACAACGGAACCACGTGCACGGATGTGGTTTTATTACACCGCTAAGAAACCAACTTTTACACTCATAAAGCACAAGAGAGGATGTGGTAAAAGGCCCTGGTGTTTTCAGAGCAGAGCTGAGAAAGGAGAGATGGAGTGTGGAGTAAAAGATGGGCTTTGTTTGGGGGTGTTTTGATCAACAAAGCTGCCAATGTGGTGTGGGGACAGCTGGACCTTCCACAACAGCCAAAGCTGGCATTGGGTTGTGCTTCCAAAGCCTCAAGGAGGGCCAAAAGCAAGTGTCACAGTCAGAGTCACAGTGCAAGAAAACCGGGGGACTGTGGAGTTACAGACATACATAAAACAGGGAAGCACCACCCCACAGTGATCCTTTCAGTGACCTAGAGGGAATCATCTCCAAGATGGCATCTTAATATCCCAGAATGGTTTGGCTTGGAAGGGACCTTAAAGCTTATCTCATTCCACCCCCCTGCCACGGGCAGGGACACCTTTCACTAGTCCATTCATGACAGAAAAGGACACAAGAGACACAACGAAGGAAGTTCAGAGAAGAGGCACAAAAATAACAAGGCTGAGGGGATTGGTTTGGAAGAGGAGATTAGAAGAGCTAAATATGGATAGCTTGGTTCAGTGACAGCTATGTGGGGACACAGCCGTAATCTACAAACACATGGGGGATGAAAACATCAAAGGAGAGAGAGGAATTACGCAGAGGATGATGCAGAGGAGCAAGGAGGAAATGGGATGAATCAATGAGAGGAATGTTTAAGACAGACATTGGCCACAGCTTTCTGGCAGGGAAATTGTTCCTAAGTACACCAGTATTTTCCAAGTGAGAAAATCCTTCATCCTTCCACTGCTCTGCTCCTTCCCTCTTTCTTTCCTACAACCCTCCATCAATATCATACAACATACATCACTCCCCACAGCACCCTGTGCTGATGACACCCCAGATCCACCCCGTGCCAGGCTCTGAATCACCAAGTCATATTCAAGGTTTTCCCAAGACATGCAGCAGTCCTTCTCCTTTTAGAGAGCCAACATCCAGCAGCTTTGGAGCTGCCCAAGTTCAGATTACATTTGCCAGGTTTTGGCAGGGTTTTACTTAAATTTTGGCAGAGTTATCTTTTCTTGATGTTCTTCCACACTGCAACCACAATAACAAGCATCTCTGATGAGAGAGCAGCTTCAGCTCCATGATCCACCTCCACGGCTGGATCAGGAGGTTCATGGCCAAGCAGATAATCCTTCTCTTATCCCATCCATCTCCCAACAAATGGCAGTGGCAAGATGAAGAGTTTTCTAAGCAGTTCTCCTGCACAAGCAGCTGTCTGCCAAGGGCTACAAAGAGCATTTGGTCCTGAAGGTCCTGCAGATTGTATATGAGAAGCCAAGCCAGGTGCTCAGGGCTCAAGCCTGGAAAATTTGTTTGGGGAAGGGGTGGGAGAGAAGGAGACTCAGTCCCTGCAATGCAGGGTGCACCTCCTGAGGCACCCACACAGCTCCTGGAGGAGGTCTACACTGGGAGGGCACCAGAGGACCACACTTGCTTTGATGGCACCATGAGAAGCATCATATCCACACATGGGGTGCACACAGCTATGGACTGGGGGAAAAAGAGGCAAATCCATTCATTGGATGCTTCTCCCAGAGACTTTCCATCACATCCTACATACACTACCAACACCAGAGCATTTTTACACATGGGTTGTAGCCAGGTATTGGCAGCTCCTGGAGAGGCTCGATTCCAGGGCGAGACACACATATTTCAGATGCAACAAGCAGCAAAGTCTAGGATGAGTTTCAGATCTATTTATCCCTCAGGCAAAAGGAGACATCTTCCTTCCATCTATTTAATATTAAAAACCTGCTTTGGTATGATGTGCACATCCCAACCCCCGCAGGCTGCACGTTTAGGAAGCCGCCCACTTGGCTCTCATCTCCTCTTCTTTGTAGGTTTTGCTCCAGTTGCCAGGAGAGATCCTGGTGCTTTCCAGACACAAAGCCAGCACTGTTCCATGGCCTGATGGGGAGGTTACAAGAGAAGTGAGAGCAAGAAATGAGCCCAATCACATGATACACGAGGATGTGGGTGAGGAAGATGGTGTCAGCACATGTGTCTCATACCAGTGGCCAAAGAGAGGGGACTGGTGTCTGGAATGTGCCTCTGTCTCTCAGCACACAAGATGGAAACCTCATGCTAACACAGGAATGACAAACGTGCTGCATCCCATGACTGCATCATTCCCCACCCCTCCAAACTCCAGTTTTCCTGCAAATTCTTTCAATTCTTTTATTTCTAAAATGGCAGAAATCAATATTCCTATTCTGGCTGATAAATGCTGGGTTCAATGCAACCCTTCAAGAAACAGTTTGCACCCATGCCCATTAGCTCCCATCAGGAACATACAGGAATCAGTGCACACAGGACACAGCAAATTCCACAGGAGGTTTTTCAAGCCAATTCCCAAGGTTGTATTAATTACTGAAATCAAGATGCTGCCTCACTATCCCTGGGGAGAACAGTGCCCGGGCACCGACCCCAAAGCAGCACACCACGTGCTAGTATTGCCGTGAAATCTCTAGATGAGCAACAAGAGGAGCAGGAATGAGCTTTCCATGTGAATCCACAGCCTCCCATCTCCTGCCCTCACTCTGGACTTTAATTCCAGCATTGGAGGTGAAAAGCAGTTTCCCTGTCTTTCTCTCAAATGCTGCCTGGTGCCTCTGCTCTGATCACAGGATCACAGAGTGGTTTGGCTTGGAAGGGATCTTAAAGCTCATCTAAATCCAAGCCCCTGCTGTGGGCAGGGCCATTTGCCAGGAGGCAGAGCCGATGCTCCTGTGGGAGCCAATGCCTGGCTGCTGGATCCAGCTGGGCTGTGATGCCTGAAGGTCTCACCTGGCAGGTTTTGTGCTGAACGACCAGCAGCCACCAGCACTGGAGCAGCAAGGCTGGGGAGGATCAGTCGCTCCTTGCAGGGAAGGTGAGCAGTCAGGGAGAAGAGGAGCTGAGCCAGAGCCAAGCCAGGCTGTAACTCATCACCTGCAGGCCACCTGCAGCCAAGGAGTGGTGGAGCCACAGTGGGGTTTTCAGCACATCTCAGAGAGCAGAGGCAGCTTCGTGATGCGCTTCACAGGACTCTGCCACCCGCAGCCGTGCTCCTCCTTGAGAGTACTCCACATAAAAATAGAAAAATAGCTTCAAGTAGCTGCTTCATCAGCTCCTCCAGACCATACCAAGGGAAAGAGCTTGCATCTGAAATCCAAATCAGCCTCCACCAAGCAGGGAGGGATGCTGACACCACCCACGGCTGAAGCTTTCTGCTAGTCCAATTAAGCTCCAGGAAGGTTTTTAGCCTCTAACCTCCTGTTTCTCAGGCTACATGCAGGGATACCCACGGGTCACCGAATTCCAGCTAATGAGAAATTGTTCCCCTTTGCCACAAAACAAGAGAGAAAACAGTCACCACTGAAAACCCACCATCCAATGCCAGCAGTCACCTCCTTCCACCCAGCAGCACCTCAGACAGCACAAGTAAAAATGAGATGCCTGTGGCTGCTGGGCAGACAGATCAGGGAGTGGCAGGGCCAAGTTTATATTCAATCAACGCTGGATTTTTAGCTGATAACCCTAAAATAAGGCAAAGATACTGCTGGAGTTAGACTCACCATAAGCAAGCCCAGATCTTCATTAATTTCATTTCTTGCCCTCCCAAAATTTATTTGATTCTTCAAATTACCAGCCAGCCATGGCAGAGAAATCCTAATGGCATGAGGAAGAGCGGAATAACAATAAATAAGGGAGTTTTAGCCCCAAGGTGCCATGCTCAGATATTGGGGTTTGCTGGCCACACATCATTAAAATTCAACCATTCCCCTGGGGGCCAGAGGGAGCACGGTGTTCTCTGCTCAAACAGGCAGCCCATGGAGGATAACACAACTCCTGTTTGGAAAGACACAACAGAGTCATAAATCAGAGCCTGGAAGGTTTTTATGGGGGCATAAATAGAGGGCAGGAATGGGGAGCACCAGTGCTGCCCCCCAGGCATCCCAGCTGGCCTGGGGAAGCAGCCATGAGCTCAGCAATGGATTATCCTGTGGTGGTTGTTAAGCACCCACGCCTGCATGCCAAGGGTCCCAGCTGCAGAGAGCTCTTCCAAGGCAAGAAAAGTCAACAAGGAGCCAGCACTGGACTCAACAACTTTCTGGCTGCATGCTTCCATCTCTTCCACCTCCCCTCCTGCCTTGGCGAGAGGTGGGAAAGGAATACATAAAAAAGATCCTTAACACAGGGGAAGCCACCACCCCACAGCTTCACATTTCCAGGTTCTTTGGGAAGATGGTCCCACCATGTCTCTTGGCATTTAATTCTTATTTAGTGATATATCTTTTTATAGTCCAAAATTTTGGAGAGTTAAAAGAAAAAAAGAACAACAAAAATACAAAGAAAGTCAAGGCAAGTAGGACAAGCAGGATACCCAAGTCCCTCCCAGGAATGCTACTAGATCAGAGTCATGATCTAAAGGAACCCTGATAATTCCTCATTACCAGTGGGAGAGTCTTCCAGAGCCTACTCTGGAAGTTCCAGGAGCCCCACAATAGTTGTCCAACAGCTTTTGATACCTCTACTCCAGCCTGAAGCAGCCCAAATGCATTTCTGTCTGTAATAAACCCATCTGACCTTCAATCACACCATCTCTCGTGAAAACACAGAGGCAGCATGTCCATACACATCCTCTACACCCGCTCACACCTGAGGAAAAGGAGCAACAGCTTTTCATTGATAATAAACATAAGATGTTGTTTGGACAGAGGGAGAAGTTTCCAATTGTGCCAACCAGCAGCTCTGGGATGGCCAGGACATGCTAATGAGCTGCTGGTCTGCAGGCCAGGGCTAGGAAAGCAGGCACTGGCCAGGGAGAACCAGGGTTTTGTGCAGCTCTACAACACCCGGGAGCAGACAGGAGAGTGTGTATGAAGGTAAGATGTGGATGGATGGATGGATGGATGGATGCTTGTGTAACCCCTGTATTCAGAGTGGTGTTGGCAGCAGAAGTCTTCCTTGCTCAGCTTTGCCATCGTTTGGGATCTCTGCCAGTATCTAACCTGATGCTGGCTTTTAGCAAGCCAAAGCAGGTGACTGGTGCCTGTCTGAACACCACCCAGGTCTTCTCTACAGCAGAGACCATGGCAACATCACACAGCTCATGTGGGACAACCAAAGAGCTTCTCAAGGGCCTCCAAGAGGCTGCTGGTAAAAGAGAGGGGCACAGCTGATATGGCAGATCACAGAGATGCTTCTCGGCCATGGAGACTAAAAACCAAACACTGGCATTTGAAGGGCAGTGTTTCAGAGAAAGAGGTTGATGGCTGCAGGGATGGAAGCCTGAGAAAAGCTGCATGGGTACTAGGAAAGGATCTGGAGCTGGGAGGGGTTCAACGGGACTAAAGAGTTGAATAAAAAGTCTGGAAATCACTCCCTTACAAGGAGGAACACCAAGGGATAGGACAAAGAAGGGGACCTGAAGAACATCCCTGGATACGGTAACAGTAGCTAGGCAAGTAACAAATCAGCATGGGAAAAGCCAAGGGGACACACCAAAGCCAAGGGTCAGTCCTGGTGGAGAAATACTGACATTGCAGAGGAGCAAGTGAAGAGACAGAGCTGGCACGCAGCTGGAGTCACGCTGAGGACACCGCCTTGGGCAGTGCTGTGCAGGCAGGGAGAGACGTGGGAGGCAGCTTGGCATAGGGAGAAAGCCTTTCTCCATCACATCAGCAACTTCCCTTCCCACCCAGAGCGGAGCAAGTGCCCTCTCTGCCCTCTGTGCCGCCAGCCTCCCCAGCTGCCACCCTCACAGACTGCTGAGCCGAGGTCCTGTTCCTCTAGCTGAGCATCTCCCATGGTCCATGACTGTCATTCTCTTCCCTTGAAAGCCCAGAGACCGTAATTCATCGCTCAGCTGGCTTTAGCTGCTGCACAAATGCCCCCCAGCCCAGCCAGATGTGCTGCCCATCAGTCATCACCACCTCAGCTGGCAGCTCTCACCGTTACACATCAGCCGCAGGCAGCCAGACAGTCCCTGCTCCAGCCTGTTCCATCCTGGGGAGTGCTGGGTGTCAGCTAGCCACCTCCTCCCTGTGACAGCCACTTCCCTTCTCTGGGGACCACTGCTAAGTGAGCCAGCCAGCCTGGAAACCTGCCCTCTCCTGAGCCAGCAGCTCTCACATGCAGGCACAGGAATACCTTGGAGAGGAGAGGCAAGCGCCACGGCTGCAGACACAACTGGTTTTAATTGCATCAGCAAACCCTAAGCAATTAATGCCGGGAGGAAAAGGAGCAGGAATAGGGCTGGGAGAGAAAAAGGAGTGCAGCGAGCAAAGGGAACCATTTACTTCTTCCCTAAGAAGGTCACTGTTTTACAGCTGCAGCAGTGGTGGTCTCACCAGCTGCATCCCACTCCTGGAACATCTCTTGTTCTGTATCCTGATCACTACCATGCCTTGTTTTGTGCTTTAAGCCCTAAAGTCCCTTAACCAGTTAACTCAGCCCCAGAGATCCCCAACCCCTCCACACCCACAAACCTTTCCACATGTTTCCCAAGAGCCAGAAGCCAGGCAAGTGCCCATGCCAAATAGGGACTGGAGACAGAGCCCCCCACCACCACCCTGGAGCTCTGGTCTGCAACAGCACTGTCACTCCCACCCAAAGCACAGCACCCATGCCTATCCCAACAACTGCAGCAGGAGAGAGACACTTGTTCCTGGAAAATGTCATCCTGCAAAGCCTCCATGGCTTGATTCCAGAGATCACAGCTCCTCAAACACAACCTGGAAAAGGTGAGGTGTTGGGATGCCAGAAAAGCTTTGTTGTCAAAAAGCAGTAAACCAAGTGCCAGGATCCGTGATCACCTTTGCTGCATCTTTAGCCAAGGGAAGCAGAGCTTAAGAAAAAATCTGAACACAGGAGCACAAAAAGCTGGATAAAAAATGTTCCAGGAAGGGGAAATCATGGAGATGCTGGCCTGATCCCCAGCTGGAAAACTCAGCTTCTGAAAGGAAAGCAGACAAATGAGAAAAGCATCGTGGGAATAGTCCACCAATGGTTTGCAGCAGTCTCACCTAACCCTGTTCTTTGTCCTGCTGGCAACCCAGCCTGCTCCAGGATGGTAAAGCCAGGCAGAGGCAGCCTCCCCTCTCAGCTCTGCTCCCATCTCCTCCTGCTGTTGGAATAATGCACTATGGCATTATATATGCACTCAGGGCCTGGATGTGCTCCCTCCGAGCATGCCCTGGGCACTTCACCCACAATGGAAAATTGCTTTCAGATTATTAACAACCCTGTATCAAGATAAGGGGATTCATTCCCCTGCTACCTACAATCTCAAGCACCCCAAAACTCAGTATCAGTAATCCCAAGTGCGGGTACTACACAGCCCTTGGCCAGATCCCAAGTCTTCCTGCTGTTTGTGAGTAAACCCCAAAAATCCAAGGAGTTGGACTGGTGAATTCAGGTGTGTATAGAGGAGAGGCATGAGGCACTCCATTGCAGAAAGCTGCTGGCTCGAGCAGGGTGCTGTAGCAGTGACTTCCCTCTGAGGAAACCTCCAGGAATGGGCCATTAGGCACCCCCATTGGGTGATTTCACTGCTTCTAGAAAAAGGGTCAGCAGCCCACACGCTGTTCCCAGCATGTGGCTGCTCCCAGAACAGTTCAGGAATGAGCACAGCAGAGCAGTGGAGATCTGGGTAAGTTTAACCCCCATGAAATAGAAACCTGATGCACCCCATGACTGAGCACCAGCGCTCAAAACCCAGAAAACCCACCCTTTGTCACCAATCCTTGGCTTTTAAAGACTCAGGCCATTATCAGTAGTATTGGGCAGGAGTCCTGGTGTCCATAAGGAGCTGTGCTCCCCAGCACAAGGAACAGCAAGACAGCAGTTATTTTCTGTCTGAGGAGTGACATTAAAGGGGACACAGGGACTGGACAGAAGCCTGCCCTGCCTCCTCTCCCCACACAGACACTGATGGCACGCTCACCCAGCAGCAAGGAGCCATCCAGAGCCCCGCTGCAGATACTGGATCTGCCAAGAAGCTGAAGAGAGGCACAAGGCACGGGCAGCAGCAGGCAGTGATTTACGGAGCTGACGTGCCTTCCCAGGTCACACATCACCGGGAGCCTCACCTCCTCCGCGGGCCAGCAGCCAGGCCGATTATCTGTCATATGCTGCAGGATGCAGTGCCAACAGCCAAGCGCTGATCACCCAGCTTGTTTGTAAAAATAATAATAATAATAATAAATAAAACCCTGTAGATCCAGGTGACTGGCTTTTGCTCAAGCCCGTGCTTGCCGGTGGTAGGTGATCAAGCAAGAAAGCGAGCAATGCCTGGAGGCTGACCCTCGCCAGAGCTCCTGGAAAGCAGAAGGGCAGCCAGCAGCAGCGCTCATGGGAGCAGCTCTGCAGCTGCCTGTGGGTGTTCTCCCACCTTGACTCACCCCAAATCCAGCCCTAGGGGTTTCACAGGGTTACAGGCATCAGGATAGAGCTGGTTGCTCCATGAAAGCAGGAAAACAGCCTGTGCAAAGAGGGTGCTCACAGGGCCGCGTGCACGAGCCACGTGCCTTTTCCAATTAGCCCCTACTGACAGAAGCACTTTTTTGGGGGGGAAAAAAAAAAAATCAATTTTAAGAAATCAATTTTTCAGAAATTTAGATTTAATATGGTATTTCCTCCAAATCCCTTTTCCTCTGGCAGACCTGAAGGATAAGCTAAGAACCACCTGCACTCAAGTCACTGAGCTGAATCACGGCAGCCTGAAGGACACGAGCTTCTGGAGCTGGCGGCTGCCAACACTGCATTAACCTTTTTTTCCCCTTCCTTCTGTTTTACTGAGTAATCCCCAGATGCAGCCACTCGGCAGCAAGATGCCATTCAATATTCCTCAGGGAGTCTCAGAGCCTTTCCTCCCTCTGGGATCAACAGTGGAAAAAGGCTTGTGGTTCTTGTATGACAGTAATGAGAATCCCATAAATTCCGAACTGTATTTCATCAGGAGTTTTAAGGGAGAAAACCAAATTTCACAGGAGAGAAACTCAAGATGTGGGTTGAGACTTTGAGAAATCAATTTTTTTGTTCTCTTGGATTCTGCCAAATGCCTTGGAGGATGTCAACTTTCGAAGGAAGGGATATTCAGAGATCCTCCAAAAGAAGATGTACAAGACCTGAAGCTCCTAACCTAATCACCAATAAAAATACAGCCCAAAACAGAGACCCAGCCTTGTGTTTTTACAGGAATAAACAAACCTGAAAGAGCCAAACGGTCATGTCTGAGATCAAAACAGCAAAGATGTAAGAGTTTGGGTGCAGACAGGTGAGCATGACCACACAAAAGCTTTACTCTGATTTTTTAGCCCATTTTGGCCCCATCAGCTGCATGTCGAGCTCATGTAGACAAGGAACAGGGCCAACACACTCTGTCCCACAGGACAGGTAGCTCCTTAGAGAGGTGAGACTTCTCCACATGGAATCTAAGGAACATATTCTCACCTGTGACTTCAAACCACCTGACACACCTGGAACCCCTCATTAGGTAATCCAGAACCTGAATGTTTTTACACCTCAGATATATCACGGAAGGCCACACACATGCATGAGCCATCCACTGCTCCACAGCCATGGCGAGAAGCCTGCAGTGCCAGCCAAAACTGGGACCAAGAAGGACTGGAGGTGATAATCTGGGAACAAAAATGAAACCTTGGGGTTGTGAGCCAGGCTCCGTCCCAGCCGAGCTTGCGTGCTAGAATTTTAAGAAGGGGGTTGTTTGCTGACAGCTTAAAGGATTTATGGGAAGGATTAACCATGGCTTTGCTGATGAGGGAATTGGTGGCAAACTCGGAGCAGACCCACGAGCATGGGGAGAAGCTGGAAGAGGACAGGGAAAGGGCAGATGAGCCTATGACAGCAAAAACAATAGAGATAGTTTGTTTTGCACAGTGAACTCAACGGGAGGAGCTCTTCCAGGCATTAACAACCTTGGTTTGGTGCCCACCAAACACGGGACAGACAGCTCTGGAGTCCTGCCTTCACAGCCCTGGATCATTGGGGTAACTGGAGGTGCCTAGAAGCCATACAAGTGAGAACATGGCAGACCTCAGCCATGAGGAAAGGCGCCCAGAAAGAGGAGAGTCAGAAGGCCTGAGAGGAAGGATGTGATGGTTGGAGTCCTGCTCTGGAGGTGGGGGAGGAGGGAAATCCTGCTGTGAGCAGCAGGAAGCAAGGAACTGCAGATCTGCAGCATTGGTTGCTTCAGGAAAGCTTCGTGTTGTTGCTTAACAAGTCCATGAAGTGTCTACAACTGAATCAGGCTCATATCCAGGTGAACACAGATAGCAGAAGGCTACAGATCTGCTGCAGAATGGCACAGGAGTACAAACCTGGAAAGGTTTGCTCCAGAAAGCACGGGATGCTGGTTACCAGGAACACACATAGACAGATCAATGGACTTGTCTGGCAAGCTGAAGCCCAGCAACAAAAGCGTGTTCCAAATGTGAACAGCTAATCCACCCTCTCGACCCAGTGCAGCTGCTCGGCAAACAAGCACGGTCCCCTTAAGAGAAAGCACAATCAGCCCAGATTTAGCTGGAAGAGGGTGGGGATATCGCTGAGCTCCAAGCCATGGTCTGAACCTTATCTGCTGCTTTAATACCTATCAGTGTTGATACAGATTAAAGGATTAGTCAGGATTACTGAAGGCAACCCCCCCTCGTCCAGGCAGTGAGGATGGGCACGGGTTCGGTGCAATTCCAGTCTTCCCCTGTGACCACAGCCCTTGGCTGCACCCTTGAAGAGAAGGAGCCCGAGAAACACCTGATGAGAGGCTCTCCATAAGCAATGGCAGCCACAAAACAGAGGCAAGGGAGTGAGGCTGAGCTCCCCAGGAAGAAAACAAAGACTCACCAGGCAGAATCCAAGTGGGAGTCGGGTTTGTTGTCCCTACGGTTGCCTACCAACACAGCAAGCCTTCACTGACCAGCACCACTACCAGAAAAAACCAACCCACCACAATCCACCCATGGCAGTTTATTCCTGCTGTAGTCCAAAGTCCTCTTTTCCTAACACTGGCGTTTGTGGACTGTCAGGAAACTGCCTGGTTAAAACCTGCTTTCAATGTCGCTCAGCACAGCTTTTAATTGGATCATGTCCCTGACCCAATTCCCCACATGGTTGCACAAACCCTTGAGCGTCGATGTGGGAAGGGGTGGCCAGGAGCAGGCAGGACACCTCCTGGGGGAGCAGCAAAGCTCCAACAACTGCACAAGGAGGCAGGAAGGTTCCTGTGCCCACATTTAGGCTGAACACAAACCTGTGAGGAAGCTCTCCTCTGAGACCTTCCAAGAGATCATCACCAAATAAACACCAGCTGTATTCAGAGAGCTTGGTCCTGAAACCTGGCTGGGCTGAAAGTAGTTCAGGACAATGGCAAGACAAGAGGTCCCCCAGCAGAGCAATTCCCCAGTTCTGCCTCCCATCACCATGTATTCTGCTCCCTTCTCCAGGCAGGAGCCATTAAGCAGAAGAACATGGCTGTCATTTTCTGGACAGCAGGACCTCACATCCCAGCCTGTCACCCAGGAGAGACAGACTCTCAAAAGACACAGGTGGAGGAAAACACCTTTTGCCTGGGTGAAGAGTGCCCAAAGAAGTTGTCTCTGACAACTGAGATCAGGCTGGACGGGGCTTGGAGCAATCTGGTCTAGAGGAAGGTGTCCCAGCCCATGGCACAGGGTGGAATGAGGTGAGTTTAAAAGACCCTTCCAACCCAAACCAGCCTCTGAGTCTATGAAACACTAAGATGGAACCAAACCTGGCTCCAGCTTTCTTGCTTCTCTCGCCAGGACAATGGAAGGGAACGGCAGAGACACTGAAGCTGTCAGCAACAAGGAGACAGGCAATGTTGGGGCAAAGACCTGCAGAGAAGGACATCACTGATCTGAAATGGTCACCTGCCAGAGCCAAACTTAGCTTACAGAACCACAAAAAACTTTGGGTTTGAGGGGATATTAAAGCTCATCTAGTTCCAAACCCCTGCCATGGACAGGGACACCTTCCAACTTCTCCAGGTAGCACACTCACATCCATATGCCAACATCCCACATACCCTGCAGTGATTGGATGAAGCCTCAAGCCCAGGGCAGTACCCCTCTCCATCCCCACTCCCCCTAAACCATCTCCTCTGCAAGGTGAAGCCCACACAGCTGCTTCAGCCATTAGTTTCTTCCCACTAAAACACCACCAGGCTACACATGGCTCAGGAAGGAGCGCAGTCTTGGCCACAAAAATTACACCTGGATAAAAGACTCCTCTGTACAGAGAAGGTCTGAGAAAGGGAAAAGACCAAAACTTCCACCAAACTGGTCACACTTCACTCCAAGGCACACACAGTACAATCACCCCACCATAAGAAACAAGCTGAAGACCTGTAGCGTCAGAGATTCAAATATACTAAACAAGTCTATGCTGAGATGTTAGTTTTGACCCCATAAAAGCAAGCAGGGTTCCATAAAAGCAAGCTGCACTGGGCATTCGGGGGCCAGCAGCAGTAAATCTGACACTGGAAGAGCATGCCAGCCCAATGCCCAGACAGGGTGATTAAACCCCTACAGATTCTTGGCCCAGATGGAGGAGTGGCTACTTTCAGCCTCAGTGGGTCACAAGCCAGCTGGAGCCCTTCAGTGAGTCCCCAGAGCCAGGCTCCCCACCCTGCACCACCCCAGCCAGGAGCCAGAACGGCTCCCAGCCAGCACGGATGCATTCAGCCATCCTGGGAATCTGAGGAGCTCTGCAGGCAGAGACACCAAGGTGGTTTCTCATTATGCTTTCTGATGGTGCTTTACAGAGTTCCTGTTTCTAGATCCAAGAGAAATCCCTGAGCAGGAACACTGTCCAACCAACACTATCTCCTCCAAGTTAATATCATAACTGTTTATGGAGTCAAGCCTACCAGGAATTGGACTTGATGATCCTTGTGGGTTACTTCCAACTCAGGATATTCAATGGGTCATGACTTCAATCATCTGCTCATGGGCCATGGTGTGATTTCCAGGTGGGATACAGAAGCCACTAGCCAAGAGCCTCAGAGAAAATTCTCCTATGAGTGTGCTTTTAATACTGCCTTGTTAAGTGTGAATTAACCAAACTGAACCAGAGCAGCCAATCCCAGGTCCTTTGGGAGAGGCACGGGGCAGCATTCAGCCCACAGAAGTGTGTTAAGCTTCCTCCAGCAGCTCTAACTCTGCCCCTTAGGAAGCAGATGGCATCCAAACCATATTTTGCTTCAGGGCCACGCAAGTTTGGAGAACACATGCCGTGTATACCTACATAGCTCATCAAGGAAGAAGTTCAGCTCCCTGTCACTGCACAAGTTGCCAAACAAAGTCACAGCATACGGACATGTGATTTTTAGCAAAAACACTGCCAGAAGGAGAATGACAAAAGGGGCAGTGTTAAGGCTGCTGTGCTCTGCTGAGCTTGGCACCTCCCAGGTGCTGGGAGCCAAACTACTCCAATGCGGCACTAACCTACTTTCAGATGGATCTTCATACAAAACCTCATGGATGATCTGTATCACACTGCCACCACCACATCCTCAACACCTAAAGCTACACCAGCTATCACCCTCATCACAGGAGATGACAGCCCATCCATGAGCAATCCATTGTGGGGTGTGAGAAGATGGATGTGTGCATCAGCAATGTTCCCATTAATCTGACCACATTGCATGCAGATCTCTCAGGGATTCAGCCACCTCAGCCACAAACTCCAGAAACTTCCCTGGCTGCTATTAGATCTCCCTAGGCAGCACGTGACAAATTCGAACACTCTTGTGGAAAATTTATAGTCCTCCAAGCCCCCCAGCAGGAACAACAATCTGGAGCATTCGGGGCTTCCTAGGATGGTTCTTCGTGCTCACCCACAAATTGTTTTACAAGACAAAGTCCCGAGAGCGGTACTTAGTCTCAAGCAAAGATTATTTTTGGCAGCTTTATCAGAACACTTCTCACTCCCTTAATCTCTCCTTGGATGAAAGCACGTTTAGGAAAACAGTCCAGATGCTGGAATATCAATAAAACAAAAAGCCGCGGTACAACGCAGTCTTGAAGAGCCCTTTACAAATAAACACAACCTGGGGGGGTTTCTGCTCAGCAATGCCAGGCCCACGCTCATAAACCAGAACTACATGCTCCCCTCCCCAGGAATCAGAAAACAAAAGCTGGTTTGGGTTATCCAGCCGCAGGACACACGTGCAAGAACTGCTCTTGCAACTTTCCTGCCCCTAAATGGTCAAGTTACTCATACCACTCCATGGATTTTTAATCAAATATTCAAAAACAACAATTTACAAAAGGAGTTACAGCTGAGCCAAGAAACTTGGGCTAAGGATGTTATGGGAAACTCGCCATCAGCTCTAAGTGAGGATCTGGAGAGCTGATGAAATCTCCCATCACAGCAACAGGTTTGTCCACTCCTCACACATCTTAGTTTGAATCCAGACATCATCCACAAGGGCTTTGAACCTCATAGCAGCATTTCTCACTCCCATTTCTCACCAGCAACAGCTCAGCATCACTGAATCACAGACCAGTTTGGCTTGGAAAGGATCTTCAAACTCATCTCCTTCCAATCCCCTGCCATGGGCAGGGACATCTTCCACCAGACCAGGTCACTCCAATCCAACCTGGCCTGGAACACATCCAGGGATGATGCAGCCACCATCTTCTCTAGAAAATCTCTGCCAGGGCCTCCCCATTCTCACGGGAAACATTTTCTTCCCATCTAACCCTGTCTTCTGCAAGTGGGAAGCTATTCCACCATGTCCTGGCACTCCTTGTCCAAGTTCCTCTCCAGCTCTCCTGCAGCCCCTTTAGGCATTCAAAGGGGCTGTAAGCTCTCCCTGGAGCCTTCTCTTCTCCAAGTGAACACCCCCAGTCCTCCCAGCCTGGCTCCAGAGCAAAGCAGCTCCAGCTCTCAGAGCATCTCCATGGCATTCTCTGTATTCATTCCAGCAGCTTCTGATGTTGGACCTCCAGAGTGGAGGGAGCTTTGCAGGTGGGGTATTACCTGAGCACAACAAAGCCCCCTCCCTCCACCTGCCAGATCCACTCCTCTGAGTGCAGCCCAGGTTGGCTTTCTGGGCTACAAGCAGACATTCCTAGGTCACATCCAATTTGTCACCCATCGGTATGCCCAGGCCCTTCCCCCAGGGCTGTTCTCAATCTATTCTCCACCCAGCCAGTCTGTGCTAGGAATGGCCCCAGCCCAGGGGCAGGACCTTGTACTTGGCCTTGCTGAACTTCATGAAGCTCACAAAGACCCACCTCTCCAGCCTGCCAAGATCAACCTCGTGAAGAAATCCAACCATAGCACAAGACTCTCTCAAATTCCAAGGCCACTATTAGTAAAAATTACACCATTTCCTTCTCCTGAACCATGCTGGCCATCTCCAGCAGGTCTGGGATGACTTTCATCATCTACTCCCAGAGGACTCAGCCTCATTTCCAGCTGACAGGTCTCCAGCATATTGAAGAAAGCTTATTTTTCCCCTCCCCTGCCAGCCAGGGAGGGCAGGAATGCTAATGGCATTCCATTAAAGGAGCCAGAAGAAACCCAACCCACCCAAGCCAAGGCCCTGTCTTTGCCCTTCCCATTCATTGGCAATCTCAGCATGAAGTGTGGTTGTCAGAAGATTTCTTGAGTTTCCTTAAGTTCTTCTGCCAAGTTCAGATTAAAATCCTCCTAAGTGGTTTTCTCTTTATTCCATTTCCTAGAACTGAGAAGCAAAGCAGACCTGAGAGCAGCTGAGTGCTGGAGCTCACAGCCCCCGACACAGCCAAGCCATCCGAGTCTCCCATATCAGCTCATTAGGATCAATGGGAAATTGAAAGCAGTGCTCCTTCCATCTCCCATATCAGACCACCAGCTCCCAGAGGAGACTGGGTTTTAATGGTCTCCCTCACTGGGCAGGAGGCTGGGATTGCTCAGCTGACAGGGGCAGCCAAGGCACCTCACTGGGTGCTGTTTGAAACAGGTCAAGCAGGAAAGAACATTCCCCAAGGCTTTTGGGTAACACACAACAGTGGAGCAGTGGGTAAGGAGTAAAGCACCACACTGTAACACATCTCCATGCCCAAAAACATCCAATTTCAGTCTCTCACCCCTACTTGACATGTTCTGGTTCATGATGGTGGCTTCAGAAGAGAGAGCAACCTCTCATCAGAGGCTCCGTGTGCTACCAGCTTGAGATCCGCACCAAATTGGATCCCCTCTTTGCTCAGAAAAATCTGTCTGCTTTGGTGGATGAAACCACTGGTTTCTTGTCCAGAAACAACAGGCAGCTGCAAGTCTAGTCGCTCTTGTTCCTGTGGCTGAAGGCTGGAGGCCATTGGGTCACCACAAAGACGGCTCCTGTCCTCCCAGCCAAGAGTAGCTGAGGAGAGCCCCTTCCCTGCAGGAAGGAAGATGCATTTGATCCCAGGGCTCAAGCACACTGAGAGCAGAGTACAGGGGTGGTGCAAGGGAGCCCCAGAACAGCCTCTGTTCATACAAGAAAATCCAGCACCAGATGTGTTGCTGCCCTCTCTGCTGTGCCTTCCTCCGTTGCAGGGCCCCACATGAGAGCTGCTCCTGCCAGAGCCAAGGCACCACTGATGAGTACACAGCCTGAAAATCCCAACACTTCCATTTTTTAATGCCATGAATCTCCTAATGGTCCCTGGGTGAACAGGAAGATGCTGACCCTGTTGAGAGACCACATGGACAGGACACACGCTGGTCCAAGTTACCATTGAGGGATCTATCACAGGGAACACCAACAGCTCCCATTTTCTCGGTCTGGAGGAAGCAGCAGAGGGGAGCACAGGCTGTGAGCCCCTGTAAAGCAGGGCCTTTTCCTGGGACGTGGCTTTTCCACAAGCCAGGCAGTGATCCATGGCATATTTGGTCACATTTGGGCACGGTTTCACATGCCACCTTGGCTTTTTGTATGCAAGATCCAGACTCAGCCCGAGAGCTAAAGCACCTGCTCTTCCCTCTACCAAGGGGCTTTGACTCTTCCCCCAGGTCCAGGCACCTCTGCTCGTGGCCAAAAGGGTTTGACCAAAAGGCTGGTTTCTTTCAAAAGACCATTCACCATTCAGCCCCTCCAGCTCCCTCACCCTACCCACAAAGCAGACCATTAATAGCCAGCCTGTTATACCATAAAACACTAATGCCCAAAGAGTTACTGCATCTTAAAATGTTAATGCTGAGCAAAGAAGGAAACCTTCCTGTCAGCAAACCAGGTCCATGATACATAGACACAGTCACCTTCCTCCCCTCCAAGCCACAGAACAGTAAACAGGCCTGGAAACCCTGAAACCCTGCCCTGTGTACAAGGCACCTCATACATCCACTGGTCCCACCCAGTGCAGAGGCTTTGCCAGCAGGGGACAGCTCTGCTTGATGACTTTGTCACCACCTCAAAGAGCTGCCTGGTGCTCAGCCATCCTCCCCTTTCAGCCTCAGAAAGCAATTTCCCCTGGCCTCTGACCACATAGAGCCCAGACCCAGTGCTGTCCTGTTCTTCCAAGCCTCTCAGCCATTTCATTCCCAGAACTTGGCTCCAGCTTTCATAGATTCATAAATGCTGAAGAAGACCTCCACTGGCTGGACCTCTAGTCAGTCATTAACCTGGTGCCACCATGCTCACCACCAAACCCCAAGTGCCACATCCACACATTTTTCTAACACTTCCAGGGACAGTGATTCCACCACTTCCTCAGGCAGCCTGTTCCAATGCCTCACCACCATTTCAGTGAACCCTTTCTTTGTTCCCTTCCCCTTGCAGAGGGGGCATACATTCTTTAAACCACAGCGGCTTGGAGGGACACTGAAGTACAGACCTGGGGCTTGGTGCGTGTTCCACTGGGGAAGGAGGGTCAGGATCCCAAGCTGGCAGGGCAGTACCAGCTGGAAATACTTGCTTGGAACTGGTGCAGTCACAGCAGCCATGGCTCTCAGTGTGCCCCATGTCTGGTGTGGGACCACATGGATATCATGGCCTCTCCCTTGCACCACAAACATGATGGAGCATCCCAGCTGCAGTGGTACCAGTGATTTTTGGGATAGCTTTCCCTTTCAGACAACAGACCCCAAGACTCCACTTGCCACCTTCCACAGACAACCCACTGGGTGGGTGCAACTCTCCCTGCTCCAATCCAGCTTGAACACAGGCTCTTTTTCTGAGGGCTGACCCTAGGGTGGTGACCACCAGCCACATGGCATGCAGAACATGCCACAGCCATCTGTTAACCAGATGAGAGGGCCATTCCCAGTGTGGGAGGCAGTGTACCTGCACCCCAAGGAGTGGAGAGAGGGGTGGGGCAGCGAGCAGGGGGAGTTTGAGAACAGCATTTGTTTGCATAGTATCTGGGGGAAATACCACAACACTGCATTTCCACAGCTAATTGGGGGAGTGAGCGAGCTTCCTGGAATAAAATTACTTTCTGGCTTAGGAAAAAAAAACAAAAACACAGTGCCACAACCACAGGATTTGTAGCTGCAATGGTGCCTTCTCTAGCCAGAGCACCCTTGTGCTCCCCCCAGCCAAACCCATGCTCAAGCCTAACAGGAGCAGCCAATCCATGCAGAGGACAGGGGAAACTGAGACACACAGGCTCCAGCATTTGCATTAAGGGAGGGCAGCCCAGAGGGTTCTCTGACTCCCTCAGCACCAGACAAAATCCAGTTTTGAGCTTTATCACATCTCATCCCCTCACGTCAACATGGTGACCTCCACATTCACATCCCAACCACATCCAATCCCAACCAGAATTTCAGCTCAGGCCTGCAGAGCAGGCGTGCTCACCACACTATTCATCACAACACATTCCAAGGCATCCCATATGAATGAGGGCCAGGCAGTATTTTACAGTAAATCTAGATACCAAGTTTTAAAGCTAATTCAGTGTCACAAACAGGAAAAGTCAGCAGATGTGAGTACCACCACCACACCATACAAAAGCTCCACGGTAGCATCCTCCTGCAAAGGGATTTACCCTGCTCACAGAACACTGTGATGGAGCTGGCATCATTCAGCTGGCAAGGCTGGGGGCACAGGAGGAGGAGGGATGGGAAGCACATGCACCATGTGCTTTTTTAGGTTGAGCAGAGCTCACCAAAGCTACCGTGGGCCCTGTGAGAGGCCAGTGAGCCCCTAAAACCTTTACACCCCAGCATGGCCCCAGCAGAGCCTCCATCTCCAGCCCCAGGTGCCACCATCACTGCCATGCCCCCCTCTCCAGCCCCAGTGCCACCACCACTTGCCCATGCACCATCCATCCCACCTCACCCATCCATGCCAGCCCACAACCTGAGCTCACCCCAGAAAACCCTGAGCACATTTATTTACATCAGATCAGTTCCCTGATCTGGTCCGTGGGCAGGAATGAGTAACAGGGACAGGAATATCTCGAGCAGATGTTGTCACCAAATACAACAGATCGTCAGGCTGCTGGTGCCTCTAAATCATTCCGGAGCCCGGCAGTTGCTTCCCAGCCCTGGGCTGCTCTCCCAGCTGCTGCTCAACAGCTCCGAGCCCTGGGGTGGCTCCTCGTGCACCCAATGAGCACTCAGGCTCCAGGCACTGATCACCAGGAGGTAGGAATGTCACAAAACCACCCCAGAAAGTCCACAGCAATCACCACTGCCTTTCCTCCCGCCCACCTTCAGCTCTGGGGATTTAAAGGCCCTCTTGCCCAACACAGCTCCGAGGTTGCCTGCACGCAAGGATTCACGGGAAAGATGGATTTTACAGCTCCAGCCTAAAGCATCCTCGAGAGTAGCAGCAGTGCAATGCAGCACTGTGAAAGCAGTGGCACAGATGATGCCGTGCCTGCAGAAAACAGGGAAAATGCAGTGAAATCCCCCACCAAGCAGCCTTTAAAAGCATAGGAGGGGAAGCGCAGGCAGCCTGTGCTCTGCTGCCCTTTCCCGTGGCCTCCCTGGCTGGCGGGTGGAGAAGCAGCTTTGCTCATTAGCGGGTTATTCCTGGCACACTCCCCCTGCATCAGCTCCCCAGCAGGGCTGCAGGAGCTGCTCACTGGGTTTTGAAGCCATCGGGGTTGCACAGCGCTCCAGAGGCGCAAATCTTCCTTTAAAGAAATCTCCCTCGGCAGATAAATGGTGCTGGGTAACTGGGGTCATTAGGCTAATGAGCAGCTACCGCCAGCCTGGAAGCAAAGCAAAAAAAACACCACAGAGTCTACCAGAGCCCGTTAGCCTCAAAATCTGACCCATCTCAAGCAGTTGCCCTTGCTCTCAAGGGAGGAATCAGGTCCGTGAGTCAGCAGGATCAATCACCCGCCAGCCTTCCTATCAAAATCTCTCATCAAACACTGGGGGAGCAGATCTGCAGGTCTCTGGCACTAAGGAAGCTGAGAAGGGGCTGTTCCCCCTCTGTCCCCCCTCTATCAGCCCCTTCGTTACCACGGTGTCATTCCGCTCTCACGCTTCAGGAACGGGCAGGTTTTTTCTCTTCTTTCCCAGCGCTGCTCCATTTCCTACAACCATGTCCTTGACGGGGAGCCACACGTCCTGCTGTCCATTTCTGGTGGAGATTAGGCCACGTTTGGGCATGACAGCCAATTCACTGGGATACAGCAATGCCGATGGGTGGGGCATCAAAGCTAACTCAGCCTTTTAGTCCTTCCTAACACTGCCATCTGGGAAAGCAACCAGGGAGAGATGCGATTTTCCCTTTGTAAAGCCTTCAGAGGTGGGATCAGCTGGAACTCCCAGCCTGCTACATCCAGTGGTTATAAAAGAAAGCCCACATATAAATAACCTCTCAGCAGGAGCCAAAACTCCAGCGCTAACCCCATGGTTTGAAGTGAACGAGGCCAATTTCCTCCTTTGTAGCTCTTGACACATGTTGGCTGCGTGCCCCCTTCTTGCCTTGTTCCTAGAGCAGAAGGCTCTGGGCGGCGGAGTCGGGAACAATAAGGAAATGAGTGGTGTCATTCCCAAGGACTCCCAACACAGCTCTGTCAGCAGCTCTGGAGGCAGCCGATTCCAGCATGGCTGGAGAAAAAGAACCAGGGCCAGAGGATCAGGCCAGAGCTGGTAGCTGCCTGCACCCCCCTGCCACCTCCCTGAGCTGCCCATGTCAGCTGCCTGCCATTCCCCAGAAAGAACAAGCCCTGCAGAGCAAGGGCTGGGAAACAACTTCTCCCCGGGGTTTTGGGAATGAACAGGTCCCTACCCAAGCACTGGGTGTCCCACATGCCCAAAAATTCGCTGGGGAAAACAAAGCACAGGGTGAACACTAGCCCCAAAGCCAGCTTTGGAGGGGCTGTAAAGCAACAACTGCATTCACCAAAACAGCTCCTCTGGGAGTTTCTCCACCCAAACTCTGGTCCCAAGACAAGGAACCCCACGCCATTCAAAATCCCAAGCACATCTTCAAAGCATAAGGCTGGGACCACCCCCAACATCTCATCCTGGTTCTCCCCCACATAAAGAAATGCTCCTAAGAGTGTCTGTGGCCATCTCCTGTTGAGCTTGGACCCAGCAGAGGGACTGGGAGATCTCACCTCTTCAAGCTGGAGTCACACAGGAATCCCTCACCCTAATCCTTGCTGCTGCATGCAGAACCAAGATTCATCCCTTCCCCCAACAATGGAAAAATGGCTAAAAAAAGGCAACCGTGCTTTCACTCCAGGTAAAGGATTAATGGGGCAGGACACCTGGCACCTGGGGGTGCACCCCACATCCCACTGAGGCTGTAGGACCAGCACTGGAGGCACCACGTAGGTCTGCATCCCTGGATTAGGGCAAGAAGGTCCACAAAGCCACTCTGCAAACTGCTGGTTAAGCCAGCAGCAGGGACAGTGCACAGATGTATTTTTTGGGTGTATTTCTTTTTTGGCAGCTGCCACTGGTGTGGTGTCACTACCCCACTGTCTCCATTGCCACCTGACCCCAAGCACTCCCTCTGCTGCCACACTGTCCTCCCACAGTATGCAAGGGCATTTTCACACCACTTTTGGTGTGAACACACTGCAGTGTCCCCCATCTTAAAACAGCCCCTCTTCTATCAGGTCACCCATAGCAGGGATGCCTGCTCTGAGCACGTACAGGGCAGCACCACACTGTGTCCAGGGAGAAATTCAGGAGGAAAACATGCACCGGTGGCTTCCACCCCCTCTCCCGCAGAGGGACACGGACGAATCCACCCTCCTGGCTGCCCAAAACCGCAGCACACGTGACCCTGAGAGGCTTTTCAGAAGAGCCGAGTCTCCAGCGGCTTCTGTTTGCCTTTCCCTTGTCTGCAGCAGCATCACATCTGGACGCTCGTCAGAAAAGAAGGGGAAAAAAAAAAAAAAAAACCTCCCTCCTCCTACTGAACAACCTCTCAATCAAAACAAAGCCGGAGCGGCAGCCAAGAGCTGGGAGGCTCTTTTGTTTAATGCTTAACATCCCCGGGCTGGGCCAGCACGCCCCGGAGTGCCGGGAGCGGCTGCAGGGGCCCGGTGTGGGCACTGCGGTGGGTGCAGGGCTCTGAGGAAGGGGCCAGCTCCGCCTGCAGCCCCAAGGCCAGCTCAGCCAGGCAGCGCCTGCTGGGGCAAAAGCAGCGCTGCTCCTCCGTGCACGGCCATTTTGCTGAGCTCGGCTGATCACTGAGAGCTGCCATTCCCTCCCAGCACCACTGTCCCTGCAAAGCAGAGCAAACCAAAATAAATCCCAGCTCGGCTCCAACCATCCCCGGTGACACAGGGACTGACCCAGGTCACCATCTCACGGGTCCACCAGCACAAGCCCTTTTCTCTCCCCGCTTCAAGTATTTTAAGCTCCCACTGCTGTCCCTTCAAATATTTTGGGGGGCTCCAAGGACCTACCCAGGCACTGACCACAGCCAAAGGCAAACTTTCTCGAGGTGCTCAGTCCACCCCAGAGACCCTGGAAAGTCTCAGCAGGGTTATCACCAGGGGATATCATCAAGATCAGCCTGGAGAAGTTATCACCCGTGCTCCAACACACTGATGGCACTGGGTTTGAGGAGAGCACGTAACAAGCCAGGACACAGCCACAATCCACACCAAGAGGATACTTGGGATATTCAGCTCCAGAGGCTTCAGCCCAGGAAGCAGCAATCAGAGCCAGGGGATCACTCTGGCAAAACATCCCATGGAGCCCAAGGGCCATGTCCACAGGCTCCATCACTGCTGTGTCAGGCATGGGAGCAGCAAGGGTGAACTCCCCTGTGGACAGAGCCATGGAGCACCAGGTGACATGGAAAGCGTCTGGCAAAACCCAAAGCAAAGCTCCTTCTTACACCAAACAAGGACTCGATGGCTGCCAAATCCTACAGCAAGATATTGGAAGAACACAAAAGCAGAAGTAGAGACAAGTGGGGTGAGCTGGTTGGGGCAAGAGCTGGCAGCAGCACTGAAGTACCTCATCAAGGAAAAATACTCCCTGCTAAAGTGCTCCTTACTGCAGCCATGGAGATACAACAGAGCCTCCTGCCTGGGGGCTACTGGCACACCTCTCTTTTGTCTGTCCTCCGGGGAGGCCACCCACCCCAGGCTCCAGCAGTGGAAGGACAGACAGTCTCCCTTTCTTCATCCACAGATGGAGACCAGCTTCCCTGCCTGAAACGGAAGCAGGAGCAGTACAGGGTTAAGCAAAGGACAAGCTGACAGAGACCAAAGGTTGGGCTGAGTCACACTCTGGCTGTTCCTGTTTCAGTCTGAGCAAGTTTCTCGCTTCCCAAGCAGGGTTTGTCCCCAGGCCAGAAAGAACCTGCCACCTTAATCCTCTCGATCCAATGCCTGAAGGAGCTGCCCTCCCTCCCACAGCCAGCACATATCTCTGCTCTTGGCTTGTCCTTTGGACTCCACATGCAGCTTTTGGGACGTTGCTGGAGCTTTGGGGAGACAGGACAAGCCCAACCCCACTCCCCCACTGCATCTCCCATTGGTCCTCCACCCTGCCCCAGGCATCCACCCAGCCTCAGTCTCTTCCTCAAGACACTAAACTGCTTTCCCACCCCTTACCATGCAGACACCTTTCTTCTCCTCGCCCACGGCTTTCCCGACCCAAAGGAAGCCATCCAGCTGCCCCCAGGAGGCTGACGAAACACAGACAATGCTTCCTCCTAAGTGACACATGTTCCTGCAGATCCAGACATCAAATCCCTTCTCAAAACAGGGATCAGCCCTCCAGCCTAAGCTTTCACCGAGGGGTTAATGCTTCAGTCTGGACAAGTAAAATGGCAGAACCATCTTCACATCACGGAGAAGACAGAATCATTTGGGTTAAAAGTGATCTTAATGCCCATCTTTTTCCACCTTCTGCCATGGGTAGGGACACCTGCCACTATCCCAGGTTGCTTCAAGCCCTGTCCAAGCTGGCCTGGAACAGGGATGGGGCAGCCACAGCTTCTCAGAAAAACCTGTGCCAGTGCCTCACCACCCTCACAGGAAAGTGTTTCTTCCCAGTATCCCATCTAACCCTGTCTTCTGCAAGTGGGAAGCCATTCCACCATGTCCTGGTACTCCTTGTCCAAAGTCCCTCATCAGCTGTCATTTAGGCCCTGGTAGGGGCTCAGAGGTGTCCCCAGAGCCTTCTCCTCTCCAGGTGAACACCTCCAGCTCTCCCAGCCTGGCTCCAGAGCAGAGAGGTTCCAGCCCTCAGAGCATCTCCGTGGCCTCCTCTGGACTCTCCAGCAGTTCCATGTCATTCTCATATTGGGACCCCATGGCTGGAGGCAGCTCTGCAGATCTCACCTGAGCAGGGCAGAGGGGCAAAATCCCCCCCATATCCCCTGCTGCCCACATGGCGGGACAAGCCCAGGACACAGAGGGGTTCCCAGCTGCCACCACACATGACCAGGGTGTGTGGAGCTTCTTGTCCACCAACACCACACATCACATTGGTATCTCCAACTCCAAGGAGTTTTTGCAGCTGTATCAATGAAAGAAATAAATCTTTAATAGTAACAATACAGCAAAGTTGTGCAGGGTACAACCCAAGGTCCAGCCAGCTCCAGTCCTGGCTGTCACAGCAGCCAGCACAGATGGTTACGAGGGAACATAACAGCCAAGCATGTTGAGGTATTTCCCAAAACCAACTCCCAAGTTTCTGTCCTCCTCATGCTTTTCCCAAGTCAAAACACATTGCCCTGTACACCCCCTGAATGAGTTTCTCCTCCACAAATCCACCCGGGTGCCTCAAAGGTGTGGACTCCCAGCATCCACAGCTTTTAGCAGCATCATTCCAGTCCATCATGCAAAAGAGCATCTGCTGCAATTCCTGGTTTCATTCACTTTGGTTCCACTGCCAGAACAAAGGGACAAGATGTCTCCACATTGCTCCTCAATTTTACAGGCTTCAATCACTTGCCTCAGGAATCTTTCTGTTAAGTGGAGGAAACACCAACCTATTCATCAGCCCTTGTCCCAGAGCCATCCCATGGCTGACCATCCCCAGCACCCTTTTCTCTGTGTCTGCTCCCCAACAAAATCTCTGGTCTCAGCACCCAATGCACTGTGCCCTCCCCCACCCATCCCAGTGCCCACACTGTGACCCCAAGCCAAAGCAGAAATCCTCCTAGGGAACTTCTGGCTGCAACACAGTAACATTGCTTCTCACAGTTCCCAGCCACTCTCCTGACACCCTGGCACATGTTGATGGCAACAGGGCCAAGCTGACCTGAACACACACACTTGTAAGCTCACCCTGTGTGTGACATGCACGTGGCTTCACAGGCACACACAGCATGCAGCTGGCATGGAGGAGAGCACAGACCTCCACATGCTCAAAGTCTTTCACATCTGAACCAGAATCACATTGGCCACTGTGACTGCTCAGGAACCATTGAGGAGTTCTGAAAACAGCCACATCCACACACAGTGGCACAGCCACCCAGTGCCCAGCACCACCCAGATGGACAGGCTCACCCCGCTGGCCAGCTGCCATTGACAGGGCTTTTCGTGCCCCTGGTGACCTGGAAGAGCAGCTTGGCCAGCTCAGCAGCACTGCCACGTGTTAGTAGAGGAGTGGCATGTCAAGCATCACCCACAGCCACCCACCAGCCCTGGATCACCACCACAAGTGGGACAGAGCCCATGTACCATCAGCAGACCAGGAACAAGGCAGTGACTCCTGTCAGCCCTGCTCCCGGTGCTCAGCCACATGTCCATGCAGATCCCACATCCATTAATACGTTAAGGGATCCTTCTCTGCACATGATGCAACTGAAGCGAAATAAAATCCTTCAGGAGCTGCAGGGAGCCTTCACAAGGTGAAGCCGGCAGGACACAGAGCACAGCACAGACTCTTTGTGTCCCCTTGGGAGATGCAGCAGATAAAGCACCAGGACCTCACCTTGACTTTAGTGATAGAGGCCAGAGAAACCTGGACCCATTTAGCACAGCCAAAGCGCTGGGGAAAACCAAACCTCAGAGGGTACAGCAGGATGGTACCCAGAGCACAGTGTCTGCAGGTGATTTGCTCACACGTGGTTCCCAGAAGCCAGGCTTGACCAGTGTCATTCCACTGCCATGTCCAGACACCAGCACATCACACGGCCAAACTACCCGCACCCCAAAACCAGGAGGCACCAACCACACATCAGTGCTGGCCCCAGCGGTACGAGACACACAGTCCCACCCCCTTGTCACCCACAATGCCACATCACAGCAACACCATGTGAGCAAAGGCACCCATACCCCAACATCTCTCTTACCTTCTCTGACTTCACCTTTTTCAGCTGCCGGCACTCACTTTCTCCATCTTCCAGCTCTGCCTTTACTCCCAAGGGATTGAGCGCAGCTCCCGTGTCAATAGCTATACTCCCAAGCTGCTCAGCAGCAGCAGGCTCTGTCCCCTGGCCCCCATCATACTGTCCCACCCTCACTGCCAGGGCCAGGGGCTGCAGCACGCTGGGCTCCTTCTCTGCCGCAGCCCCCGCGCTCTCACTCCTTTCCTTCTTGCTTTTGGATGAGCCGCCCTCCTTCTCCTTCTTGGAGCCAGCCACACTGCGAGACGCCTTGGCCGACTTCTCCGAGCTCTTCGGGGCGACGGTGGGCACCAAACCACCCGAGTTCGCACCATCCCCAGAGCGTCCTTGAACCTCCTTCTTGCCACCAGCTCCCTCACTGGGAGTGAACAGGGAGGACCCTGGGGTCGGCTTCCCACTGTCCTTGCCAGTCTTGCTCCTTTTCGACTTTGATTTGCCCTCCTTGCCTTGCGGGCCCGGCACTGGGCTCACAAACTTGATGTTATCCGGTAGCGTCGCCACTGCGTTGGGTGCCGGGAGCCCCACCTCCTTGGAGCCCGACATTTCCAATTTCTGCTGATCCTTCTCCAAATCAGCGTCCAGGTCAATGATGAGATTCCCTACACCAATGTCCCACTCATCCCCACTGTCATACGTCTCAACCGGGTTCGCATCGATTCCTTTCCCTCCGGAAGCTCCGCTGCTCAAGGACATCTTAGAGTTAACGGCCCCTCACGGTTCAAGGCTCTTCCCTGCCTCTACGCCCTGGGGGTCCACCTACGTCCTTGGGGGGCTTTCAGTGGTCGGGGTCTGCCCAGGTGACGGCATCGCTGCTGGAAGGGAGAGCAAAGAGAGCAGGGTTACACACGGAGAGCTGTGGGCAGGCAGGTCACTGACAGCCACACCTGCAGGCAGGAGATATGGGCAGAGTGAAACCCCCCAGCCTCCCGAATCCCCCTCGCAGCATCCTTCTGCCACCCCCCGGGCCGGGGCTGCTCCGCAGCCGCCCCCGCAGCAGCGGCCATCTGGCACCAGTCCTCGATCAATAGCAGCCCTGGCAGGTCACGGCTCTCGGCTCCAACAAGACATTACTCACACATTTCCCCGCTCACCATTTCCCTCTGAATTATCGAGCGCTGCCCCTGGGAGGGAGGATTGATTCCTCTCCTGCCAATGCCACCCAGAGGGAGGGCTCCTCTCCACGCCAGCCTAGCTGCGAGGGACAAGAGATGCTCACCAGGGAAGTCAAGTGCCTTGGTGGGAAATAAATCCCCAGCTTCAGAGTGCCTGTGACACTTGGGACATGTCAGAGCAGTCACCAAAGGCCAAATCGCAGTGGGAAGCCTAAGGGTTCCCATCCTACACCTCCGGGCAGAGCAACACAGTATCCAGATTTGGGAGTGTTTACCACAATCCCCTCTGGCAATGATAAGCTTGCAATGGGAAATGGAGACACAACAGTCTAAGTACCCAGTCTTAAGTGGGAAGAGGGGGCTCGGCCCTACCTGCCCATGCCACAGCTGACCCCGGTGAGCCCAAAATACCTCCTCCCTGCTTCCCAGCCTCTCCCCCAGGGAGGGAAACAAAAAGACACCCACGCGCAACCTGACACAGCACCCGAGTCATGGCAATTACACTGACGAGACATAATTAACACATGTAACAGCTTCTTCCCAGCACCGCCCAGCAAGGCCACCTGCTCTCCAGAATCCTTAAGAAATCCTTGACCACCCATTTGAATGAGGCTTCTCTCCAGCAGCATAGTCCTCCCCTTCCCCGACAAGCTGCAGGCCTACCTGCTCCTGGTACTATTTACAAGTGACACTTCAAAAACAGGTGACTTTAAGAGAAATGAGAAGTAAAAACAAAGAAAAAAAAAACCACCAACAAAAAAATCCCCACACCACACACACACAAATGTCTTCAAACCCCAGCAGGCAGGAGCCTGGAAAGCAGCTTCACGGTGCATTTCCAGAGACGCAAACACTGTAAAAATGCCAGGGATTCTTTCATCAGCCAGGCTGCCGCAGCCAGACCATTTTCCATCTGCTCCCCACAGCATCCTCAGCTCTGTACAGCTAATAATCCGCTCTCTGACAGGTCATTACAGAGATTTTTAACCCCATGAGCTGGGGGGCTTGCGTGCAAGCTGGAAATGAAAAGCACTGACCTCTCATTTCAGCAGCAGGGAAAGTGCCGAATCAGGAGATCACTTTGTGCACCGGAGTCGCTAACAGCTTCCCAAAGCTGACCTGCGTGTTTCTATGGCCGCCTACTCCTCCTCTTCCTACTCCTGCCCCAGCACCTGCTCCCCAGTTCCAAGCTGGTGTGTCCAATCCCATCAACCTGCCTCTCCAGAGCCTCTCTCCAAATCGCCTATGGGGCCAGCGATTGGCAGCGACCACCTCAGCCCTGCATGACACTCTTCGTGTCACGGATCCACGGCAATTCCTTTGTGCCAGTGGGCAAAGCCAGTAGTGAGCTGGATGAACCAGATTTTTGGCCAATACCAGTGGCTTCCCAGCCCTAAACTGAGGTGTGGAATCCAGGAACAATCCCAATGAACCGGTGGACCACTGATGACCACTGATGGGCAGGAATAAGCCACAGGAGCTGACAGCAGAGGATGAAGTTCAGTCTCCAAATCCAAGAGTTGCCGACCCAAAGTTGGAGCAGGCAAAGAGCAATGGCGAGTTCAGGTCAGAGGGAAAAGCAGACGAGGATCTGACCTTGCAGTGACAGGAAAATGACAATCTGCAGGGTTGTACTGCAACATGTGTAGCATCACCTGTTCCATGCAACACCTGCATGATGCCAGCTTGGCCAGCTCTCCACTCCCACCACAGAATTGACCCTGCTGCTCCAAACGTGCACATACACACGCACACACATCTCCTAAGTATTATTTATACATGTGGAGTAAGGAGACCAGATGAGCGGGACTTGGATCTGAAACTCTGCAAACAGCAGCAGCTTTTGCCAATTCCTACCACAACAAAAGGAAGAAGGAGCCCAGAAGTCCGCTGGGTCCCCAGCAATTAGAGAGCCAGGAACAATCAAAGGCTTAGAAAACAAGAGGAGCAAAAACCCTCACCCTACGGAGGAGGTGCCGAGGGAGCCCAGGCTCAGCTAATGCAGACAGAAGGGAACCACAAACAGGACAGACAGGAACATGCTGGATTGGCAAGAGCAGGGGAAAGGCACGTTATGACGAGAGTGAGGCAGAGAACTCAAGACATGCCACCACAGGAAGAGGGACTGGGGCAGGGATCAGCCCTTTCCAGAGCAGAACTGAAGGCTGGGACCCTGGAACGTGATCTGGGGGGAACTCCTCAATAAGCTCCATTGCATGTGGCTCTAAAGCGTTTTCCACAGCTTTTTCCCCTCCCCAAAACCCCCATCCCAGTTCCCCATTTCTCTGCTCTACTACTGCGGGCTCAGCCTCTGCACCCAGAGGAGCATTTGGAGTCCCTCTCCCAAGCCAGACCCGCAAGGACCCCAAACTAACACACCATCATTATTTTGGGTGCACAGGAGCCCCTGGCTACTGCACCCCACGGCCCAGAGAAAGAGGTGCCTTTCGCACTGCCCCCTTTTCCCAAGCTGGAGAAACACCGGGTGGTATCCAGATCCTTCCCACTCTGCTGTCGGGGGAGTAACGCTGCCACAAATCACAGCATCTCAGAAAACAGAGCGAGGAGATTGATTCAGCTGTAAACGTGTCCTTCCCCTTACCTCCTGCCATCGCAGGATTGATCCCCGCACAACATGAAAAGCATGTGCTCACTTGTTGGCCTGGAGACCTGCCAACAAAGCATTTTAAGAGCAGTCCTGGAGCGCAGATCCTACAAGGAGACAGCTTTCTGCTTGGGAATGCTGCACACACACAGCACCAGACATGAATAATTCAGCTCCATTAGGTGCTGAGACCTCTATAATCCACATCTACGGGCTGGTACAGAGCCAAACCATATTCAGAGACAAACCTGAAAGTTCACTTTCAGGGCTGCACACACACCTAGAGACAGCTCTTCCACCAGAACAGCTCGACTTCCAAAAGGCAGCAAGGAAACTGCACCAGCCCCTGGCTCTACGTGCTAAAACCAGTGCAGGATGCTCAGAACCCGCCGAACCCGCACGACTCCGGCTTTCTCTGCTGGTTACCGGAGGCCAGGAGACCAAAGCTGGGAAGGATTGACCGCCCAAGGGCAGCAAGATGTAGGAGAAAGCTCTTCTTCTGGCAGCAGCCAGCCCACACATAGGGAGACTGTCTCATAGCCATGTGCTCCAGCCTGCAGCGCTCCAGGATTAGCCTCTGGTGGCTTCCAGACATGACTGACTGCAATTTTCACCCTGATTAACTTTCAGGAATGCCCACAAGAAGGAGCAGCAAAGAAGACAGGGAAGGGGGGAGAAAATCTGCAGGATGCAGCATTTCCTCCAGCAGGCACAAGGCAGAGAGCAGAAGGTTTGGTGAGATGGTTGCTCTGGCCAGCAGTGACCCTGGAAAGCAGAGCCCTCTGCTCCCCCTCGGAAGAGCCGAAGGCGGTGGCACGGAAGGGATGCTGCCCCCCCAGCTTGCCAAACACCCAAAGGGCTCCCCACAAGCCCCCAGCTGAGGCAGCAGCACTCAGGGCTGCAGTGCTGAGGCCCTTCCTCCAGCCACTGGCAGCCAGCCGGCTGCTCTCCCCATCCACTGCCTCTGCATGAGATCCCTTTTTGTTTCCTTTTACGACTAAAGAAACTCAGGGCGGTGGGGAGGAGGGACACACTGCCTTACCCACGCTGCTGCATGCACTCCCCACTCAGCTCCTACCACCGTGCCTGTAATCCCCTAGCTGGGCTTGTTTGGGTTAGATTTTTGTTAAGTAACTCCCATGTCTTTTCTGCAGATTTCTTTTTAAGATGTTCCCTTTCTCCCCGCCCCCTCTCTCTAGAGCTGGGGGAGAGAGAAGAGAAAAAAAGAGAGAGAGAAAAAAAGAGAAATGTTGAACGCGAGCCAGCTGGCACGAACAAGAGGAGACGGAGAAATCTGCACAAAGGAGCTTCCTCACTCACTTGCTGCTTTCAGCTCAAGAAATCACGCAGGGGAGGAGGGTTCACTCTCCCCCAGACATCAGTCAAGCTGTAGCAGACAAAGGAGATTTGCCATGACACCCTCCAGAACTGCCACCCAACGGGGGCAGGATCCCTCCACCGCCTGCGCCCCGCGGGAGTCCGAGCTGTTGCAAAACACGCCAAGGCGCAGAGCTTCAAAACAGGCTGTTCAATGTGGAATTAAGCAAGATTTTGAATGGAGGAGCTGTGCTCCCGCCTCTGCACTCACACAAGGCGCCCAGAGAACTTCGGTTGCTCTCAGGGCTGAGCGGGACAGCGTCAGCAAGCTGCCAGGGGGGAGAAGGCTGAACCCAATTTGAATAAAATGGAGCCACCCTTCTTTTTTTAATATGGAGGTGCACCCCATGGAGACTACATCTTCCAGCATGCACTGCAGCCAGAGCACTGAGAGAGACACCAACAAACTTAGGCCAGGACCCCCAAGTTTCTGAAGGCTGAGCCTTGACACTGGAGATGAACCTGAGACAAGGCAGTACTCAGCGATGAGTCATTTGCTGGCATTCTTGAGAAAAGCTTGAAATACTTCAGCCCAGGCATGACAAAAGCAGGACATACAAGGTCACTGGGAAAGGCTGGAGATGGAGGAAAGTGGAGAGGTGAGCAGAGACCACTTTGGTTGGAGGGCAATCACCCTACCTGACGCAAAGCTCCAGACACTTGTCAGCCACAACACCCACCTGCTCCCAAACACACACTCGGGCCTCAACTTCACATTCATCATCAGGCAAAAGAGGCTCCTGGGATCAAAATTCAACTTCACACCCACTCCCATTCAGTCATGACCTTAAAACATGACTTTTCTAGCAAAACTCCACACAACTGCAGCACATGACAACATCCAGCAAAGCTATCAATACAAAAGACACACCGTGCCAGTATGTTTGAAGAAAATACCAGAATAGCTAAAACCTAGCATTTGCTTCGTATTGACACTTCTATAACCTCAATACCATGAGGATCAACTCAACCTAGGGCTGAAAAACCCAGGGCTCTTGAACATGCCTGATTAGCAAAGACATCCTCTTGAGAACCCCTCTTTCCTCAATTCCCAACAGGCTGCACACAGCCCTGCTACATGAGGCACACAGAAAGGGGGAACACAAAGAGGACCAAGAGCTTCAGGCTTTCCTGTATACTGTGAAATGGGGAAAACTGGAACAAGTACTTCTTTAATCCTCCCATCAGTTTTGCAAGCGTCATCACCAAAGGCCAAATGTTTTGTCTATTCCTGCCTTGAGACTCCCCAATCCTGCAGACTTACAATTATTTGATTTTGATGTCTCTCAACTTCTGCATTTTTTCAAGGTACCATTTCTACGTGTACTTCAGAATAAAACACAGCTCACATTTCTTCCACTAACTCACAAGGAAGTCCAGGAGCTTCATATTTCAAGAAAACTACCAGCCAGAGTACCATCGCACAGTCCTCAGGTCAAGCAGGAGGCACACTGATACCTACAGACCCACATGAAGGCACCAAAGCCTCCATTCTGCTCCTGTGAAGGATGGCTGGCAAACAGCACCTTCTTGGAACATCTGCTCACTCTGCTGAATTGCACTGCTGGAGTCACTTCCCCAGTGGGAAGCTGAGCAAGCACCATTGTTACAAGCTTGAACGTACATGTCTACATGACTCAGGTCATAGAACCATAGAGCAGAGCAGGCTGGAAGGGACTTGGAAAGGCCATCTGCTCCAACCTTCTGAGAAAAAGGGAGATGAGGTGAGATTATCTACCACCCTGTCCAGTCACATCTTGAAAACTTCCACCAGCATGGACTCTTACTGTGTCCTGGAGGGGGTTGTTTCAGGGAATGGCTGTAAAAAATTTCTTTCTTATGTTGAGATGAAACCTCTTCCTGTGCACTTTTTATCTGCTGCCCCTTGACTTCTCCATATGGCTCCTTTTTGTAGCTGCCCTTAAGTCCAGCAACGTTCCTGCAGACACAGCACCCCTGCAAAGAGCTGACTGCCCTCCTGCCAGGCAGGAACCAGGTTTGCAGGAAAGGCCACGGTGCTGGGATAACACAGCAGCATGAACTGGAGGAGCATCAAGCACAGCATGAGCAGGCAAGAGTAAGGCCAGCACTTTGTTACAGCTCTGACAGCAGGGTCCTGTGTGAGCCACATCCCCTTCCCAAGCCTTTGCCATGGAGATGAGCAGGGAATAGCAAGGCTCAGGCGCTGGACCACAGCCTGCTCATGCAAAAACGCCAAGATAGACATCTTCCAGCAAGCATGACCTTGCAGACTCTAAAATCTCAGGCAGCTGAACATGGCCAAAATCTAAGAGATCCCAAATCTTACCCAAATCCACAAGCACAAACTTGTGCCCAATGTCTAAACTTTCTGCTGTATAGGGAAAGAGGAATTGAAAAACCCACGCGTGGAAGAAAAAGTATTTGGTAGGTAAAATGACAGAGCAGCTTCCTTCCTGCAAGCTCAGATCTACCCTGAATCAGGGCTGCCCAGCAAGGATCTACCCCTCACTGTTGTGTCTGCATGCTGGAAGACACCCCTGTGTAACTTCCATACCCAGACCTGCACACGATGGTCTAACAAGAACCAGAAACACAGCCCCATCTTCACCCAAAATCTGCATCCTCTGCCCACCCCACGATCATGTGCCCACCCTGTGGGTGTCATAGCATCACTGGCACCCAGCAGGTGCCCAGCAGGCACTGGCAGTGCCAGAGGAGCAGGGCAGCAGTGCCATGGGGTTTGCCTGTTGAAGGCTGACACACAGACCACTGGCAACTACACAGCAGCAAAAGCAGAGCAACACCACGAGCAATAACCAGGCAAGATTAACAGGGAAGCCCTTTGGGTGAGGCTACCCCAGTCAAGCCAGAGCATTCCAGAAGCACCAGAAATGGCCTCAGTGCTCCTCTACCACCACGAGGGCCATTCTTGTTGAGCCCAGCCAGCCGGGTCGCTGCAGCCCGGTGCCAAAAATAACATTAAACACTCAAAATGAGACATCTGAGCCAATCTGCTTGGCACTGCAATGCTTTCCATAGCGATAAACCTGGGGAATGACTGTCCCTTGAACAGAGCTGGTTTCGACTGGGAAAGTGGAAGAGCTGTGTGGATTTTAAACCAGTGAAGTTACATCCTTGCTAACCTCAATACAGAAGTGAACTGATTTATGAGAGGCCTAAAGGTATCTGAACTGGTGGCCTGTTCTTTTGCACAGCCTAGAAGGGGGTAGAGAGCACATAAAAATAACCCAAGAGATTCCCAAACTTCAGCACTCCACACAGGCTGGAAGATGGCCAGCAGTGAGAGGAAGCAGCAAGACAGATGTGACCAGGAAAGATCCTCGAAGCATCAGTCACAGAGATGGGAAGAAAGACCTGGCGAAGACTGAAGACAATCAATGGCCATAAATAACCACTGGAGTAAGTGCCAGAATAGGGTGCTTGCCCTTTCCCCCTGCTCACCCAGCGCTGTCAGCAGGGATGTGGGGAGGCACTCAGGTGTTGGCAGCATCCCGAGGTCAGAGTGCTGGTGGGAGCAGGGTGGGCACTACTGAACCATCCATTTGCTCCCTCTCCTTACAAGGTTCTGGAGGCAGCGTGGCTCCTTACCTTGCTCCTGGTCTCCCTGCTGTCCCCCAGCCTCAAACTGGGTTCTCATGGCCACAGAGATGCGGGTATCCAACGAGGATCATGCTCCACAGAGGTACACCAGGAGCAGCAAACCACTGGCTGCACTGCCACTGAGCACCTAAGTCAGTATCTCTTTTCCATCTTCTTCACCCAAAGGAAGAGCACCAGAGTGCTCCCAGCTGGGCAGTGTCTCCCAGCCATGACCCTGCCTTGATGGGAGAGGGGCACAGCAGGGCTGGTCAGAGAGGACAGACAGCCACTGGTTTGCTTGCTCTCAGGGAAGGGAGAGCTGCTGGGCTTTATTTCCTTTATCTTTCCTTTTAGGAGCAGAGCATACAGCCAGCCTTGGCTGTTTCCCAGCCTTCAGAAGACGATGAACATCTCTCCACCGCTCCAAAACCGAAGGAGCTGCCACTTCACCTATTAATGCCTTTAATTCCCTCCATTCGATAACCAATTAGGGCACCTTGGCTCCCAAAGCTGAGGCTCCCTTTGTAGCAAGGCCAGTGCGTGCGGCTGTAATCCCTCTTCCTGTCACATCATCAGCCTGGGAACACTTTGGGAAAAAAACAACCAGACTGTGAAGTAAAGGAGGAGGGAAGGCAGATGCAGACAGGGACAAATGCAAGCAGAGCAAGTACCATGCCAAGAAATCCCTCTTTTTTTTTGACCTAGGAGGGATAATAAATAGGTGTATCTCCCAGATTAATACGGCACATTTGCGGAGCTCTGATATCCATCAGAAAGTTGCTAATTCGTGCTAATGACCCATTGCAAATTGCCGAATTTTGTGAATTAGCCAGCACACAGGAATACAATAAACCCAGTGAAAACCATGCATCAAAGTGGGCTGGGTTTATTTGGGAGTCCTAGTGCACTTGGAATCCATTGTGGCAATGGATGCAGAGGGAAGGTGCAGAATAGATGTGAAACCCCCTCAAAGACAAACAAGAAATCCTCAGGACAAGAAGAAATTTCAACAAGGCTACTAAACCTTTGGGAAAGGAAAAGTAATTCTCCCAGAGGTGAGCAAGACTCTTCCTCTGCTATTAGAGTCACAGTGGTTACTGTCAGTGAAATCATTACACACCTCCTTTTCACTCCTTTAAAGCTGCACAGCACACTCCTCCTGATCTGCCCTTCATCCCCTTGGAGAAGCACCAGCAAAACTCCAAGTCAGATCTTTGGTCCCACTTCAACCAACAACGCTCTGCTAATCCAAACCACAAATGGGCTCAGCAAATTCATTAAAATCAATTTTGCTATCATTAAATCAGTGTAGCCCCATCACACATGATGGAGCACTGTAGAGATCTCACCATTCCAGCCACTGGAAGAATGAGGGGCCCAAGAACAGTTTGAAAGAAAAAATCCAATGCCACAAAACCTTTCTGTGCTTGGGGAAAGAGGAGCATAAAGGAACATATTTCCTTTTCTTACACCACGAACACGGCAATGAATTGTGAAACTTGGGCATTTAATGTTTCAATGCAAAATATCAAAGTTGTCCTGAAATTATCCTTATTCATCCACAAAAACAACTGCGCCTGCATCCGTTCATACCCCTAACACCACATCTGAGCTGACGCTCAGCAGCTACGTCAGTGGGTTTTGTGCATGTGAAGGACACTCAGCTGCAGCGAAAACAAAACAACCTCTTGGGCTCGTCACAAAAACTGATTTTCACCCAAATGCAGATGGCAATTGGTTTCCTTTAGAGAAAAAATATCAATCACAAGAGCAACTGGAGTCCCAGAGCAAGTTTCCTGGTCAGGCAGCCATTCCCTGTTTGCTCACTGTAAGATTGTTCAAGCTCAACCTCACTCCTTCCTCTGACACAATGTCAGACCTCAAGGCACCGACCCTCAGTAGCAGGAAAGTGCATCTGCATGGCAAAATAAGCCACATCCCAGTGGGATCTCTTTTCCTGCCCTTTCCCAACACAAAGCAACACCCTTCCTTATCCAAGTCAACCCAGCATGGGGACATAAAGCAGACGTGTGCTGCCAGGGTGGCCAAAGCTCTGGTTCAGGAGCCACATGTGGCCAACAGTGAGTTTCCAGGACAGCTGCATGCTCTAAGCCAGCTCATCTACCTACCCCTGATCTTAGAAAAGGTCCTTCACATCCACATGGGCTCCTCAACACACCCCAACCCTGATCCCTGGTGGAGTCAAGCACTCCCGTGCAATGGCATCCTCACCCCTCCACCACTGTCACAAACACCAAAAGTAGGATCTTCCCAAGTAAGCAGGCAAAACCCAAGAGAAAATGACAAGCTCTCCTTCCCCATGCCCAGAGAGCCCATGAAGCATCAGAAGAGGCCTGACAGAAGAACTGCAAACAGCCCGGGCCATCTCCAGGTGCTTCAGAGATTTCAGTGCTTCCCAAAAAATATCTCCACAAACTGCGATCAGTTGCAATGGAACACAGGTTTGGGAACAGACACATGACTCTTCCACCCCCAAAGGGTGGGGAACCAGCAGTCCATGTCCTGCAGAAAGCCTGCTATGATAACCATGGACTTCTCTATCACCTCAGTGGGCAACCACCCCAGACTCCAGCACTGGCCCACTCTCTGCCTTCATCACCTACGAGCAACTGAGCACGGTTAAACTGTCACCAGCTCCTGGCCAGGGCACCTGCAGCCTCTCCTCCTCTCCATAGGGAGCCTGCATGTGATGCACTCATGTGATGCTCATTACCTGCCCCCAGCAGGTCCCTGTCTCTGGCCAGGAACACTGGACACGGAGCCAACGCTCAAAGGGCATCGCAGGATGTCACACAGCCCCGGAACAACGTACCTGGGACCATAAATACCATCTTATTTACATAATGCTCTGGATAAAGGGGACAAAGAGGCTTATTGCATTACATCTGGGACTAGTATTGCATCAGCACCCACAGGCCCTAATCCCAGTCAGAGCTGAGCTGTGTGGGACAGCAGCGCGGTGCATCCCCAGCCCAGCCCAGCCAAGGGCAGGCTCAGGACTCTGCCTCTTCCCACCACAAGCGTGCAAAGATCCTACAGCCTGGAAATGCCAATTAAATCAGGCACAACACGTGACTTTGGTCCTCAAACACCATCAGCTGAGCCCAGAAGTGAGATCCCAGATGTGGGTCTCCCACCTGTCGTGGCCTAGACACAACACACAGACATCAACTTTGTCTGGGGAATGCTGCCTACATGGAAGTGCTGGAAAGACCAGGCAGTTCCTGGTTTTCTTTAATTTATGCAATCACAATTAAGAATACACTGTAAACATAAGCTGGAGGCAATTTCTGATTCAAGGCAGCCCTGTTCTCCAAGAGAATAAACCAGACAGAGTAAACTCTGGTCCTTCTTGTTAATTCAAAATAAAGACACACACACAAGCTGTTGGGTAGATCCAACACCGTGTGAGAGCACCTCAAACGCCCTCGTGAGCCATTTCTTCACAGAAATGCACCTTTTCAGCTCAATTTACAGAGAAAAAGCTTTTCAGGCAGAAGTAGTGATGCCATCACCACCGACATAAGACAAGCCAGGTGTAAGGAAGTGTGAGGGGACTTTGCAACTGAGGCAAAGGAGGGATTATTTGGAGGGATTATTTTTACCAGCACAAGGCTCCAGACAAACAGATGGATCCCCCCAAACAAATCACACTGCTTTCAGCACACAGAGAGATAACAAGTATGTTAAGGGACACATCCGTGCACACACACACTGGCCCCTGAGGCTAACTAGCAGCCTAATGGTGACTCACCAAACACACAGACCAAGTCCCGGTGTCTGGCTTGGAGAAAGGAATAAAACCCTCTCCCCGTGCTCTGGCCATACTCAATTATAGGTCATTCCAACTTGCTTGACAATTAATTTCCTCCAGCGGCTCTAACCAGAGGCAGCCCTTGCCCTGCCTGCCAGGCCAGTCCAGGTGAAACATTAAATCCTTGTCCTTTTCCACCAGAGACACCGCGTTCCTGGCGCTGTGCATATCTCCCTTCTCCTCCTCACAGGAGAGGAGAAAACATCACTGCATGAACGAGGGAGTAAAAGGGCAAGGATTTGTGTTTTGCGACTGAAACAGCTTCAAAATAATAAAATATAAATTATTTTTGGTCAAGAGCTAATCAATAAAATCAGCTGCCTGGATTTTCTGAGCGCCGTGCGTGCGCGGTCGCGTACTGCCAACAAAGAGCCAGAAATGTGCGGCATAATCTGATGCTGGAGTCATCGCACAAAGCGTGGAAATAGGTTTTCCTGAGGATGTCCAGGCGAGGAACTGCCTGCACACGATGGAGCCCAAAAGCCAGCCCCAACACAGGCATTCTCAGATATTCCAGAGGAGGGGGAGAGAGCCCACGGGGCTCTTCGGTGCACACTTTGGAAAATGAGCGTCTAACGCCTCCTCCAAGGGAAAGGGCCTTCCCAGAAAGGGGGGGGAAGGAGAGGAAAGGCAAAAGGAAGGCTGCTGGGAGATGGAGGGGAGCCAAGTCTCGCAGACCAGACCTGAACCTGTGACCTTCCCCGTGTACACAACGGGCGGGAGAGCGCACGGCAGGAGCGCTTGCCCCGCCGGCCGCCCCGGCCCTCGCGGGACACCCGGCCACGTTGTCACCGGCGGGGTCACCTCCGGATCGGCCCCGCTGGCCAACGGGGGGCTCGAAGGACTCGAAGGAGGGCGGCTCGTCCTGTGGCACCCGGCCGCCAGCACACGGCCCGGCCCCCGGGGGGGATGCCCGGAGGGGCTCCGCTCTCGGGGTCTGACCCGCCCCAAACTCACAGGG